>WEIV01016779.1:0-30828 GCA_013390005.1 Calyptomena viridis
TTTATTCAGTAAACATAAATGATTTGAACAAAAAAAAGAGACTCTAAAATAGTTGACAAAAAGCTGGTTTTTATTTAGTCCGGTGAATAGAGTTAAAATCTGAAATTCATTTGACAAAGTCGAGAACTATTCTGAAGTCAGTGTAATGAAATTTAAAAAAGAAAAGTAGAGTCAAAATTTGAGAACAAGAACTATTTTATACATCTGTAGAATGAAGGATAACTGCTGGGTACTGCAAAAAAACAGTTGCAGTAGAGGAAGAACTGAGTAACAGGAGACTGCTAGTTGTGGGAACATATTAAAACATCTCTCTTCAGAGTTAATTGAGAAGGCTTCTTCAATCAGCATATGCTTCATCTCTTCTACTCTCAGATCACAGTTAATCAAAATTCACAACTGGAATATTCAAGTTTACTAAAACTAAATTTTACTGATTACCACAGAATTTATTCAACAAGGAAGCTACTGCACTAGTAAGCACTCTAGGGATTAACAGTGGTTTACTAAAATAAGATTATCCTTTTGGCAACNNCCTTTTGGCAACCAGACTCTCTATATGCAGATCTATACATAATTCTTAATGTATGTATAATACGTATTTGGTCCCTTATGAAAGTATCACAACACATTAAGTATTCTGACCCTCAAAAAATTACGCATTTTTTTCCCTAATATTTTATGATTTATGACAAGGTTAACTATTTAATATTGAGAATAACTTAGATCACTTTTTGAATCATTAGTTTTTAACCAGGTCCATGAGGAAAAAGTTGCACCCTAAGGAAGTTAATTTTCCAAGATATTTGTCGGTGATACAGANTTACAGATGTACATAGCATATGACCAAATTTAGCTAGATTCCTAGCAGAGTCTATATCTTACATAATTTGCAAACATGAAACTTCTTGACATAAACACAAATTTTAGGGGCTTCTAGGATTTATTACCCTAGAAGTTGTTAGGACAGATAGTCTTTTAGCCATCAGTTAACAGAATGTGACTAATCATCTGTTAAGAATTATCTCTAAAGTCTGAGAGTTGAAAAACTGGATAAAAGGTAGCTTTTCCTAAAGGAAGGAATTAAAGAGACTGCCTCCTTCCTTATACCATTTTTCACAACAGCAAGAGGCTAGGATGAGACTTGTGTAAATCAACTTGTGCAAAAGTGAGTTTTTATATACCAGCACAAATGTACTTTTTCATATTGGATACCAGATGAACTACTGTTATAACACATGGGATGGAGGGGTTTTGGTATTGTAGTAGGAAAGAGTAACATGGAGAAGAACAAGAAAGGAAATAGTTTCCAATAATACTCATTAATGAGTAGTCTAAATTTTAGGCAGCAAGACAAGGGGAAAACATAAATGCTCTAAGTCATTTAAAGGCTGCATAATAATATATTATTTCAAAGAGATAGAACTAAAAAATAGTAACATATTCATCTAATAGAGCTTTGGTAGCTGATAGTACTTTGTACTTGACTGTAAGTGCGGAAAACCATTTTTTCTGCAAGATTATTACGATGAGTTTTAGGGCTCATTTTGCTTAGAGGTTTTTCCTGCCTGGAAGAGGCATTTTTGTTTATTTTTTCCCCACAAACAGCTTGGATATCTCTCCTTCTCCAGCCTTGGAGAGCAGTTAATTCCCTGAAAAGATAACTTTTCCACAAACAACCTTGGAGCCCCTGTGGTGAGGGGTCAACTGAGTCATTAAGAAGGCTCAGAAAGGAAAAGTTTTGCATTCTTTCATGCCTGGTGTGTGTGCCATTATGTTTAGTGTTCTTGCCCTTGAAAAACAAATTTTTCTAAGTCCTCTGCCTGGCATTTGAGGGTACCTGCATTATTTACGTTTACACTGACTTTACTGTATTTTCCTTTATGAATCCAAAAATTGCAAAGATAACCATAAACATAACATAAACAATGTCATGGATTCTCATAGCTGACATAAATCCTGGTAGTATGTCTGAGGAAAACTAAGTTGTGAGTTGTGACTTGGAGAGAAGTTGATTCAGACCTTCTTAAATAGTGTCTTACAGTTACAGATTACAGTTTCTTCCCACGCCACCCAGGAGAAGTCTCCTGTTGCCAGAGCAATAAGCCAAAGTATATTTAACCCATACACCGCATCTCTGTCATGTTTCCACTCATGAAGAAATTCATGCTCACATTTAAAGTGAGATTCTTGCAAGAATCAAGAATAAGAATTAATTTTCCCTAAGGTAAGAACACTCTTTACTCTGATCCCCTTCCCAAGCTGAAAACATGCTCAATTTGGTACCTTTGTTCAAGCAAGCAAAGGAAACAAACCCTGGAGAATGAAAGTAACTCCATGCCACCACTGTGAATTTTGATTTGCTTTTTCCTTTGATTTGCTAATAGTTGCTGAAATTTGCAAAAACCTATGCTTCCAACAAAAGAAGAAATTTTGAAAAAAATATGGTGATGTACTTAGTGTTCCTTAGGGTTCTCTTCCTTACTTTTAATCATTCTTTGCATGAAGCTGATATCACCTGACCCTTTTCCGCTATATATCAGAGTAAGAACATTTAGGTCAATATGTACTGATCTAAAAACATCTCGAATGAGTTCATCAGGATGAGCTGAACAAAACAGTGTTGACTGATCTAATGCACACAATCAATACTATTTTACTGCATGGCTATTTGCAGTCACAAATAGATGAAGGTTAATGCAGCCACTGCCTTTCAGGATGCAAAGGGCAGAGGCTTAATATTCTCTTTCCCTCAATGACTCTACACTTAAAAGCAGTTACAGGAGGGGCACTTCTCTGACAATATAAGATTCATGTTTGTCATGCTGTTTTCTAGAATAATCTCAGTCATGTGAGACTGAAAAATGCAGCATACCATTTTATGCCAATAGATATTAGACATTGCTAGTTTCTTAGGACTCACAATAAATCACCTGTGTTTATGAATACATTTGTTACTTTTTAGTAAAATAGTCAATGGTTTTGCCAGAAGTTTTTGGAATACCAGCAACATAATCTACTAACAAGGCATGTGATTTGTAACCTATTCTTTAAAAAATAAAATTACATTCAACATTATATATCAACTACACTTATCTAAGTATCAGTCCTGGCAGGCTGGATAGCATATTTTCAGATAATAATGCCTCAAGACTAACAGAATTCATCAAGAAATAAACTTTCAGAGTAATTTAATTGTTAATAATTCACTGCATAGTAATATGTTGCTATTTTTCCTGTGTTGCACACAGCCTTCCATGCTCTTTGTAATCTTACTTAACAATCTGTTTTCTTTTAAATTAAGGATACTTTAGATTTCTTCTTCTGATATTATTCATAAGACTTTATATAACAAGTTAAAGCCTTTCATTTATCCAGCCTTCCTTATTTATCCTCAGACTACTAAATCTATAACCCAGTGTCATATTTCTTTTGGTCTTTATAAGCCACCTGCATGGTGTCCTTGCAGTACACCAGCAACTCTCAGACCAAATTACAGCCTTCCATATAATTAGAGGTGTTACATTATGTGAGAAGCAATGCCTAATTGCAAATCCACTAAGTGGTTCTCTGAAGCACAGCCTTCTCCTGTAATCTCTGATTACTGCAGCCATTAAGGGTCTACTAAATTTCTGAAAACGAAGAATTCCACTGTTCATTTGTGATGTCAGGACAAGCCCTTCTCTATCCTGTGTCATGACCCTATGTCCTTACTTTTAAGATTTAATAAGATGGTTTCCAAACAGCACTGCCTGCAAATCTGGATACTATTTCCATGCTCCATGATGCCCGCTTCACTAAAACTCAAATGTAGAAAAGATACCATGGTGTCTGTTAATATGTTGGAGGTAGTATCCTTTTTAGCCAAACTGAAACACAGGGGAATATCTACAGAAGGCATCATCTCTATACAGATAATAGCATACTGAGTTCAAATTCTGTTTCTTAAATCAAATGCAAGAAGCCATGCAGTAATAAAGGATAGAAATTTCGCATGTAATGAGTGATAGAAACAGGGCTTAGGCTGTCAAGATTTAAAGTGAATGCATAACTAAAAATACTATTCCTGTTTGCCTGCAGGCAAACCCATCAATGCTTTGGATCTTTTAGGGATTTACTTTTTGATTTATAAGCCACAGTTTTTTTCATTTGTATTAGCAGCATAAATTCTTGTATAAGAAATGAATCATAATTTTAATGTGATCAAAAAGTTGTGAATATATTTTCTGTTCCACTGTGGTATAAACAGTGATTAAAAACCATGAAAAAAGTAAGATAAGTGTACAGTTAGTTACTTCAGCTATAGTATATTGCTTCGGGTTTCTTAGCAGATTAAAAAAGTAAGAAAGAATATTAAACACTGGGAAAAAAAAAGAGGCAATAATAAAAGAACAGACTATTCTCCAAATTTGCTAAGCTCTGAGCATGAGTGTAATTACGGTGTCTTGGCTTTTGTGGAAGAAACCATCAGTCATATTATACCTTCTGCAAGAGGGAAATACTAAGCTGGGAAAACAGACATAGCTCCTGTGCAGGTGTGTGTAAGCTCGTGTCACTGGCTTCCTCCAAAAAAATAAAAGCAAACCTGAGAAAAGACTGTGTAAGTCTAAGGAATAACTTGAGGAGAGATTGTAACAAAGAAAAGCGCTAGTCATTGAATCTATGTAGGATGTACTAAATGGATCCAAATCAATACCATAGTTTAAAAACTCTGGTGAAGGTGAATAAAAACAAACAAACATGAGAAAAATGTAAAATTTACCATATGACGATAATCTGAGAAGGAAAACCCACCTTAGTCTTAGAGATACCTTCTAAAAGGGAGTTACCGGTATTTTTAAATTAGTGAAAGGCAAGATTTAAAAAAAAAAGTGCTGCACATCATGTGGTCTGCATAATGTGAGAGAGCAAACTCACATCTTTGTCTGGTTCTCCCAACCCCTCTGAGCACATGGATTTTTTTCAACATCTATGGGACCAAATTGATTGCAATTACACCAACATAATTCAGATATGCAGACCTGCATGTACTGCCTTCCATTAGCAGATTTTTTTTTCTTATGCCTGTGATATGAGTTATTTGACACGCAGCTTTTTCTTTGCAAGAAAATAAATAAGAAAACAAAAAAATAAAGTGATTCAGAGTAAACCGAATCACTGGATCTGCTATAGCTTTGTGTTTGTGCCTTTTAAGATTTTTAATATAATTGAGAATGCTACTTAAGTTCTCAACACAAACAAAATTTGCACAGTTTGTTGTGAAGTTTAAGTGAGAATTTCAGACTAAATTATCATTATTCTGTACAGTAATGACTGTTTCAAATATGATCATTGGGAACATTCTTTGATGAAATGAATGCAAATAATATCCTACTAGACTCAAAATTATTTCCATTTAAACTTGCCTAGAAATGTGGGGGACATTTTTTATGAAAGCTAAATCTTTCATAGGAGAAGAGGTGCAGAACAAAAATCATCTTAGATTCATTCCATTGCACTGAAATAAAATAGCTCTTTTCGTGAATAAATGCAATCAAAAGCACCAGGAATATACATTTCTGTAAAAAAGGAAACACCTTGATTAAAAACAAAAATCACACTATGACATAGTCATTGAAAGATTGTGTTCCATAAGCATAAATAGTTTTTTTCCTTCAGGATGTAGAATAAAGTAGGAATTGTAATCAAAATTTAATGTAAAAGTAAAGTATCAGAAAATAGTTGATCAGGTTTATTTTCTGTTTTCTGGATTGTGTCTTTAGGCTCTTGTAGGTCAGTGATGGCAACAGACACACAAATTCTTGAAGAAAAAGAAAGAATAAAGAAAAACCTTTTTTGAAATCTAAGACAATATTCAATCAAGAGAGATCCTTATATCTATATTTATTTTTGCTATATGCCAGTGGGTGTAAGCATATAGATAATATACCATCAATGACAGTGACACTACCACACCAATTATGCAAAATACTGGAGTATTCAAAGAAAATAAAACATTGATGTAAAATGGAACTTGTTGAGATTATGTTAATGATTTCAAATCAAAGGAATGATCTCAAGAAGACTCCTACAACAGAAGAAACTATCAAATTGCCCATCACTGTCCTTTTCATACTTTGTCCTGAAATGAAGGGTGCTCGGAAGTTTTCAAAAAATTAGCTCAAAATTAAAGACGACTCTGTGGACTGACAGGCAAATCAAACCGTAACAAACTCTATAAATGATATCTTGCAATAAATGTAAGAAGCAGAGAGAAAGTGGAGAAAGACTGTAAGCAACACTCTCAGCTTCTGCTATAAGATAAAACTGCAAAACCAAAAGAAATGCAAGATGTGCAACATAATTCAATCAGTTTTGTGATGGAGATTATAAAAGTAAAAAGTACTGAGGAAACCGATAAAATATTTGTGTCAAAGGAAAATAAAACATTGATGTAAAAAATAATCATACCACATAAACAAAAGAACATCTCTTTCCAGTATACTAATATTAGACATTTGAATAAAATAATTTCTTCTAGAGGCCATGAGACTTATGAAATTGTAAAGTAAAAATGTTTAGTATAGGTAATTAGTAGCATGTTAAATCAAGTGTGCTGAGTATACATTACAACTGAATTACATGGAGAAGTGATTGGTACTGGGAAACGACTGTGCTATCTAACACTCCGGAGGTGCTGAACCGTACACCTGAAATTTCCCCACCATTACCTCATGCAGCAGGACCTGCAGCAGTGCCCATTTTTATGCTACTAAGAATTGCACCGTTCTGCTAGCTTGTAGCACAGTGTTTTTGTTATTTCAAAAGACTCAAAAATAGGTGCCCTCATCCTTCTCAAATCCTCTCAGCCTTGTTACTGCTAGAGGAGTGCCAGAAAAGACTTTTTTGTGAACCCCTCCATAGGGGCAGCCATAGAGAAAGGACATGACACATGGGAAGGCAAACCACAGGTGCACGGTGGTTCTGCTCCACCTGCCTTGGGCACACTCATGGAGCAACTGGGAACGGAGCCATTAGCAACCTCCAGACTTAGGAACTACAAGAGCCTCATCCTGTTTTAATAACCACAGCAAAGGCCTCCAAAATGGAGAAAAAGCTTTCAGGCCTATATTTAACACCTTATGTAACATGGTGGTGGACTGAAATGAACAATAAATAGTTAAAACATTATTTTATGATATAGAGAAACAAAATGGCAGTCCATCAGAGTATTTGTGGTTTATTCTACTTTTATACGTTGGAGCATAAACACAGAACAAAAAAAACAGTAAATGAGCTTTCATGTGCTGACACAGAGTTTTTTCTTTAGTGAAATACTGATCAAAACACCACTAAAGTAGAAAGACAAAGTGTGATCTTTTATTTTACCACACCATTGCTCCCAAAGAGTGCTTTAACACATTTGTGTCAGCACCTCTATTCTTCACCTTGTGTTTCAAAGATATGAAGATTAGCCAGTAAAATTAACTTCTGCTGGAGGCTAAACCCATATAAAAAGATGCAAAATATTTTTAAGATGCAGATTTTTCAAGCATTTGATTTTTTGCAGAAGTGCTGTGCTAAAAAAGAAATTTCAGAACAATTTTGAACCTTCTGGGATTGGGTTCTTCCATCACATACTGAACAGCAATGCAAATTAAGAGGAGTGCTGCTGGAGCTCACATCTATGCAAGATTTTAGCTGATTCCTGAGCATTACCCTAAACACACCCTTAGTTGTTCAATGAGTATGCTTAAAATTAATAGCATGTTTCGCAGCTTTCTGAAACAAAACCTAAATCTTTCTGTTCAAAAAATATTTCTAAGGCTTAATCCAAAGATTACACAAATCATAAAACTACAAAAGTTAAAAAAAAGAAATGTAGATCCTGAACTGAGATAACGCTATGTATTTTTATACCATTGCAGGCAAAAATGGATCTAATGACTTGGACGCACAAGAAAACTATGTGGATATAACACATCATAGATGGCAGTTGCTCTGTATTGATGACTTATGTGTATTAAATGTGTCTCAAGTATCATTTAAATATCCGTAACAAAGGAGACTGAACAAATAATAATTGTTATCCTTAATATTATGCTGTACATACTGGTTTTTTCCATTGGATGTCTACCTAGACAGTTTTTCTAGGCAAATTGCCTGAACATGCTTATGAAAACTGCACACATGGTAAATGTCGAAACTTGTTTAATTGACCTTATAGCACATTTACTGTTTTCTCTTTATAAGCTAAATCTGCTGTCTCATCAAAGAAGGAAATTATGTTGCTTCAACATCATTTGTTCCTGATTTTTTACCAATTTGTTATTCTCTAGATGTTGACAAATTGATTGCTAATAATGTGTTCTAGTACATTTCTTAGAATCAAAGCTGGGCTGACCCGATAATTTCCTGGATCCTCCTCTCCTTAACGACAGGTATACCACCTTCCCATACTCACTGTTTCTTTACCTTACATGACCTCCATAAGTTTCTGGAAACAACCACTACAAGTCCACACACAGATTCAGCTAGTCCTTTGAACACACTAGAGTGAATCTCATCATAACATTTCCATTAAATTCACTTAGTCAAACAATGGTTACCCAATTCTTTTATTGCATGCCCTCTGGTTAAAATTAATTTTCTTAAATAACTGGTCAACCAGCCACTTTTGCTGAAGTAAAAGAAGCCTTTTCTATATGATCTGCTATCTGCTCTCCTTTCCTGGGAACTAACAGCAGTATCAAAAATCAGAGGAAGTTACTCTAATGACAATCTTTTTGTTACCTTTTATACTACATGTGCTTTAGCCTTTCTGACATCCTGTTAGACGACTCTGCTCTTCTTTTCTACTTACTTCCAGTTGTGGATGTTTGAATCCACATTTTCTACAATACTTTTTCACTTTTCGAGATGTTAAAGAAACCTGATGCTGCCTTTATTCAACTTCTGCCTCAGGAGAATTTTCTGTTCTGCCTTAACCACAGCCAATACTAAATTTTCTGCACTCCTTTTCTCTCTCAAATATCTTTCCAAGATATCCTACTTACCAGGTCTCTGAGCAATTTGAAGTCTGTCCTTTCTGAAATCCATCGTCTTATTCCTACTGCCTACAGTCCTTCTTTTTAAGAGTGACTATTTTGTGAAAACTAAATTTTTAACCAATGACTCTTTTAGCGCAAATCTAATGTAACCATTTCCCTCTTAACTTTTTCAGTCTTGTGAATGGACCCTGACCAGCAACTAAGCACCCAAAATAGTCACTGTCTCATGCCCCTACTGTTGTCCCCTATTGGGATGAAGGAGAGAGCAAAGTGAAAAAGCCTCATAGATTGAGACAATGTCTGTGTAATAACAGAAGGAGGGAAAAAAAATCCAAGTGATGAAAAGGCAACTACTTTCCACCTCCCATAAGCAGTTCAGACAGTCTCCAAGCAACAGCTGCTTTAGAAGAAAAACCTTCCCAGTTTTTATTTTTAAGCATGATGCTATATGAGAGAATATCTGTTTGGCTGGTTTTTCTCAGCTGCTCTCAGCTGTCTCAGATGTATTCCTTCACAACTTCTTGTCCACCTGAAGCCTATTAATTGCAAAGGTAGAACAGGAAAACGAGAAAACCATGAGGCTATGTTCAGCAACAACCAAAAGGTTGGTGTCTTTTAGCAACAAACCCAAAACATAGCACCATATAGGATCCTATGAAGAAAGTTAAGTCCATCTGGGTCAGAAACAATACAGTGTTTTAAAATAAGTAAATGTTCTCAGCATTGTCAAGAACTTTCTAAGCCATTGATCTTATATATTATTATGCTAGCAGATACTGAAATAATAAAATCTCTTCATTATATAGTGGTTTGGGTTGGAATATACCTTAAAAATCACCTAGTTGCAAACACCCCACCATGGACAGGGATGCCATCCACTAGATCAGACTGCTCAGGACCCCATCCAATCTGGCCTTGAACATTTCCAGGTATTAGACATCCACAGCTACTCTGGGCAACCTCTTCCAGTGCGTCACTACCCTCTGAGTATAGAATGTCTTCCTAACATCTAAACTAAATCTCTCCACTTTTAGTTGAAAGCTGTTCCCCCTTGTCCTATCACTACCTGCTCAAGTAAAAAGTTGTTCTCTCTCTTTCATTATAAGCCCCTTCTAAGTACTGGAAGGTCACAATGAGTCTTCCCAGAGTCTTCTCTTTTCCATTCTGAACAACACCAGCTCTCTCAGCCTGTCTTCATAGGAGAGACACTACAGTCCCTGTATCATCTTTTTGGTGTTCCTCTGGACATGCTCCCACAGGTCCATGACCTTCTTGTGTTTAGTACTCCAGAGCAGGACACAGTACTCTGGGTGGAGTCTTATGAGGTCAGAGTAGAGAATGAGAATCAAAATGAGGGGGAAAGTAGAAGGATTCTCTTAGCTGCTCAAAAAAGCCTTTCGTAATCTTCTAGAAAAATAGTTTGCACTACATCTGTGAAAGGACAGAATCTAAGATACCTTTTTCTCTATAAAGTTCCCTCAGATCTATCCGCAGGTCTTATCTCTGTCTTGTCTGTAGAACAAGTATTTATGAGAAATCATCCAGAAGCTCAAAGGTGGAAGTGCATATAAACACTAGAAATCACAGAATATCATCCAAAATCTTTTGAAATACTTGCAAAGGGACACAGTAGACCACGGCTACCAGTAACACAGAGTTNTTCCAGGTATTAGACATCCACAGCTACTCTGGACAACCTCTTCCAGTGCGTCACTACCCTCTGAGTATAGAATGTCTTCCTAACATCTAAACTAAATGTCTCCACTTTTAGTTGAAAGCTGTTCCCCCTTGTCCTATCACTACCTGCTCATGTAAAAAGTTGTTCTCTCTCTTTCATTATAAGCCCCTTCTAAGTACTGGAAGGTCACAATGAGTCTTCCCAGAGTCTTCTCTTTTCCATTCTGAACAACACCAGCTCTCTCAGCCTGTCTTCATAGGAGAGACACTACAGTCCCTGTATCATCTTTTTGGTGTTCCTCTGGACATGCTCCCACAGGTCCATGACCTTCTTGTGTTTAGTACTCCAGAGCAGGACACAGTACTCTGGGTGGGGTCTTATGAGGTCAGAGTAGAGAATGAGAATCAAAATGAGGGGGAAAGTAGAAGGATTCTCTTAGCTGCTCAAAAAAGCCTTTCGTAATCTTCTAGAAAAATAGTTTGCACTACATCTGTGAAAGGACAGAATCTAAGATACCTTTTTCTCTATAAAGTTCCCTCAGATCTATCCGCAGGTCTTATCTCTGTCTTGTCTGTAGAACAAGTATTTATGAGAAATCATCCAGAAGCTCAAAGGTGGAAGTGCATATAAACACTAGAAATCACAGAATATCATCCAAAATCTTTTGAAATACTTGCAAAGGGACACAGTAGACCACGGCTACCAGTAACACAGAGTTTAGCAGCTTGCAGTTGAGAGTAGTGGTAAAGCGAAGATTCTCTTCTCCAAAAATAATATTTCTCTCGCTTCAGCTAAGGGCAGATATGTGATAAAATTTCAAATTACTTCTATGTAGCATAGAGGATCAGATCTAAAATGCTCCTGTTTTCTCATTTTGAGATCACATCTTTGAATTTCCATCTGAAGTTTTCAGACCAGACCAGGTGTGAAAAACTCCTCAGGTGTCTGATTTCATTACTGAGCTGTTGGTCTTAGAGTCAGTCTATCTGCATTTCAGCTGCAGCAGAAATCAGCTCTAATTCTTTTCATGGATCTGGGGCATAAATTCTGTAGTACTTTGTAAGAAGTGAAGTTTATGAAGCAGAAATGCATGTGTGCATGGTAGCCCTAAAAATCTGTCATGCTTCACTAAGCTTAATTGATTTTGAAAAAAAAAATGGATAGTTTTTCAATTTTGTACAAACTCTATGAAAAAAGTCACTGGCAATAGGAGAAAGACACTCTCAATGTCTTCCTGAACAGCTGAGGAAGAAGTTCTATCTTGTCAGAATTTGATTCTCATCCTTGGCAGAAAAATCAATGAGAAACCAGTTTTGTCACTTTGAAATTATTAGTTATTTCACTGATTGCTGTAAATTAAAAGTCAGAAAAAATAAGGCCAAGCAATAAAGCTAAGTAATAAAGTATAAGGACTAAAAATTGAAATAGCACTCAATTAAAAAGCAGCACTAACCTAAACAAAACATTATTGATAGTAGTGCTACTTGTGGGAGCATTAATGAACACTTCACAGATCACTGCACCAGTCTTTTTGTCAGTAGATTTAGTAAATGGCAGATTTAAAATTTTATTGTGTATTTTATTGTAATTTTGGTAAACACTGCACAGTGACACTGGTAAATACATTTCAGGTTCCCATAACTTTTATGATAAAAATTGTCTTGGAGTAAGTTAAAGTGAAATCTCATTTACCTGTAAAGTGCTGAAAGTGGCCGCTTATTGCCAGGTTTTGGTCTGTATGGTTTTGGTTCTCCTGCCATGTTGATATCTGAAAGCAAACATTGAAACATCTGGAAGTTAGAGTGAGTTTCCAAAGGCACCTTAAAGTTACTAAAAATGAGTAATAGACAGTGAAAATAGGCAGCATACCTAAAACACCTGTCTAGTTTTTACCTCTTCTGAATTGATGTTGTAAAACTTCCCTAAAAATTCTTTGCATGAAGGATTTAGGCAAAATAACAGTAATTATTGACAAAGAGAAATGACATTTTTAAACACACAAGTTTCCATTCTTGAAGGTGATGCCAATAATGTATTTCTATTGCAAAAGATTTGAATGGTAACTTAGATATTGAAACAAACTATCATCTCAAGCCAAATTCTGTTTGTACTGCAAATTCTGGAGTACTGCAATTCTTCTGAAGAACTCCCCTTTAGGGTATAGAGAAATGCACACTGATTTTTAACTGCTACTTCACTGTCCACTTGGAAAGTAACTCTTCAAAAGCAAATAAGAGAGCATCTATTTCCTATCCCAAATGCATCTTTCCTTGGAGAAAGAGAAAATCTGTTTTTGCAAATGCTTGTCTTAGGCAGATACTTACCATTTTCAATAACACATTTTTAAAAGTCCACTTATATTATACCTGTATATTTAACCTTGAAATGTAAAAAAAGTCAAACTCTCATATAGACATTGGTCATGCTTATTGTCAAACTTGTGTCTTCATTTGAATCATATTCAAAGACAAACCAGGAAATACATGTCCCTCATTATGATTGCTATAATAAATTGCATGGAGAAAGAAGCACAGACTCTTCTGAGGAGAATGCCTTTTGAGCCTACAAAGCTGTTTATATAAACGCAAACCTATATTAAAAAGATTGAATGTTGCAAAGTTGACATTACAACAAAGCACATGGATAAAGTGAAACTTCTGATTAGGAAACAAATTTCAGCAATTTGAGGGATGCTGCAGCTAAACGTCTTCTCAGCTTCACTAATATAAAAAAAGAGTAACAGTCAACAAAATCATTGGCATTATTTCTGTATAAAATTGCTATGATAAAACATCATATCCCACTAAACATGGACTCACATGGTCATTGAGACTTTTGAGGAAAAACACGTTCCTGGTAAAGTGTATGTTTAACCTGAAATTGGATGTAGTGGAAGGAAAAGACAAGTAGAAGGCTGAGGTGTAGAATGAGGAAGTAACACCATTCCGTGCAGTGATGCTAAAAGCTCAAATATTGTTATTTATTATTCTTGACCTGAAAAGATGCAGTAAAAACCCAAGACTATTGACTGGATATTTTTATTTCACATAAAGGGAATAAGAAAAATCAGCTTGACTTTTTGTAACAGTCAGAAACATTGAAAATGTACATATCTTAGATTTTTTTATTGACAGAAAATATTTTTCCACTGGGAATTTCATGCTTTGAACATTTAAAAGAATTTAAAAATTATTTTCCATCCAAATTTGTTATTTTGAGCTCAGGCAACATTTATTTAAAATTATACAAGGATCATAAATGAAATGCTTTTATCTAGAACTATATAATATAAAATATTTTAGTAAAATTTTCTTTATATAAAGCATCTTGGAATTAAATCTGACTGCAGTTTATTTTGTAGGAGCAGCATTACTATTAAATCATAACTTTTCATAAAATATTTAATTTCTTGTTTTAACTAACTCTGAAATTGGATGAATGTTGAAGACAGTTTTCATACCTCCTTGAAACATTTTCCTGCCCTTAATTTTAAGCAAGTGCCTTATTAAATATGTATTATTTTTATCTTCCATTTTTGTTAAAAATTCAGCTATAATGCCCTTATTTCAAGGAATATAAATTCTACAATGTTGAATCAGCAAAGTAACCCCAAGCATTTCTGAAAGCCACTGAGGAATTTTGATAACTGTCTTGCACTTCCATTGGCTCCTGAAAATAACAGAATTGGAAGGAAATTTTTATCCTGTGACCTTTATGATAATTAGATCTTTTCACTCTATTTTAATATGTCAACTTTAAGGTCATTGACTGCATTGACTTTCACCAACTCCTACTGCAACTAGGACAAATTTTAGGAAAAAAAGTATAATTATAATTGTTCTTGGGAAATAGCTGAGGCTGTTGGATCATCTTCACAATACCATAGTGTTCACAAATTTTTCATGTCTCTCATCTGCCACCGTTTCAGAGCTATATCCCTTGTCCTTATTCTTAGGCATATGAACATTAACAAGTTTTCAAAACTTTTTTTTATTCTTCCTGGACAGATCAATAGTATCTTGATCATTCTTATAGACCTACACTTACAGCGCTACAAGACCCACTTTTAAAAGAAGGTGATTAGTGTAGGCTAAGAACTGTTTGTTTTGTTTTCTCTGTATTTCAATAAAAAATGTCAAAAAGGTAACACTGAGTTGCAATGACAAAGCTGTTCAGAATCAGTTAAGATTCCCTCGTAGTTAAATAAATGCCAGCAGAAAACAGTGAATTACTTTATACTGATAGTAATAGCCAAAAATTCTCTTTAGGACAGGAAACAGTTCATAGAAAATCTGTGCACATGGGGCTTTTATGTTAATACGAAAGTGGTTGAATAGCTCTGCAATTCCCTAAGCACCTTGTAGCAAGTTAAGAAGGGATGTGGGAAATGCTTTGAAAAGTTAAAACAGATTTTCACCCTGTTATTTTTCAGCACTATCTACTCCAGCCTCAATTTTCTAACTAAGATTAGAAGTGAACTTGTCAACATTTCACAAGATAGATTATTTCTATCCCAACTGGAAATCTTGTGAGATAACTTGTTCTCTTCCTTCATCCATTATTAGTATCACAGCAGACATTTACATCTACTAGACCATAAACTGTGTGTCAAATAAATTTATTGGCTGCAGCACAGAGATTTACCTGTGCTAATGATTTTACCCCATGGAATGCAGAGATGTATCACCGCTTATGCTGTTAAATTAGATACTCTGCTTGTACATGAATATGTACCAGACAACTTGACAAGGGACACAAACATTCACATTGCTCCTGGAGAGGCTCGGATTCGATGGATTTGACACCTGATGAATAAGGAGTTGGTTGACAGTCACACTCCAAAAATTGTATTAAATGGGTAGATTTTCTAAGTGGAGACTGCTGATGAGCAGCATTCCTCAGGGATCTGTATTGAGACTGGTGCTATTTAGCATCTTTGGCGACACAGACAGTGGGATTGAGTGCACACAAGTTTGTTGATGACACCAACCTGTGTGTGCAGTCAACACACTGGAGGGAGATGGTGGCATTCAGAGGGACCTTAATAGGCATGAGAAGTGGACCTGTGTGAACCTCAGGCCAAGTGCAATGCCGTGCGCCTGCGTCTGGGCAATCTCAAGTACAAATACAGGTCGGATGGATTGAGAACAGGATGTGGGGGTGCCAGCTTAATATGAGCTGGCAATGTGCACTTTCAGTCCAGAAAGCCTTCTGTATCCTGGGCTGCATCAAAAGCATTGTGGCCAGAAGATTGAGGGAGGTGATTCTGCCCTCCTGCTCTGCTCTTGTGAGACCCCACCTGGAGTACTGTGTCCAGCTTTGGAGTCCACAACATAGGATGAAACAAGAACGTCTGCAACAAGAAGGATGAGGATCTGTTCAAGCAAGTCCAGAGAAGGGCCATGAAGATGATCAGAGAGCTGGAGCACCTCTCCTATGAAGAGAGGATGGGAGAGTTGGAGTTATTCAGCCTGAATCAGAGAAGGCTTCAGAGAGACCTTATAGTAACCTTCCAATTCATGCAGGGAGTCTACAAGAAAGCTGGAGAGAGACTTTTTACAAGAGCCTGTAGTGATGGCTTCAAAGTTATAATGGCTTCAAACTGAAAGAAAGTAGGCTTAGATTAGATATTAGGAAGAAATTTTTTACTGTGAGGGTGGTGAGGCAATGAAACAGGCTGGCCAGAGAAGTTGTGGATGCCCCATCTCTGGAAGTTTTCAAGCCAGGGTAGGATGGGGTTTTGAGCAACCTGGTCTAGTGGACAATGTCTCTGCCCATGGCAGAGAAGTTGGAACTAGATGATCTTTAAGGTCCATTTCAATCCAAACCATTCTATGATTGTATGATTCTATGTGGGCATGGAGCAGCCCAGGGACTCACATTATTTTCTCTGTCATATACTATAAATGTTCACTTAGAAATCCACTTTAAGATAAATTCAGCACTGAAATTCAAAATACTAAGGAAACATTATGAATGGAAAAGTGACTATGCAGACAACAGCACATTGTAATGCAGCAGCCTGATTTTTCTGTGCCTTGAGAATCAAATGAGATTACTTTCTTTATAAAAGAAATGCATTTTCAGTTCTGTATTTTCCTGCTAGCATGGCAGAGGTTAGTTAAAACATGAGATGTAGATTTCATTTAAGGTTATGTTTCATCAATATAATATATCTAATTTTAAGCATGGTATTTTTATTTGTAATTATAATGAAAAGTGCTTAGTGGTTAATAACAAAAATTAAAAATAATTTAAAAAAGAGTGTGAATATCATTATAGAGAATCAGTGGCTACATAAATTTGTCTGAAAGAGCAACTCCCCACAGCATGATCTAACTTTCTTCTATCACTGTTTCCTACCATTGACTGCCCACATCCTCTAGATAGTCAAGTAATGACTAGGGAGACTGATGCATAAACATCTCATTTTCAGAGAGGCAGTGTCAGCTAGCCTTGGTGCTTTGCTCACAGATTCCCTGGCAAAGCAACCATAGAATCTGGTCCTGAAGACAATAGCTGTCTTTAAAAAGGCTTAGTAAGAGTAAGCAATGATACTTAAAGGAAAATCATACCCTAGAACTATTTTGGTATTTCTTAGGACCTGCAGTTCAGAATCTTGGAAAGAGTTATTTAAAATTTAAAATTAAAAATCAAAATCAAAACTAATCCATTGTTTTGGTTCACAAAAACAAATATCATAAACAAGAAGCTTCAATAGGCACTCATGAAAACTGGGATTTTGAGGCTTTCTGCTACAAATGCAGAGCCTCCATCTCAGGCTACATCTAACCTATAAAAGTAAATACTTGCCTTCCAAGGCACTAGTGCTTAGTTACCTCTTGTATTAACTTGTTAAATTAATAAATTGTAAATTGGCATGACTTTTACCCCAGTTTACAAAAACTCTGATGTGGTGGTGTGCACCTGCAGTTTATTATGTTTGTCATGTTGCTTNCTTAAGTCCTCTGAGCCTTAGCCGCCTCTGAACTGGTCATCTCCTGGTGAGAGACCTTGAGTTCTAGGGTGGCCACTCCTGCTCAGTGCCCCTCAGCCAGACAGTTGGAGCTAGTCAGGGCTGAAGAGGAGCTTTGGGTCCATCCCCTGAGGCAGGCACCACAGCACTCTTTCATGCAATTTCTAGACATAGGTAGACAATGGACATGACTTAGGGATGGCTGCTGCTAATTGCCGTTTCACTCAGAGAAAGAGAACAGATCCAAGTACCTATAATTAGGTATTAATGATGTGAATGCTGAGTGTAGAGTTCCTGTCAGAAAGACTGGAAACAGAGACCTGGAGCCAAGAAAACTTTAAGTACCTCTATAGCTCAAAAGCTGATTTTCTAAGACACGTTTCATCTGATGTTCTTCCACATATTCTTGTGAATGGCTACAGAAACTGAGACATTCCTTGAAAAATTCTACACTTGTTTGACTTAAGATTTTGAAGGAAAAGGGATGTCATTGCTTACTTCCAAACCAGCTATGCTTTAGACCAACATTTAATAAAAGAAATGGTAGTTTAAATTAACATACAGAGAAAGAATTCACACAAGGAATGTACAATCTATATACAGAGAGAGCTATGGATAGAGACAGATCAGGATGCATTTTGTCCTTTTTCTGATGACAAAAAGTACATGTGATGTAAAAGAAAGACCAAGAGCTAGGTGCAATTTAGAGAAAGCCTGTAGTCATGATTTATAGCATAACTGAACACCAGCAAAGCTAAAGCTAATCTATCTTTCTTTCATACTCTTCCATCTACTAGTCTTATAAATCTTCCTGTTGCCTGCTAAAGGAATTTTAATGAAGTCATATGAGATTTTTTACATCATAGACTTCCTTTTTTCTTTATATGTTCCACTGATTACATGTCATCTCCTCCTTTTCCCCCCTCTTTAGTGTGAAAAAAGAAGAGAGAAAAGGACAGCTCTCAGCTATCTTCCATTGTGTGCCCAAATTGCACAGCTGTAAAGATGAAACTTCCCAGAAAATTGAACACAAACTCAAATTAACTTTCAGGGCTAGTAAAATATTAAATGAAGGTCTAGGTCACACATTTTCCTTTTCCATAATGGTGTTAAAAATAATTTGCTTGTGGGGCTCTCAGCTGCATTTGGATTTTCTCTTAGCATTGAAGTAATTGGAAGCCTTTTTTTGTACAAAGATGACAGCTATTGTTAATGCTTCATACAGAAAGAGCTGCCTGTTGAATAGTATATGAAATTGCTTTGTTCAACCATTTCTTCTTTCATTAAATACTGCTAAAATGAAATGAGGCTATAGGATTATATAAGCTATCATTCTTAATACCATTCAGTAACAAAAGTGTCAGGTATTGTCTTGCAGGATAGTTTTTTTTTGTTCCTTGGTGTGAAGACTGGTGACAGCTAAATGGGGAAATTCTGTCCTGTCTATATGTCCATCACAAACCATTCAGGGTCCTAGAGACAACAATCTCTCTGCGGCAGAATGGATTCTGATGTACTTCATAGTTGAGGTGGAGCATTGGTCTGCCTTGTTTTTTGTCTCTTTGCTGCCACCCGTGCACCCCTCACCCCAAGTAACAACACAGTCACTGGGCACAACTTCCTAGCCCTATTGGTTGTGCAACCAGCAGTGGTCCATGTCAGATGCCAGTGGAGAGTCATCACTTCTGCCTGGGGAAGGGGAGAATGCTCATCTGTGACCTCTGGACAACTGCCCATGGACTCCACTGTGATTGCAGAGTCAGTTGCCAAGACCTCCCAAATTGCTTCTCTTCTGTGCTTGAATCCCTGCAGGTCAATTGGTGTGATGTGGCAGGTGTCGTGCTGGTGTATTGGGCTGCAAGGAAGGAACACCACAGACAATAGGGCATGTCTTGTGAAGGGATTCCTATGGGAAGGAGGGAAACCCTGTTTCTGGCAATCCTGCCCAGTCCTTCTCCTCAGCACTGTGCTTGTCAATTCCTCTACAAGAAGTTCCACACTATTGTTTTGCAGATTCAAGACATTCAGACTCAGCTACAAGAGGGCTACGTGGCCATAGTCACTTATCTGTAGGCCAGCTCTGTAAGAACTGTGTTAATTGGGGAAACCCCCATCCTGGTTTGTGCATACTTCATGGCTGCCATGGCACAAACCAGAACGATGGTTTCCACAATTAACACAAACACAAAATAGAGCATCTGTCTTCTTTCAAATCAAGCACAGTCATTAAAAGGCAGCAGCCAACAAACTCTCTGCTGCTTTTCTCTGATAACAAAAGATAGTTATTACCATGAGACTCAGACAAAGGTTCATGTTGACTAGATGTCTGAGTTTCTCAGCATTGCAATTAGCCCCAAGCAGCAACATTAAACAGTGTAGTGGGGATAGTTTATGAAAGTCCCTCATCTCGTTTTTTCAGATTTCAATATGATTCATTCTAGGGAACATGCCCTGAACCTTAGTAATTTTCAACTCATCCACAAACTACATTTTTCCTCTCTTTTTTCTAATCCTTGGCTACTTTTGTATTTTTTTGGCATTTCTGCAAGGAAAATATAAAAAGAGTTGATAGGAGTAGAGAAAATGCAATATCTTGTCAGACTGATAGTTCATATACTGTAGTTTTCCACCTCCAGCTGCCCCAGATGCTTTGGAAGGAGACACAAGAACTTCTACTAGTTAGAAACAAGATTATTTTTCCCCCATTTTCTTATCTCAGCATGATTGTCCTCCTAAAATCCTTAGTGGTTTAGGATTACTTTAAATCCTAAAACATGATATTTTATCTTTTCTCTCTTACTGGTTTTGTTAGTACCTAACTGGTGCTAGCTGGAACTACAATTTCAAATAGCCTTGCTGACTACATAAGTGTCCTATTACTCTGTTCTTACTGATATATCGCATAAGTGTATTTTTTTAATGAAAGCATGTGTTTCTCAACAAAAAGTGAGCTCTGTTTTGGCTTTATAATACCCCTACCCTTCATCCCCTCAAACCTTTTTTCAACCACTATTCATTTTAATCATCAGTACTAACTAAAATCATAGGAGTCATGTCAGAAGCCATCTCTCTAAATGTAAAACACCACCCTTCCCCCTGCAATTAATTGGACTTCTACTATTGACTTTTGTAGATTTACATTTGGTGTTGCATGCAGATACACTCTACATGCTGCTTCAGAGGTTCTCTCACAAGTGGTTTAAGGTATGCTACATATTATCAATGGCATAAATTTGCATATATAATGAATCAATAACAGGAAAAAAATGTAATAGGTTACTAAAATCATATTAGAAAAGAAAGTAATTATTTTGAAACTCATTAAATTGAGTCTCAATATCAAGAAGTGTAGCCATCCCCTGCCAGGGCTTGCCAGGTGGTAAGTGCCCCTGCATTGCCCAGGGGATGGCTGAGGGAAACGGAGGACAAAGAAAGTGCTGGCGGCTCTCCCTGGTTACATATAATACAAGTTTATTCACTCCAGGGGCAACAGGCCACCCGGAGGGTCCAAGCTTTTGGGGAATAACCAGGGAAAGAGCCCTTCCCATTTCCGGCCCCTGGTTCTTATAGGGGCTCCAGCCAATGGGAAGGGAGGACAAGGGAAGGGTACAAACCATCTGGGGTGAGGGGTAGGGCACATTGTAACAGGACATACCATATAACAGAACAATAATATACAGTGAGAAATATATGCTAATTGCACACCACAACAAAGAAGTATTACCAAAAGGACCATATGACATATTTCAGTTTAGTTTTAAAGGAGCAAAGGTATAAATTTCCATGCATACTAATACACAGTGCTAGTGAAGCTCTCACTGAACATTCACCACCCTCTTATGCTGACTGATTTACTTTCTTCTACGCTTCCCAGTAACATTTTCAGTCTACATTAGCTTTGCAATACAAAATATAGATGTCTATTACTCACTATGAAAATATGTCATTTTGGCTCAAAAATCATAGGAACCAAGAACTCCTCCTCTCTGAGTTAATTCTTTTCCCCAGAAATCTGTGAGAACAAGAGATTTCCAATTCATTTCTTCAGAATATGATGATTTTGAGCCAGCTACACATAAACACATGACACAAATGCTTATAATAAGGCTTTGAAAACTAATCTCTACTGCAGTTAGAATAAGAAATATATAGAGCTAGACAAGACAATGAATACCAGTTGAACATTTACTTCCTTGAAGAATTTTTGGCTTATATCACATTCCTGTAAGGAGACTAGAATCCTTATTTTTGCATTGAGTCTTATTTGAAGCCATAGTTTTTCTTCTCCAATTTCATCATGAAGGTAAAACTCTCACTCCGTCCAAATTAAAATTTTCACTCAGGTTGCAAACCCCCACCCAAGGTTCCTGCATTTTCATTTTGCTTCTTATATTTGTATCTGTATACTTGTGTGTGAAAATGTTTGCAATAGAAGCATGTATTTTCAATTGGAACAATTTTTGTTAAGTTTTGCAATTCATCTTTATCATACAGTTTCTGAAAATAAAAGGCTGCAAAGGAACACTAAGGAATATTGAATTCCTGAATCTGGAGTTAAATTATTGCGGTCGAAGTGGATGCTGGAGCCACTTGTTCTAATATAGCAAACAAAACAGTCCTTAGTTTCAGAATTGTCATACCTGAAATTCTTATCTATCATTATTGCTAAAGGAAGACTGGAGCCAAGGACCTATCTCAAATCTGAGTCAGTAACTGCAGCTTTTAAAACTGTTAGATTCTTTCTTTTTGGTTTTTTTTTCCTTCCCCATGTAATGAGAAATTCTGGTGGCTGTTCAGATGAAACAGCTCTCTAAGCTCACCTGGAAACATTAATCTTCTGGACATACTGCATAAACCACTAATCTCATGCCTGTCATTTAAAATGAGGAAGGGAGTATAAGGAGAGATGAAAGATGCAGGCAGATTTTTAAAGCCTTAGCATTGCTATTTTAATTGATTTTAGGAATAAATAAGATCCCTAAATCTTACATTGCAACAAACGAAAATGTCCAGAGAAAAACAATGATCTGTACGATCCCTCTGAATAAAAGTGAATGTGACCCAATACTTTGCTTTACCATATTGTTTCCTAATCTTTTGCTTCCTCATGTTCATCTCCTTATCAGACATTGCTGTTAACATCATGACATATTTTTTTGCTTGTAAGCTGAACCAAAGATACAACTAAATCTTAAAAGTATTTATGCTTGCCTGATATACATTGACCGAACAGCCTACAGCCAGCTACACAAACCTGTGCTCCGCTGTAACCTCAGTCTTACAATCCCTTCCCACGATGAGTGATACTACTTATGAATTTCATAAGCATTTATAACTCCACATTTAAAAACATTTTAATCTATTTTCCAAGCAATTAGGTCAGAATGGAAAATCAGCTTTTGTAAGAAAGGAGGTGGCTTTGGATGAGAGTTTAAGGACTCAGCATTAGTGTAGCATTTCGTTCAAGTCTATGCTAAAATCAGATTTAGGTCTGTGTTGTCGCTTTTCACTATTCAATCATATATTGTATAATAATTGGAACACTTTTTTTTTCAAACTTCCTGAGGTGGAGTCTTAGTAAACTCCAAGAAGAAAGAAGGAGGTTTTCATCTTTTACACTTGCCTCTTGATCATTTTTATGATCACTGTCAACACAAGCTGCTTTATTTTAGGGAAAAGGAAAAAGAGCATCCAGCAACAAAGCCTCCCAGGGATTCATGGCCTGTAGTGGAGGTGTTCCAAAAGTGACAATGGGAAATTCCATCTAAATATGTGATGGTTGCAGCTGTATTTATGGAAAAAAATGTTAAACAGGGCATGGCTTTGTGCTTGAGCAAATGACACTGTGATATCTGTACTGTCAGTTTGCCCCATCCAGGACTGCATTTCTGCCTTAGCAGCAGCTGCCTCCCACTCCCAGCTGATTCTCCTTTTATACAGCGATCCACAAATATGTTAAAATAGCTTTGGAAAAAAATAAATTGTAGTACATTTCTTTATTCATTACTTCATTCTGTGCCATTCACTATGGTAATTAGTCACCACCACAAAGGCTCCAGGATCAATAATGGCATTCAATTTTTTTTGTGTGCACATTGTGTTCTTTTTTGGGTTTTATACCCCGGAAGCCTTTTTTCTTTCCTCCTTCTCTGCCACCTCTCCTCCCCCTTTGTTCCCCCCTCTCCCCCCACTTTAAAAAGTTCTGAAGGCTGAGCTTATTTGAAAAACATCATGAACCAGAACACGGAAATGCTTCTTAGCTTCAGCTTATGTAGGTGGATTCCAGACAAAATCAAGTATCAGTTACCCACCAGGAAACACAGTGCTCACTTCAAGGTATTCCCAAGTCCTACACTGTAAGGGATGCAACACTGGAGTGGATTCATGTTTTCTTTCAGTAGAGTTTTTGATTAAGTTTGTCTAACTGTTCTAACTCTTCTAACTGTTGTTCTGTTCCATTTGCTTTACTTACATTCAAATAATTACTTCAACATTTGACACCTCTCCTAAATGAAAACAGTGGTCATCCTGTAGCCTTCCCCCTGTCAGGGCTTGCCGAGGGGTAAGGTGCCCCTGCACTCCCCGGGGGACGGCTGAGGGAAACGGAGGACAAAGAAGGTGCTGGCAGCTCTCCATGGTTACATATAATACAAGTTTATTTACTCCAGAGGCAACAGGCGACCTGGAGGGTCCAAGGTTATCAGGGATAACCAGGGAAAGAGCCCTTCCCATTTCCAGCCCCTGGTTCTTATAGGGGCTCCAGCCAGTGGGAAGGGAGGACAAGGGAAGGGGACAAACCATCTGGGGTGAGGGGTAGAGATATAACAGAACATACCAAGTAACAGAACAATAATATACAGTGAGAAATACATGCTAATCACACATTACAACAGTCATCCTACTGCACTTAAGAGAGCACAGCTCCCCAAATCCTGAAGAGATATTGAAAGTCTATAAATGCCTCTTTTCAAGATGGCAAAATAAACATGCCCACAGAATAATAAATATCTGGCTGTACTCTCTAACTTAAACACTGTATGTTTCTCTGATACATGTTGCACTTTGGGAACACAGGTGATACTGCTGAGTATGAAAGACTATCCTCAAAGGAAGACAATACCCGCTTGCAGATAACAGTGTCTGTGTTTAGGGTTTAATAGGTTTTTCAGGATATGCTGCCCCTGGTGATACACGCTCCCAAGGACAGTGATGGATGGTGCACAGCAGAATTTTGTCTCCTAGGATGCCAGCCAAAATTGAAATGGTATTGCTGCCATGTCAGAACAATGAGTGAGGGCAGGCGTGGCAGGGATTAGTGCAGTCGTTGACACAGACCTCAGCTGTCAGAGAAGGATACAGCCTGTTGTACAGTAGATGAGGAACAGGAGGGCAAATGAATTAAGAGCATCCCATTAAGAATATAAATATTCCCCTCAGGTCTCATAATATTAATAAAGTGAGTACATTCTGCTTTTTTTCTTCCTTTCTCCATACCTCTGATTGCTTCTTGGGCAGATCACATATGAGTCTTTGTGTTGGCTATGAAAAATTTTTTTGCATGTGTGACAGTGTATCACAGCAGCATGGATGCAGAAATTATCTACCCTGGCACAGACATCCCCCAGGACTCTAAGAACAAAACTGAGGTCTTGATTTTCACAGAAGAGTATAATGAAGTTTTATGATGCGTGCATGCAATCTTGTATTTGCAAATACCTGAATGCGTTTTTCATGCATTGTCAAGAGAGCTAACTGTTGGAGCATTTGCATATGCAGATCATCATATTACAAGTTTTTCCAATCTAGAAAATGTTCGACCTTTCACATCTTTAACTGAATTCAGTTTAATTTAATCCTTTTTAAAATAAGAGAAATAGTAAAAAAGGAATCAGTTTACAAAAAATAGAAGACCCTGTAAATGCTACCATTTTAAAGGTATAAATATACTTAATGTAGCAATATACCTTAAAAATTAACATTTTAAATTTTCAATCTGCATTTGACAAAATTTTGTAGTTTTAAAGTATCTGCAGAATAGTATGGGAGAGTTTACTAGTCTTTACTTTTGCTGGTTCTACCAAAATTTAAGTATGAAACTCTATTTTAATATAGGATGATATTGGGAGAGAGGTGAATCACAGGCCTTTTGCTCATATAGTCACTTCAGCAGTTCAGTCACTGTCATCCCAGCAATGAAAATAATCTGACTAAAGGTCAAATACAATTTTCATTGATGTGTATTTAAAAATTGGTGATGAGCTGTATTTTCTAAGTTTAATATTTGATATACAGTCACGCCTTTTTATATAAAATAATACATTCTTTTATTCTACTGTTTACTAGGTATGTTTTATTTGTTTACTCAATAAACTATTTCACTGACTACTATTTTATCCAACAATAGAAACTGCATAATAAACTTGCAGTGTTAAATCCCCATACTGTGAACAGAGGTAGGAAGCCAAAGATCCATAACTCTGTCAAACAGGAAATGGGGAAGGCATAGTACTGCCAACCAGTGGATAGCATAGTCCAAAGATTGCATTTTGGAAAAAAGTCTTTCAATTATTAATCGAGGTATCAATTTATGTGCCAGTAGTAAAAAAAAACCCAACAAACAACCAAGCAGAACCATAGAACCAACTGTATTTGAGAAGAGCTCAGTTTTTATTTACTTTCAAAATTCGTCTGTTCTGTACCTCTTTCTCTTACACAAATACCTGCAAAAATCAGTGCCCTTAATTTCCTTTTTTATTCTCAAGAACAGGACTTGTTGCATGCAATGACTCCTGAAAAATTGGTCTTTTCTCTTAGGAAGCTACATAAAAGCTAAGCTTTCTTTAAGGTAATCTGTATTGTGAAAACCAGACATATTTGACAGACTGCCCTGGAAACAGGTGTATCCAAGACTGTCATAAGCTGGGTCACATTGGGCCACGTGCTTACATATTTGTTATGCCACCTTAAAATACATGGTGCCTCCTTGGTGTGTGTGGGACTTCACCTTTCATGCCCCACATCCCTTTTGGCATGCAAACACTTGAACCACATGGACCTCTAGCAGTTTCATGCAGGAGTCACCCATCTGCTTGGGTTCACAGACACTGGAATGTTGTGTGCTGAAACCAGTGGTACCACATATTGTCACAGTGGTGGGTAGCACATGAGGAAGTGCTAGTGTGTTCACAAAACCAGGAACATTTCATAGAGGTGCCTCCAATGCTAATTGAAATATTGACTTATTGATGTTATCACTGCATGGCATGGGTCACTAGAAAACCAATACTTTTCTCTCAAATCAACAGCAGCAGCTTGCTTTTACTGGCATGGCAATTCCTGAGTTACAATTCAAAACCAAGAGATGAAATGGTAGACTGCTTATAACACCAGACCTATCTCTTTACAACTAGGCTGTAACTTTGTCAACACTAAAAATACTTCTGGCAATATGATAGTTTCTATTTGTCCCAATGGCTTTACCTGCTGGGCAATGAAAAACAAAAATCTATAATTTTGTCATATATAAAAATTTATATTTTTATATATAAAATCTATATTTGTCAGGTATGCATTTTTCTATACAAATTAGTCCAAAAGACAAATTTTCAAAAGACAATTGTCATAAAAACCAATCACCCATTCAAAAAAAGCCCCTCCACCACTGTATCTTTTCCTTCACTCTCTCTTATGTCTCTCCACATGAAATTGAAAAAAATAATTGGCATAAATTTGAATATTACAAAAAAAATGGATTACTGTTCCCATTGCGATATGACAGCACAGATATGGTCAACAGAGATTTGTGAAAAACTCAAGGTGTTTTTTTTCCTTGGAGTGCATCTGGAGTGAGCCTATGCTACCATGTTGGAGCTGGATAATCTGGCTAGGGAATAAAGGTGCTGTTTTAGTTTAACTTCCAGTCCACACTGGAAGTGAGAGCAACATCCATGGAGTTGCTCCAACTCTCCATTTCTGAACCTCATAGCAGTTTTCTGGGTTATGTGAAAGATGTTATATGGCTTTATTCCTACAGCCGTGTTCAAGCACTTCACTGTATTCATATCACAGAATCACATAATATTCTGAGTTGGAAGGGACCCAGAAGAATAACTGAGTCCAACTCTTAAGCGAATGGCCCATATGGGGATCAAACATATTTTATGCTTTGGGATTTACAATAATTGAGAGAGAAACAGAAACTACTTCTCCTTTCCTTCAGCTCTAACTCCACTGAGATGAAACCAATTATTGCTGCTATTTGAATTTTTTTTTGCATTATGATTGAACCAAGAACAGATTTCAGTAAAAAAGTAAAATCTGTAAACACTTTGGAAAGCAAATGGCCATTGGGATTAGGTCTTTAATAAATAACAATGAGGAGTCTATCTTCTTGCTGTTTCTCTAAAATTTCTCATGTAGATATAATTTCTTGAAACTGCATTTTGCTTTCCCTGCCATTTTAACTAGGACACAAAGTAAGAGTTTGTTAACTTTCTCTGTGAAAGTAATGAAAAAAAGCTCACTGCAGTTCAGTTCTCTTAACCTATGACATATATGAATCTTCCTGACAACTTGAAAAATATTAGAAACAAGATAATAAACTGAAGGCCTGGTGAACAAAAGATTAAAAAGGAAAAGTAGGGAAGCACTATCTTACTCTTTCCTTTCTAATCATGAGCTGGTTGCTGACAGAAGTTATTTTCCTCATTTTAACATATCTGGACTCTAAATTCCCTCATCAATGTACTTTTACCTCTTCTGTAACCTTAGATAATATGTGTTAGCATGGTGACCAAAGGAAAGGACAGAGTCTTCCCAAATGACACCCAGAAAGAAATAAAAATACCAAGTTATAGGTATGCATTTGAGAAATCACAGATATTAATATTGTAAAAGCTGAAGAGAAAATCCATTTGGCATAGGAAGCGTGGGCAGTGGAGCATGTCATTTTGTTATACTAGAAACAGAATTAGTTCAAAAGAAGAGAACTGGTTCTTCATTTATTTCTAATATCTAAAATGCTTGTACCTGTGAAATTGAAATTTAGCTAAGAGAGTTTTGCTGTTGCTTGGTTTTATCAAGTTTAGGCATTTATTCTTGTGTTAATACTTCTTAAAGAAACAGCAATCGAATACAGGATGACTGTCTAAAGAGTTGTAAAACTGACACAGAATTAAGAATGTTATAACTTGAACTGCAAAGAAAGAGGGAAACAGCCAGCATTTTCATAGTGATCTAAAGGCTGTAATGGTGGTAGGAAGAGACAGAAACAGTCAAGAGAAAGGCATTTCAAATGTAAACTAATCTACTTTATTGTATGCACAAGTTAATAAATATGACAAAAATTACCTAGTCTAACATGATATAAAATATCATATTGCATGAATGTAAAAATGTCCTTTATGTGCTTTGTATATCTGTAGTCTTATCAAATAAAAAAATTGTGAGTACTCAGCTAAATTGGAAAGTAAGAGTAATTACACCCATACACTCCAATGATCACCTTTCTGCCATCTCAGCAGTAAAATGGTGTATCAAGAAGAAAGAAAAATACAGTGAGCTATCATACATGCTCTAGAAACCCCATAAAAGCAAACAAGCAGGAGCTGTAAGCAATCACAGAGAATGAGAAATACAACAAGAATAAATAAAGGAATAAAATATTAATATTTTTAATTTAAAGTTTTAATTTGTCAAATGTTAAAGCATGGATTTTGCAGCTTAGTGATCAGTAATGGACAGTATTTGACCAGTGACACTTTTTTTCTAAATGTCACCTTTTCACACTCTGACTCTGCACCCAGTCCTGTCAGTCCCATTTACATCATGTTTAGGCTGAGCTCTGGGCATGAATGTCCCTTGTGCTGTGACTTAGCACATTTACTAGCTGATTTCCTTTTAGTATCCTGCAAGATAAAGCCACTGACATGAAAAACCCAAACACGACTTAATGTTCTCATAAGGGATATGTCATGGATTATATATTGCCCTGCAATTTTCTGAAAGTAAATGAACATTACTTTGGACATAACAATGATAATGTTTAAATATTTTTTCCCAATCTTGCTTCAAAAATGTTTACATGTGAATTAATTTTCTGTTTATCACCTGCTTTTGTGCATATTTTGTTAGTTATGAATACAGCAGATTTATATCCATCTCTAATTCCTATTAAATATAAAGAAAAGCAAAATGAAGCTGATAAGGAAAATAATGTCTCTTGTCTCTCTAACAATAGGGTCATGAGCGTGAACACTTACCTTCCACCAATAAGACCACCAACAAAGTATGTAAATTTAGAATAACTAAGTACTCTGATGATTTTTGCGGGAAATTATTATTTTTAATTTTGTGCATATTGCCCGAAGAAGTATTGCTCAGGATAGAAGAAGCCAACAGACTAGGACTGTCAAGATTGTCCATATGAAAGGCTTTGACTAGTGAGTTCTCTTCTGTAATTATTCCTTGCATATTGAAGTCCTCCCCACTAAGAGCAATTAATGGCAGAATATAAATATAATGTTTGAAGGATCCAATGTGTCATTTATTGCTATAAAATTAAAACAAATAATGGCTAGGTGTTTAGAATAATCTAAAACTAACTATAGCAATGGCAGAAGTTGTAATGTAGGCAGAACTCAGCCTTTCAGTCATTGTATTACACAAAACTCTTGCGGTTGCTACTATAGTTGAACTGCATTTGTTTACAAAAGGAAAAAGTTCAAATAAATTTGTTATGAACTGCAAACCCTTTAGAGTCACTTAGCCTTTCTCCAGCATTTCCATTTGCAAGGAACAAAATAAAGGCAAATTTCAGTATTTTTTCATATTCTAATACAATGTTAAAACTGGGGGGAAAAGAATTCTTCATAATTGCAAAGTTTTGTTCCTAAGAAAAAGTCAGAGTCAATCCACTGTATGAAGTCTTGACTAGGAGAAATTTCTCCCAGGATGTGAAAATACTCTATTGATAGATTCTGCCCTCAGGAAAACTTGATTTTGTATCTGAAAAAGATGGCAAACAATTTGCAATACAGCAGTAATCTACTATTTTTAAGCAAATAACTTGAAGAAAGCCACATCACAGTTAATTTCTTAGACAAAACCAGTTATATCTGATTTCAAATTTCTAGCATGGTAATTAATTA
>WEIV01016783.1:1989-12812 GCA_013390005.1 Calyptomena viridis
AGTCTCCAATAATCTGAAAGAGTGCACAGACTTATTAGTAAGAGGAATGTGCAAATTCTAGCAATAACAAGAAATCTTTTTGAATTTTCCTTCACTTTTCTTCTTCACATATTTTATTCTATGGTCAGGTTAGATATCTAAGGTGCATTAGTCCATTCTATACATGTCAATTGTTCTAGTTGCTAATATCCATTGTTTGGCAATATGTTTTTTGCCTGTTATTATTTATCTGTATTTTTTCTTGCTATCGACCTCCAACTTTTCAGCAGCTAGAGCCATAAGACTTCAGTAAATCTAATCTGAAATCCTAACAAAAGGCCATGGATATGTCTGCATGCATCTAAATGCAACCTACTGCACATGGCTAGGCTGACTATGAAACATTTAGCATATCCATTCAAACATATGCAATTCGAATACATCTAGTAACTTACAAGTAGGGACAGTATCTGTGAGGAAACCAATTGCAATAGTTCTACATGGTTTTTGGAAGAGCTTTGCTTGGTTTTTTGAGCTCTGCATTTAAAAATAAGTATATGATGTAGGAAAAGCATTATGAGACTATTCTGCAGCTCTTCACTTGAAATAAAGGCAAATCAGATTTGCAAAAGAATCTTTGTAGTCTATGTGCCAATATACCAAGGCTTGCTTAAGTTGACATGAAGATACGTGTGGTTTCTAAGAAGGCACTCTAAGAATTGTGATCTTTGTCAGCTGTGTGTTTTGCAAATATTTATTGTGATAGGGTTTACATGCATTCAGCTTGAAAACAAGCAGCAGGATGCCATTTTAGGTAGGCAGAAGAACATGCTTATTAAAGAAACATAGAAAGGGTATGAGCTAATGCTTTTTCTTGAGCTGAGATGAGTCCAGTCACACGTGCACTGAAAGACAACAGGAGCCAATGAAAATACCCAGAAAGAAAAAAAGACTGCATTTTAAGTGTAGACATTGCAGTGCTGCTCTTCTGCACAGGCTTATGGCCCAATATCAGTCATCCCAAGCCATTTTTATCATCCCAGCTTGAAAGCTGCAAGAAAGGAGTCATTGCTGCTTTGCTCATGACACCTGTAGCTGAGACCCATCCTATGGAACCACAAAGAAAGATGGAACTTGGTGCTAAGTTCTTTTCAGAAGTTTTTTTAAAACTTTACTNCTTTACTTCTCATCCAAGAATCAGTATTATCACATTGAGGACTCAGAGTTATGGAATAATTTATGTTAGAAGGGACCACAAAAAGTCATCTGGTCCCGCCACTACTGAAAATAGAAATACTAGTGTGAGAATGCCAAGATTTTTTTCCTAGCAATCACAGAAAACAGTACAAATCAGCTTAATGACCTTCTGCATATTCAGCAATCTTCATATACCAAACTCCCACTGGAATTGCAGATAACACAGAAAGATGTCTTTTACATTTTTCTCTGTTTATTCTAAAGGAATTAATACTTGACTTTTTGACTCTGCAGAGAAACTTAAATTCAAAGATTTGAGGCTGAAAGTGACTCCCCAGCTACCTACTTTCTGGTTCTCTCTTCAGCACCTTCTCTTTTCTAAGGAAAGTGGAGAACAATCCTGTTATCTTCACAAAGAAACAACCCTAAGACTTTAGCAGATAACTGAAGTATGTTAGTCTGTGCCTTGTCAGGTTAGGCAAATGGTCTTTCAAAGGCTGCCTGGAGGCAACTGGCCACCTGCCAAGCTGCCTTACATGTCCACAGGGTCTTATGCTCCTTAAGTATCACTTGGGAACAAACCATCCATATGGAGCAGGTAGACTGATGGATACTATCCAAATAGGCACCCATTTATTTTCTGAGTTCCTATAGTCCCTCTACTGTGTTTTATCTACATTGGAACTGATTTATTTTTAAGTGCCACAATTTTGCAATTGCTGCAGAGGAAACTGCAGTGGGAAAAAAAGTGTCCCTCCTTTTTTTTCTTGTTGGTTTCTGCAAATAAATTCCTGCCCTTCCCACTCTTAGCACTTTTAAAAAATGTTAACATTAAGATTCTGAGCTTTGGGGAAAAAAAAAGAAAGGTGGTGATATGGTTATATTAATGATAATTTTGCTGACAGAGGTGAGAAGTTTCAAAGAAAGATAACTGTAGCATTTTGATGAAGAGTTCACAAGGGGGTAATGAAAATAATCTCAAGAGAAAAAGGCATAAAAATAAGCATCTGAATTGTTTAACAAATACACATTTTATAATTAAAGCCAGCTACTGTCTGAAGATTGGAGGGAGGCTGAATACAATATCTAACTTTCATAGAAGAGTTAAAAGTAATGCTGGGAACTACAAAGCAGCACTGAAGCAGTACAGGAAAAGCTAGCTGCCACTAAGTTAACCAACAAAGAATTGAATAAGAACAGATCAATACCCATAACTGATTTTTCTGTATCAAAATTGTAAATCAACAGATCTCCCTGAACATGAGAGTTGTTAAAAGAATACTCTCCTTTCCTTTGCAAAATCTGCAGAAGGTTTTCTGAAGAAAGTGAGGTAAACTTCTCTAGAAAAAAAATAACCTTTTTTTCCTCCCTAAGCTTGGATTTATGGCTTGCTGAACAGGAACCTAAAGTTATTTATCTGAATAGTGGGCAGGTAAATATAGAAGAGAGGTTCTGTGAGCTTTCCTTAGGAAAAGCAATCCTTTTATTCAATTACATATGTGGAATTTAGTGTCTTGAGGGTAGAAAAAAAAACAACTGAACAAAACTATGACTTTTACACTGATATTAATGCGACCTTCTCTGTTTTGCCATTTAAAGGTCAAATGGACATGAGCCGTGTTGAATCAAACTAGAAAATACTGCTAGAACTTGGGAAAGTTTCCCTTCCATGGAATAACCCTCACTAACAGGTCAGGGGGCCTTACTAGAAAGAAGAGACGGAAGGGAGGAACTGTCCCTTTCAGTGAAACAAAACATACTTTTAGAAGGAAGTGACAGTATTGATCCAGCCAGTGATCTTGTAGAATATGGTAATTCCTGTGAACTGCCCTGACTGTGGGAAGTGGAAAAAAACCAGGTTTTGACAATCTTTGCAACACTTACAGGATGTGGTTGGTAGTTTGGATGTTTATGAGGAATTTACAAGGCACGCATATTTAGGGAGGGGTCCGTACTCCTTCCCGCTGGAAGTCTGAATTCATTGAAGGCACTTTAGAAACTGGTACATTTTCCAGATCCAGAGAGAGAAGCATTTACTTTGTATTTATGTTATCTTCTGTTCTGGGTACATAAGAGCAAAACGAAATTAAGTATCTAACATATGAATGGTCATATTGGCTTTGCCCAAAGGGCAGTTCCTTTGCCAAAGTGACCCAAAACACATGCTAAATGGAAAGTACAGGCAAGGACAAATTTCTAGAGATAAGCTGTCATCTTGAGCATTTGGTTGCTCTACTTATTCTGAGCCAGAAGTCAACTGTGTATTTAGCAATTTTCAGGTAATTTCTTTTCCATTAGTCTATCTGGTTTCTCCATGAACCTATGTAAATCTCTATTAAACATCCACAAGAAAGAGACTATATTAGTTCTTTCATATGATATACAATATTCTATTTTGATTATTATGTCATACCCACCCTATGACAAGAAGGCGGTGACATCATTCTATTTAGAATACCAAGAAAAATTAAATTATATAGCAGTGCCTAAGGTGTATCTTTCTTTAATCCTCACAAGAGGTTTCTTTCCTGTCTTGACCTAGGAATGTGCCCTTTCTTCTCTCCCAGCCTTCCAGTATGTGTGTGTGAGTGTGTGTGCGTATGTGTACAGAAAAGAATGCACCATTGCCAACTCCTCCCACACTTCATTCACTGATATTCCTGAAAGATATTTTGTCTTAGAAAACTAAAAAAAACCAAGAAATCTGACAAGGTAAGCATGCCAAGAAATAAAATTTATTCTCCAATAAAGTCTCAACTATTATCATAATGCATATTCCAAGTCAAGTCTAAGATGTCCTGTATTTTTGCTGAATCTATAAGCTTGTGGGACTTGTTAGGCTCCCATTCATTATGGAAATAGACCAGTAAATTACAGCTTTTCCAAATGCAATCATTATAGCTGTAATTTACAAAATATATTAAGCCCTTTGATCTTTGTCAGAGAACATATCATATACTTTTAAACACATTGCTTAGAAATGGTAATTTAAAAACTATAAACCTTACATTCACAGCTTTAATGCATATATTATGCTGTACTTTTCTACCAGAAATAATGTCCATGTTCTGTCTATTGCATAACATTGCCTCAACTTCCAGCTGAACAGACAAAAAATATGATACTGCAAATTGATATGAATGAAAATTGTCACCAATGGATCCTTGTGGGTTTTTGCATTACTCAGGACTACGACACAAATAAAACTAAATTTTTTTCCAGTGACAATGTATTGATATTGAATATTATAAATTCCAATATTGCTTCAGTATACCCTATAATTCAGTATCTTACATATCCATTTTTAAAAGTTAGTAATTTTTATCAAAAATATTAATCTAGAATGTAAATTGGAAATTAACACTTTGACTTTGTGTATCAAATATATGTATATTTTTACTTCAATTGTTACTTTCTAGTGATAGTAAGATGGTGCAGGAAAGCAAGGATAAAAAGATACTCAGTCATTTTTAGGAAACTTTAAGGTAATCTTCTTGTACAGTTTATCATCAGAACAGATGTGGTATCTTATTTATGGCTTAACTAGAGAGGAGGAGATACGTAAAAGTAAATGTTTGAAAATGAAATTGATCTTGTTTGTTCAAAAGAACATATTTTTTCTTATGGAAAATGGCATTTGTTCTTGAAAGATGTAGTATAATGTCAAAGTCCTGTCTGAGCTAGAGACTAGTCACTTGGAAGGATAGCAACATAACGGCACAAAAAAAGCAGTACATAATATTTAAAATGCTATTCCTTGGTCACTGTGAGAGCTACACAAATATATAAATAGTTGGATTTTGGAACTTTCCCAAAATTTATTCAAGTTTTAAAAATGTTTTGGACTTCAGTGAAACTGAGCATAACTACTGAATTTGTCTAAGTATGTGTACTGTAGGCTCAAAATGATGGTTTTGCTGTTTATTGTAATGAAATGTTATGGTCTTAGAAATAATTTCATTTCCACTCTTTTTTTGAACTGGCATTTTCCCAGGAAATACAAATCGTAGATATTTTATTTAAGAGACATTGCCACTGTAGTTCATTGTTTTTATTTAAAATGGGCAGATTAAATGACACTACCCTAAAGAGACAGAATTAATATGTATTTTTTAAATTATTATTATGAAAACCAGCCCTGGATAGTTTGCTGTAATCCTCACCTAAAAGGAGCAATGGTTCTCTCCAGCTTTCATGTACTGCTGCCGTAAAGCTCAGGCATTTCAACTTATCCACTCAGTTGCTATGCATACATATCTAGTATTTGTTCACAAAAGGTTCCATAAAATGAACAGCTAAGACAAAAAACTGCTATTTTCCCAAAATAGCATAGCTTGCAGATTTCAAGAGCAACCACTACTGCTTATAATTAATATGACATCACTTATTATCACTTATAAACCTTTTTTATGGGAGCCTAAGCCTTCTATATTATATGTAACCGAGCATATGGAATCTTAGATCATTTTTTTACCTCCTGTCTCCAAAAATTTTCAGAGGAAAGAAACCTAGTTGTGTATCATTATTCTGTATATTTAGCAGGTCTGTTTTCTTGGCCATGGGTTTGAAAACCTTTTCTAAGAAGACTTATCTAGCAGCTGTGTTGACAATTCTGGTTTTGAGTGTAACTTCAATAGCAAGATGAGTTCTTCACACCTGTGCCTCTAGAGCTTACTTTTTGGAAAGAACTGGGCTTTGCATTAATTTCGCAGCAAATACCATTCAGTACAAAGAAAAAAAAAAACAGTTTCCTCTTCTAGCACAGAGAGATAAGGAAGAGCAGTCTGTGCTGTGTGGAGAAAGTTTTTCTAAGAAAGCTCTGGATGCAACATGAAAAAACAGTTAAAAGGCAACTTTTGATGCTGCAATGTATGCCTCCATTGAACTGCTCTCTGGAAAGTTCGATTGGGACAAACTCAGAGCTCAGTTTCATTCAGAATGTTACCTCATCACCATGTAATGAACCACTTCTGGGCTTTTAAATGACAATGTCTACATGAAGTAGACACTGTAGACCTAGAAAAATAAATATTTCTTCGTGTAGTGTCTTCATATCTGTCCACAGGGTTTTACAGTAAAATAAGTAGATTTCGCTTTTGGTGTGTTCAGCCTGGAGCACGGGTGACTTGGCCCTCAATATCAAGGTTCCGTACTCTAAGTAAATATGTTGGCAACCTGTGTGCCAACGTCCCCCTTAGATGAAGGCAGGATCCTTCCAGCCCATCCACTGCCACAGCTACAGCTTCTGCAGTGTTGCAGGGCTTGGTGGGGTGTACAGGAGTTAATTGCACCAAAGCAGTCCTCTGCCTGTAGAAATAACTCAAACATCAGAACCACTGCACTAACAGTAATTCTATTGGACATCTGAGAATCTTACAGATTATTTCCTCAATTCGTGAAACATCCTTGCTAGAAATCCATTATGTGAAAGCTGCAAATCTAGGGAGCACACAAGTTTAACAGAGAATCGAGAAGTCCACTTCTTTTTTTTTTTGTGAAGTTGAGTTATAGAGCATTTTGACATTTGCCAAAGCTTTCTTGTCAAGTCAGGTGAAAGATGCTTTTGTCTATGCAGTCCTCTTAATACCCATGACAACAAAGAGAGTTTTTTGATAACACCTGAAAATAAATCAGTGTATCTTTCAAAGTAACATCATTTATCCTGTTTCTAAAGTGAAATAACTCAAAAACATGGAAAAAAATGAGTGAAACTTCCTGGTACAATCTCAATCTCATGCCTATGTACTACACACTATCATGTTTAAGATCTATAATCATGTGTTTTTCCACCATGTCCTTGAACTGTTCAGAGCTCAAGATGACAGCAAATTATGCAGCAATTCAATATTTATTTTTGTCCTTATTGTTTAGAGATTCAATAGGTCCTTTGCTGAACACCATAAAACTGTCTCAGCCATGTGGGGCAGAGTGTTCCAATGGTTGAACGCTGGCAGTTGTTCCACTTTCTATTGATATTTTTTTAATGATTGGGCATGAATGATTAATTAATTTTTTATAGAAGTATTTGGAAACAAAGACTCAAAGTCTTTTGTTTTCCACATTTTTGGCAGATATTTAAGAAAAAGTTTGTTAAAAAAGTCAGTAGAACTTGATGTGAATGAACACCTATTTGGAATAACTTGGGAAAAAGAACCTGCTTGTGTTAAACTTGGCCAGCAAGTTTGCATTGCAAAGTCTTCTCTCTAAGCAATCATCTGTTACTACTTTGAATGTGTTTGATGAAGGGGGCTTTTCAAGGGGTAAATGATTGACTTTTAGTCTGATTGCCAAGTAAGAAAAACATCAAAAATTTATTTTGAGGTGCTATTACATCTTTCCATAGAAATACAAAAGACACAAAATCTTGGTAATTAAAATATTCCACATAACTAAAAAAAAAAATAATTTTTGTGTTTACACAAACAAATTGAGTTGTTGAAAAGTCTTCCTTTCCAAAATTGATGTAGGAAAAACCAGTCTTTAACAACTTAGAGATTTGAGCCCTCACTGATGTACAGCAACTCAGAGTCTAAGTCCATCTCTGCCAGAGAACACTTAAAACTTGGGAGACACCAATCTCCATCCCGAGGAGGAGGACTTAAAAAAAAAAAAGGCTCTTTTCATGAGTTGGGAAACAGACCAGTTTTATGGGTTTTTTATAAGGTTCAGCTGGAAAAGGATGGGTATGGTGTGATCACCTCAAATAGCCTCATACTGTGAGTCCTGAAATAGGAGAGCTTGTAGCTCATGCCTATGATGTGCTTGGCAGAAGGTGTTATATTTCTAAGGGATTGCTAAAGCCACTGGCTTAGAGTACATTCCGACCTGGGCTTTCTTTGGAGCTCTTCCACTTTGTAGAAAATTAATTGCATACATACTGAGAACACACAATGATTCTCCCATGTGATGAGTAGGAAATTTGTCGAAGCCTAGAAATACCTGTGTTTAAAAGTGAGCTCCTGGGAGAGTCAGGCATTCTTTCCACATGCAGGACTACAATACAATGGGTTGTCTAGGCCACTTATATCTGAGGCAGGATTCAAGGATGAAAACGAGCTCGACATTCCCATAACAACTTTTCCATGCTATGTAAAGATTATATCATGCTGTCATTGTCTTATGTAAAAGTGCTAATCATACTAACAATGGTATGAATTCAACTAGTATATATTATGTGTAAATAAGCCCTTTTTTTTTTCTGGCAAATTTACATTTTTCTAAAAAAAAAGCGATTAACTAGAAGCACTCCTGAGTTAATCACAGAATCTCTTTTGCTACTTTATGATGATTTTTGCCCTTCAAACCAGTTTGCTGATTTTCATATTTGCATATTTGAATCTGTGTCAACTAACTTTCCTGTGGGTTGAAGAAACACTGAAGAAGATTGGACTGTGGTGGAGTCTGTCATGCTTGGTATGTAGTAAACTAATGTTCTGCTTTGACCATAACATAAAGGAGAGTTGGAACAATCCAGAAGTGAGGTATGTGTAACTTTTGTAACACCCTTCTGATCCTATCTTGGGGTGAACTGTGTATAACTCACATGCATCTCATGCACAGAGATCTTACACATAGATCTGTCAAAACTTTTCCACACAGTAAATATACAAACCCTGTCTAACTTTTCACTAATACAAGGCACTAACATGTACTAACAGCTTATTTGTAGTAGGCTGGTAAGACACTGAGTTCCTATTTGTGGGTTGCTGAAATAGGTTCTTCTTCCATCCTGTCCTCTGGGAGAAGAGGCCTGGTGATAGCATTTGACACAGTTATAATACTGATTCACCAGCCCACCACTCCCCCAAGACTAGTCCTAGCAAGAACTGTGGTATATAATTAAACCTTTCAAGCTATCAAGTCCTTGAAACTTGAAATGGCTTGTGGACTGGGAGAAAAGCAAGAGATTTCCTTCTTTCACTAACCTCCCTCCCAAACTCATCTCACTGAGGCATCTGGCACCTGTCCCCTAGAGACATCTCAGTTTAGGGGAAGGTTGGAGCAGTGGGTGCTAACCCCATCTTTCTGACCAGACTGCAGGACTATAAGAAGATCCATTGCTCACTCACCCCTTCCTTCCCTCCATTACTCCCCTCACCCGGCCAACCCCTCTACACCTGGAAACTTCTAGGAAAAGAGAAGACAAGGGCTGCACACACAAACACTGTTTACCTGGGTCTCATAGCATCATGACTGGGTTTGGTGGGGAAAAAGGGAAGGAAAAAGATGGAATGACAATATGGGAGAGATAAAACAAGAAGGAAGGCTAGAGGAACACACAGCATCAGGTGGGACCAGACTGTATACACTGGCCCAGACCCAAAACTAACACTGCAGTTAATGTGAAATCGCAGCAGTATTGGCACCAAATAATTTCAGCCTAATTTAAATGCATCTTGAATTACGACAGTGCCGTGATATTGCTCTGTGGCTCTTCATGATAAACGACTCTTCAAGTTCATGGTCCTTTATGTCTTCTGTTGGCCTTCTTTGCTTCATCCTGGGTCTGACAGCTCTGTCTCTTTACATTGGACAAGATATCGCACTTCTTTACAGTACTCATAAAAAGCACTGTAATCAATCTCTTAAAACTGTAAGTTTGGATTTTGCTATCAAATACTCAAAAGAATATATTTTCTCTTCCTGAGCAAAGACTGAATTTACCTTGCAGGAATTTTCCTCACTTCCTTCATTCAGGTTCTTTGCAGATGCTCATTTGTAGAAAGAAAATTGATGGTTTTGTTCCCATGCTCTCCTCTCCTAGGTTGGCAGGAATTATCCGGGTCAAGGGCTGTCTTTCTTGTTTCCTCATTTTTTGTGTGATGCACAGAAACATCTTTCCTTCTCTCTCCTTTAGAGGATGGACTAATCCTCATTCTAGCTCATCACCTCAGTATTTATGTGTGCAAAAATAATAATTAATGGGAAAAAAGTATTTAAGGGGCCCTCTCCAACCTGGGCACTACAATGAGCAGTACCGCCAAGGAGTACCTTTTTTGACTTCTCGCTAGCAGGCAATTTGTAATTTTGAGGCTAGGAGCAGCTGGATTCCTGGTAAGGAGGAAGTTTTCGGGGGTTGAGGGTGCTTTTCCTTCCTTCTGCCAGCAAACAGCGATCCACGCCAGGATTTGCTTTCTGCTCCTGTATCTCGGCGATGCAATGTGTAGCACGTTTCTGTGTATGTGAGTGCGTGTGTATGTGTGTGTGTGTGTGTGTGTGTGTGTGTGTGTGTGTGTGTGTCTCCGCGCGCGTGTGCGGCTCTCCCTCGCTGTGTCTTGTCTCCAGGATTTCTCCTTGCCTGGCTCCGGAGGCTGCTCCATCGCTCCGCGGAGCAGAGGTTTCCCCGGCTCCCGTAAATACAGTGCACCACACGCACGCACACCACACACACACTCACACACAGAGGCACACAGGCACGCTCCGAGCCGCTGTCCAGTCCATCCCCACGCCGGCTGGCTTTTCCACCACCTCCATCCAGCCTGGCAGAGGCGGCAGACACAGCTCCGCGGCGGATCTCGCTGCCGCTGCCCCGGGACTCCGCTCGCAGCAACGCGCCCGCGGTCTCAATCTTTATAACCTACAGCCAGATTTTTGCCCTCTTTTTTCCTTTTCCTTTTTTTTTTTTTTTGTTTGTTTGTTTGAGGTTT
>WEIV01016783.1:12834-29016 GCA_013390005.1 Calyptomena viridis
TTTTTTTTTTTTTTTTCCGTGAGGCGAGAGCTTTGCGTTTGGACAAGGAGCCGGGGGGAACAAGGCTACCGCTCTCCTGCCCCCGCCGTGCGCGCATGTGTGTGTGTGCGCGTCCATCTCCTCCCCACCTCGCAAAAGTTTGCCTGGGCGGCCGGGGGGCTCCCGGGCCGCCTCCCCCNCGATAATGATTAAATAACTATAGAAACTAAGGGGGTGGTGGTGGGGGAAAGAATGGCGGGGGGCGTGTGTTTGGGGGGGAGAACGAGGGGGACGCGGGCAGGCTCAGCCGCGGTTCTGTTCACCGACAGAAACTTCTTGAGAGTTGCAGCCGGGCGGCGAGAGGCAGAAGGCGGGTCCGCGGCGGCGGCTGCCTCCGCTGCCGCCCTGTGCGGGGAAATAATTCTGCCCCCCGCCCACGGGCACAGGGCGTGAAAGAGGCGGAGGAGGGTGAGGAAGGCAGTCCTGCGCCCCTCCCGCACCCCACTGCGGCCCCGGACTGGGTGGGTCTCCCTTTGGAGGCGCCGCTGGGCGCCTCCGCCGCAGCCCGGACCGAGCAGAGGCACCGGCTGCCGGGGAGAGGCACCCGCTGACATACACACACACCCGCTTCGCCACCCGGGAGCCCGGGCAGCCTGTTACGTGGCTCTTCCGTCTGCTGAAACATGCTTACAACAGGTTATATCTCAGTCCGCCTACGAAGGTGTTGGGAATGTTTTTTTGTTGTAATTTTATTTCACTGCTTTTCCCTACAACCTTATCACTGTTGCATGACTGAATGAATAAAAATACGTCCGGGGCCGATAATCCTTTAGCAATCGGAGAGCACCACAAAAAAGAGAGAAATTATACGGGAAGACATGATCTGGGGCTGCTTAAATCGGACTGTTCTAGCCCTCAAGAAAGGTTTATGCTTTGCCACTGGCACTTTGCTGTTAGGTCCTGCTATTGGTAGAGTGAATTAGATGCTCCTCGGTTTGCTTGCTTCCTTTTTAAAGTTGGAAGCTGTAGATTTATCTTCCTTGAGGTGAAATAACACCACAGTTATTCACAGTGCAGTATTTAGCGCTTTACATGAGGAATGATAAATGTGGAAAATCTCGGGATAGCGAGGCTGTAGTTCACAAAGATATGGGGAAGGTTGTTCGTTGTTACCAATGCAGAACAGACCAGATCTTTTCACAGCCACGTTGGGTCCCACTGACGTGCTTTAGGACATGATAGGAGGGCCTGTGGGTGGAACTATTCCACAGGTGCCTTCATCCCTCAGGCTTGCCAATTTTCTGGTCTTTCTGTGCTTTTGATTTATTGTCTGGTTGCTCTTAGTTATTCGAAATCATGAAATATCTCCTGTGAGCCACAGATCCCTTGAATATGCAGTCATGCTTTCCTTTTGCTCACTGTTACACCAGCTGATTTGAGACAGGGTAAATGGATATGTTCTTTCCTAACAAAAAAAAAATCCAGTAAATTTCAGACTTCTAATAACTTTGGGTAAACACTTGTTGCTTTCAGCTCACAGAGAAGTTTTATTGTCTTGTGTATTTTCTGAATGTACAGTGTAAAGTTGACATGCAATTTTTAAGTAAGCCCAGCATTGGCAAGTTTCTGTTGACATGTATCAGTACAGAAAAACTCAGATCAATTAAATATTTAGTAATAGTTCAATACAAAATTACTCCATGGTTTCTTGCTAAGTTTCATAAATAATATCTACTTTTATGATTAAGAAGTACTTTATTTATGTAGGTATGAGTTATTTTTCCTGAGCTTCTTATTGCAGTATTTTGTTTCCTTTGTGGTTTATCTGCCTTGTTACTAATTGGTGTATCAACTTTTGAGCAGTTCTGTTTGCAGCTGTTCAAGTTACCCAGTTGTTGGAAGACTAGGATTGCTTTAAGGTGTGTTTTGGAGTGCTCTTCTTACACAACTGAGGTGTTGTGTAATAACATTCATGCAGCTTGGGCTCTTGTTAGTGTGAAAGCTGTGTATTTGCGACCTGGTGCAATTTTGAAAGTTTACTTAAAGCAACCAGTTCACAGGTTTCAGGTTCTTTTTTTTTCTTTTTTCCTTCGTGCTGTGTTTTCCACCATACTGACTTGGTTAAGGAAGCAATGTGTTACTGTTACGAAGGAAGTGTAGTCTGTCAAAGGCCTCATGCTTGAAGGAGTTCAAAGAACTTTTATTAGAGTTACATTTCTGAAACACTGTGTTTTCAAAAGATTTGCATTAATGACTTGAAAATATGATGACAAATAGTAATGCACAGTGATTTATGTGTCTTGATGCAACATTTATCAAATGTTTTCGGTTGTCATTTGTTTAAAAGCTACTTTCTGCCTAGGACTGTTGAAATGGAATAAACTGAAGGTGTAGTGTGTATGACTGATGAAAAGTGTGTACATACTGATGTAAAGAGTTGAAGAATCTGTTTAAATTAGGGAGGCTATGGACACAGAGGTATCTCTCTGTTGAATGGAGCTCCAATACAAGACTTGTTAGATAACTTCTGTAAAATTTTTTATAATCTCACTTTTGAACAGAGAAGATAGAAATCAGAGATTAAAAAAGCTGTCAGTTTTTGCCTCTTAAGGCAAAGTTTTTCTACAGTATTTTGCTGCACATGAAATATGTTGAAGTTGATAGTAATGTGACTACAGTTCTTCGCTGTACTTTTACAACAGTGCTAAATTATTCAATGTCATTCTATAGAGCTTATTTGTAATCAACCTGCTGTCTTGTCTGATCACCATATTCTGGTGCTGTGGCCTGCATTGGAGTACAGCATATAAAGTTGTTTTCCTGCATAGGTTGTCAAAGCAAGTCCTCAATAAAGGAGCTTTGCCTGGGAATGGGGGGAGGAAGAAAATTTGAAGTATACATAATATGCTGCTGTGGGCTTGATTCTGTGCATCAGTCACATGTAGGGTGCGTAGCAGGAGATTGCAGTGTGTTGCTGGGCTGCCTTTGTAAAATCTGGCCTCTCTGAGAGCTGATGTGGAACATCGTGTGTGTGAGGAAGAGTTCTAGTGTGACATTCAGGCTGCCGTGACCCAGCATTCATGAGCATTAGTGGAGCTCCTGAGGACTTTGCAGGAAATGTTTTGCTATAGAAAAATCTGTCATTTGAAAGTCAACACAAAAGAGAATAATCATAGCACATATCTGTAGCAATAGGTGTTTAATTCCAACCATGATTTCAGTAACTTAAATAATCTTAGAGGAAGCTGTGAAAATGAAATGTCAGAGTTAAAATTGGATTGTGCCCTTGCCTCAAAGTTTTCTGAATGAAAGTGTCTGATGGTTTAAAGTAATGGATGCATCTGTTTTGTGCCTTTTTACTTGCAGTTGTTCTAGACATTTTGAAAGGTGAAGGGTATGGGGGTTTTGTGTGTTGTGGTTTAGTTTGGGGTTTGTTTTTTTTGTTTGTTTTGTTTGTTTGTTTGTTTTTATTTTTACTACATACTTAATAGTGGTTTATTTAGAGAAAGACTAAAAGTGTTCTGGTAAAGCATCCAACTATGAAGCTGTTGTGTAAGAAGTATGTGAGCTTTGTTCTTCAGCACAGATGATGAACGAGGTGAGATTCTGGCAACACAGAGACACCGTAGTCAAAGTAACTAAAATGAAAGCAGAAGCAAATCCTTCATTTTGAAGGTCAGGAGTCACTTGAAATTGTGCTTTGATGAATGGGCTTCAGAATGGCATGATACAGAGATGTTGACTGTAGTGAGCTAGGGAACATATCACAGTTGCTTGTAGGTCTACAGTTGTGGTAATAATAGTAATAGTAAAAATAATAGTAGCAGCAGTAGGAATAGTAATATTAATAATAATACGTCAATAGTCACTCATGCAATTGAGCTGTTAGTCCATATGAGATGTTCCCAAGATGCTCCTTCTGAATGTTTAGCTTTCCTTTAAGTAGCTTTAAAATGCAATGATAGATTGACAGAACAGCAGAAAATCCTCCTGACTGAGCCTGTATCCAAGCACTAGTTCATGAATACCTTTTACTCTTTCTCTACTGCTGTCACTGAGAATTGTGTGAGGAAAGTGCTTGTAATCCAGGAGGCAGATGAGGTCTCACAGGCACCTTGTATATTTGCCTCAGCAGTGTTAAAAAAAAAAATAAAATTCAATAGCATTACTGAAATCTTTACTATATTCAGTGCAATTTGTGAAATCTGTGTTGGGCTGATAGAGATTAACTCATTCACTCATGATCTCTCTGATGGCAATGAAGATGGACATGGAATTTCATGTAAACTTTGTACTTTTTTCTGTTTTAGCACTGTTGTGGTTGGGTCCTCACATGACATATGACCACCTCTCACCTCTGCCTGCAATTTCAGTAACTGCAGCATCAAGAGTTTCTCTGGCCACCTCCCATTATGGCCTCCCTTATTTTCCCGTTCTGGGTGCATGGTCCATGCTAATAAATTGGCGTGTGTATTTAGGTAGGGGGAAGTGAAGCTTTACTAAGACCTGGCTTTGCTGTCACTAGTGTACTGGCTTGTATGTGACTGATGCCATTAAAAGGATTACAACTTATGTGTGCACATCTAACTCTAAAGGTACTACTGTTTGTAAGATCAGGGCCTTTAAGAAGAAATAGAGTGTTTTTAATGCTTATAAATAATTAATTTGTGAATGAGAATTCTAAATCTTGGCATCTGGAGCTTCCCAATGTGACTTTATGCTAGAGTATCTTGGAAAGAGAGACTTTAAAGTAGAAAAGGCAATGTTTTAATAATAGTGTAATAATGAATTTCAATGTATTGTCTCTAATAATTTTTTTTCTATTGTCAGTCTGATTTCTAATCAAAAAGCTAAATACTATACCTAAAGCTATACTATTTTCTACACTTCTAAGTGCTAGTATGTTAAACTGTTCTAATGCTGTATTAGTACTTATTTCATCATATGCTGTTGTGAAAGACTCCTGAAATTAGGTGGTGTTCAGACACCAGAGAGGTCAAGCACTGTGTTAAAAGCTCAGGCTATTCTTTTTATATTACTGCAATAAAGAATATATTCATTTCATTTATATTACCACTTGGCTCTCATAAAAGGTCAGTTTCAGCTGAATGTACAATTACTTGCAAATGGCAAATCTTATAACAAGTGATCAACAATAAAAGCTTTTCTGGGTAATTTGTCTTTAAAACTACCACCTGCCATTTCTTTTGAGTGACTTGAGTGTCTTGCAGTATCACTTGGAGATCTCTGTCTTATTCCCCACTATACATATAAGAAAACTATGCATACTAATCTTCCTTTCTGCTTAGTAAAGTAAAAATGCTTAATTACATTAAAATTTCTAGTTGAAATAACAGGCTTGGTGCTTAAAACTCCATTATGGTATCAAAGTATCAGCATTCCCATTACTAGCAAAATGAAATTACTTTTCCAGTGAACTATGAAAAGTAGTATGCCACCTTTCTACCTGGTTAATGGGTGCTATCTCCCTGGGAAGAGAACCCTCATTCTGTGGTTTTGATTGTTCATGCTACCAGGCATAATTATTTTAGCAACTTAAATATGTGTAAAAGAATTAACACTTCTCCACAAATTCCTAAGAATGGCATATAAAGGTTGGTGTTTAAAGGCAGAATAGTTATTACGCTAAACAGAGAAAAACGAGAATGCAAAAGGAATTTAAAATGTGTTGCAGATGGCAGGAAAACATATGCCTGGTAAAATCCTTAGCACTTTACTACTCTGTATGTAAAAAAGGCCTAAACCCTACTGAAAATAAGGTTTGTTTTTTCACTCCTTATTGCACTAGAGCTCCTGTATACACCCAAAAAAATAAGCTTCCCTAATAAGAACATTTTTGGCTGTTATAGGTGACTGTCACAAAGACCACCAGCTTTCTCTGACGAGCTTCTTTTAGCTAATGTGACCTTTTCCTTCCAGCAAAGCGAAACAGTGGCGCTTAATTTTGTTGAGTGATAGTGGAACACAGAAGACATGTAGCATTTGGAGGTACATGCCAAAGAGGCTCTGGAAGATGGTCCCTCTGACTGCACAGGTGACAGCAATTTGGGTCCTACTCTGATGCCTGCATAGCAGAGCCAGTCTCCATGGGAAAAGTCAGGGATTATGAATAGTGCTGGGTGGGCTCCTCCCTCCCTACCTGCTGTGAAACCCGAGTGAACATGGACATCTCTGCAGCACAGCCCCAGCCCTGGGATGGGATGGAAACCTGCTGGCCTCCTGTCCTCACCCAGATTTTCAGGATGGGGACAGGAGCCGCTTTCCGTCCGTCGAAAAGAAGCAGCCAGGGCTGATACTCCTAATGCAAACAGCAAATTGCTCTCCAGCTCGCCTGGCCTGCAAGGTCTGTCACCTTGTGCTTCTAATAGCCTTTTAAGTGTGTCTCCAGCTGAGCAGCAGATGGAAAGGGTACTGAGCATCCTGAGCTGTTTTTTTTTCCTCCTGAAAGAAGCATTTCTACAGATGCTCAGCTAACAATGGAGCCTTGGACCTACTCGCTGACCTGTTGGGTTTAAAATAGCAAGGCAAATCTCTGAAATAAGTGCAAGTCTTGACTACTTTTAACAGGTGCTTCATAGGGCTGTGGCAGTAAAACAGATATGCTTACAGAACGCCACGTCATATCTCAGTGCGTAGATGTGTGTGCATGCAGAGGTAAAGTCATAGTTTTCACCTGGAGTGGCTTCAAAGTCATATTTAAGAACTTAAAGAGCTAGAGAAGTTGCACATTACCAGAAGAGGTGTTTGCAAACCAGGTTGAAACCTTGTTTTATGAGCCCCGTCTGAACAACACCTGTGCAAACACACATGAATGCAAACATATGCACAATAAAAAACTGCACAGAGCTTATTTCATATATGTCAGAAATATCAAAGGCTGAGTCAGCCATGCTAATCCTACTGTTTGAGAAGTCCGGTTAGTTCAAACCTGATGCTTGGCCAGGTAGTAAGTCATATAACCTGCCCTGTGAGTCAAAAGCTAGAACTCTCTATTGCCAGAAACAATTTCTTTGTCAGTCTCTGCAGTTCTTGCCATGTCTATAACAGTAGTAATCTACTTCTCTGCTATTTTTATCTGTGTCCCTCTGACTTGTGTGTTCAGATTCTAATATACTAGAGACTGCAGGAACACCTTTCTGGCATCTGTATGAGTTTATCTTGGAGGGAAGTCAGTGTATGGGATGACACTTTCACACATCTGGGTATCAGATTGTAGTATTGTATAATGTGAGGATGTATATGGATACTGCTGTGGTTGGAAAACTATGGAGGTATGTGGAGGTAGTCCGGATCTGGAAAAATACAGTCTGTGAATGCCTCACTATGGTTCTTGTGTCATCTGTCTGTGGATGGCTTTTGAGTTACGGTATCCCTAATGACCTTGGAGTTTGTCTTTGAGAGCAGTAGTTAATACAGGAAACTAAAATGGCTTTTTTAAACAGAATTATTGTTTTAAGAATTGAAGAATAACATTAGTGAACAGATTGTTATGCACAGTTATTCTACCAAAAGTACAACAGTTGTGACTGATGGTCGCATGGCCAGGGAGGCTCCTGTCAGCTCCCATATGCATTTTCTGGAAGTTCTTTTCAGTTCAGGATTCAGTTTCCCATCTTTGGGATTTGTTTCTCTTTGAGCTGCTCTTGTCTAAATTTAATTTTTTTTTTTAGTGATAACCAATCGTTAGAGAGCATCCAAAGGAGGGCAACGAAGGTGGTTGAAGGGCTTGGAGGCAAAGCCTCATGAGGAACAGCTGAGGTCACAGAGTCTGTTCAGCCTGGAGAAGACGAGACTGAGGGCAGATCTCATTGCAGTTACAACTTCCTCATGAGGGGAAGAGGAGGGGCAAGAACTGATCTCTTCTCTGTGGTGACCAGTGACAGGATCTGAAGGAATCGCCTGAAGTTTTGTCAGAGGTGGTTTATGTTGGATATTAGAAAAAGGTTCTTCATCCAGAGGATCATTGGGTGCTGGAACAGGCTCCCCAGGGAAGTGGTCAGAGCACCAAGCCTGACAGAGTTCAAGAAGTGTTTGGGTGGTACTCTCAGGCACATGGTGTGACTCTTGGGGATGGTCCTGTGCAGGACCAGTAGTTGGACTTGATGATCCTTGTGGGTCCCTTCCAAATCAGCATATTCTGTGATTCTGTGACTCTGTGGAGTGATGCTGTTATGTTTTGGGTACAGTGTTGGTGTTTGTGGTTGTAGTTTGAATCTGGAACAACCATTTCTCTTGCCCAGTTAGTAGATGCCACATTGATCTGTGTTTTAGTTTTGGATAGTCTTTTGTGAAGGTAGCAATGTGTAACTATGGAGTCCAGGTATGCAACTCTGGACAGAGGTAGTGAGTCTAGAAAAATCTGATTCAGAGAACCAGGGAGACAATATAGGGTAAGGTGAATTGTTGGAGGAGGACTGTTACTGGCAGCTGAATGAAACATGATTGGGTGTATTTCTTTCTCTCATTGTTTGCATCACTTACCAGTCATTGTGTTAGATGCTAAGACTTTTCAGGCAGTTAAAGCCCTAGGAGAAGAGGAAAAGATGGGAAAAGTGCTTTCATGGAAAGATTTTGGTGAATAGGATGCAAAAAAAGTAAGGGAGCAGAAGTGCTACATTTTTTTTCTCAAACAGGTAGTGACTGCCTGACTGATCAAGCTCCAAAATGGAAAAAGTTCTAATCAAGATGTATTGGTGTTTCTGTTGTTGAACGGCTCCTTCAGAATTTGTTGCTCTGCTGCTGTGGTGCCTTCCCAGAGGGTTGCTCCTCAAACCCTGCTCGAGCCTCGGCTAGCTGACACACACCTTGAGGGCGACGAGGCAGATGTCTGGGCACCAGGGCACCAAATGTCCCTCCACAGGAGAGATCGGGCACCCCAGTGACTCTGGAGCCACTAGCCAGGCGGTACGCCCTGCCACACACCCTGCAAGGGGTTTCTTGAGTGTGGTCAGTTCGCCTGTCCCTAACCAGTGCTCCAGGAGGAAGGACCTTTAGCCACTGCCCACCAAAGGAAGCAGAAAATCACTGTCGGAGTAGGGTGAAACAAAGCTCACTTTATTGGGGTCCGACCCCAAGGAGAGCCTACTCACAAGAGCAGCTCAGTACCCTTGGGCATGACCTTATAAAGGGGGTGCAGCTGAGGGGAGGGGAGAGGAAAAGGGCCAATCAGGGATAAGGGAAGGTGGGGTTCAGGGATGACAGACAAGAGCAGAAGCCAGAGGCCTTCTACTCAAGCCTGTCAGGGATCGAGTAACTTGGATTGACAGGGAAAGGACTAGAAGAAGCGGAGGAGCCAGGGACAAATATGGAATAGGGGAGGAGGGGTCCAAGAGAGGGGGGGATACAACTGAGGGAGGGGATAACAATTTCAGGAGCAACCAAGTGGGAAAGGGGAGGGAGACCAGAGCAGTCCATTTATAAACAACATAACTGAGGGGTAACAGAACTGTACATGAAACTTTATAGAGGTATAAAACCATAAAAAGCACTGCAACACTCTGCTAAGTGGGCAGTTCTCAATAATTCAAGCTCAGTATCTGATATGTAATTGTCTGATTGCAGAGGCAATAATAAAGCTTTTGTACGGTTCTGTCTCTCATCATAATTTTACATAACTGTGCTCCATAAGCTGAGAAAGCAGACTCTCAGTTTCTGGTGTATACTTCCTTTAAACCTAAAAAAAGTTTTAAAAGGCTTGGATCCAGACTACTGAAGTATGTTTTTGTTTAGATCCCACCCCTCTGTGTGGGATTTGGCTGTCAGCAAAGTTGTTTGTTCCTTGTTCCCCCCTCTGACTGCTTCCCTTGCATCAGGTCTAGCACTGTGTGTGATGCGCTGACCTGGACTTGCGAACTGATCTGAAAGCAAACCAACTGAAAAAGATCTTGAAGTTACTTAAGAGGGTGCATGGGAATGTGTGCTCATGATGAGAATCACAATCCGATGTTGTCTTTCAGGTATATGTCTTATGATTATCTTGAAATTGCCAGAGGAAGACTGTCCCTTTTCTCATGTGGTAGCGAAATGCAGTGTGGCAATACTATAGTGCTCTTAAAGGTAGAGTTGAGAAGAAACTATCAGCAGCTGAGCATTCTTGTCTATTATCCCCACTTCTGTGCTTGGCTTTCTAGCTGCATCACCAAAATTTTACAAACCATACTAGCAAAATCATCTGTTCTCCAAAACTGAAGAAGCTGAACATTTGTCTGGGATGAGGGATTGTACTGAGAGCACTTCACTATCTTAGGCAAATTCTTGTTTGTTACTGTGTCAGTGTGTGATAGTGTGGTCAGTTAACTAGGACACTCTGATTTTACAGCATGTTGAAATTTGGGGTTTAGGAGGCAAATACATGGGATTATTAGACCTCAGGTTTATATACTGCTATTTATTGCTATTTTCATGTTTCAAATCTTTTCTATGCCTAAGGGTGCCCATTTCCAGCAATATGCACCTTTGACATTACATTTATGTTCATAGTAGCAGTGAAATATAAATTGTTAACAGCAGCGCCAGAATGCTTCATTGCATGTCCTAAGTATCCAGTTGTCAGCCAGCAGACTTCAGAAGCTGTTGCACAATTTCTAAATATCTTCTAAGTACCCTCTTTTTTAAAGGAGTGCTTGTCCTTAAGAAGCTTAAACAATGCAGTGGCAAATCAAAGACAAGGGCTGATGAACACCCATTGTGGCTAAACCTGATCTGTTTTTCATCTTTTCTCTTAAAGTGATAAAATATTTCACAGGGAAAGGAGCTGTAAATGCATACAGTGACTGCATCTTAGTTGCACAGAATTGATTCTCAGCATAAACACATAATACAAATATATATTTCTCTCATATTAGCTTTTGGCTTTACAACTTTTATATATAAGTTAATACTGTGTACAAGCAATTTAGGTTTCTCGGATGAGAATTGCTATATATTATGTCATCTGTCAGCATGATCTCTGTTGTAGAAAAATATGGAAAATATCTCTTGAACAGTTTTTCACTCAGACTGTATTCTCTTTAACCAGTTAGAATCATTGCAAATTACAGTATTCTTACCTGGTCCAAACTTTGCAGAACATGCATGTATTTAAAGCTGTTTTGAAAATATAAAAGAAGATGCCAAAGCTGACCCACAGTAAAACATTCCTTAATAGTTGTTATTTTGTGAAGTAGACCATCCTTGGCTAGCAGTTCTGTTGCAAAAATAAGGCAGGGAAGACAGATAATGCAAGTCAAGATTGCAAAATAAGTTTTCCTGTTATCATTAGTTTTTTCTTCTTTGATATTTTAGAGTAATTTCCGTTTTCCAGTGACAGGATGGTCACTGTTATTACCTCCATGCCTACTCAACCTCAAGCTCAATCTGCTTTTGACCAAAGAGGAAATGCTACAAAAGTTCCCTGTCCTTTGTAGCTGAAAGAACAGCAAAAATCAAACTCAAGATGAAGCAAATTCTATAGTTAAGAACAGAGTCATCCGGACTTATCTGTAATGCAGAACAAATCTGATGTTGGTCCATAAACTTCACTTGGGTTAAAGAATCATGCATGTCACTTTGTTATTGATTTATATACTTCTAGGTTATTTTTTATACTACTTTCACCATCATTATTACATTTATTGTACAATACAGACAATAAACCTTTCTAGAAAGACTGATGGCATTGGCAAATTAGGATCATAATCATTTTAATGGCCGATACCTAAGTGCTCATCTCTTTGTTCCATTCTGTGGCTTGCCCGATGTTCGAAGACAATCAGCCTGTTGCATGCAAAGACTGTTCAAATGAGTTATGTGGGAAGGACTGATGGAGCAGAATAAAACTTCTCAAAATGGAACTTAGAGTTTCTACACCTTTCTATTAATCCAATATAGAGATACAGAGGTACAACCTTAATTAGTTTAAATGGGCAAATAAGAGATGAACTATTTAAAATTTTAAACAATAAGCATTTGGGGAAGATGATAGTAACAGCTAGGAGCCATATTTTTTGATTAATGTATATTTGTATTTTTGACACTCTAATATGAAAAGTAAATTTGTAAACATTGCTAATATTTATTCCACAAATATTTGTCTCATTTTTATTTCACCCTGCTAATCATGTGGATCCCTTTGGAACAAAGGAACTTATTGTGTTAAATATAGTAGAAATACAATATTCAAACAAATTTTTGTGGAAAAGTGTATTGGTTGGTCTAAATTAAGAAGTGAGCTGCAGGCATGCCTTTCAACAGTGAGAAGTTAATTTGCAAAGGCAAGCTAAAGAATATAGTCTGAACATTTTCTCAGTTCCTTCCTTCGAGACTCCTCTTTTCTGAATTATTCTTTTCCATTCTGTCCAGAATATTTCATGTTTATGCTACACAGGCACGTACATACATCCCCATTTCAAAAGAAGGAAAAATAACAGATAGTTCATTTTTTAACATTACTTGTCATTGCTGGAATACTTATTGCTTCCACAAAGAATTAGGCCATCCCTGTATTTACTGAGAGAGTCCCTTATTTTTAGGCAGCTTCCTGCCTTGCAGGATCAAGTTTTCATATAGGTGCTTAACGCTACAGGATACAATGCATGAGGGAAGTTAATCAGAACATCTGAGTAATCAGACGGTGAATGTTATCGAGGAGAGAAATCCTGTGTGTGATGCTAATGGGTGAGAGAGTTGAGTCTGCCCTCCTCACCTTTTGAGAGAACATCTTCAAGGCCCTTTTTGGAGAGATGTATGTGATCTTTCATTTTGAAGCGATTCCACTGTGCATAAATAGCATCATGTAATAACAAGAAATAACAGGAAAGTGGAGAGGGACTTTTTACAAGAGCATGTAATGATAGGATAAGAGGGAATGGCTTTATGCTGAAAGAGGGTAGGTTTAGACTAGGTATTAGAAAGAAATTCTATACTTTGAGGGTAGTGAGGCAGTGAAAAAGATTGCCCAGAAAAGTTGTGGATGTTCCATCCCTGGAAGTGTTCATGGCCAGGCTGGATAGGACTTTGAACAATGTGATCTAGTGGAAGGTGTCCCTGCCCATGGTAGAGGGCTTGGAACTAGATGATCTTCAAGGTCCCTTCCAACCCAAATAATTCCATGATTCTATATTCACTAAGCCACAGAGAGTGTATGCTTTTGTGCCTGTTTGTTAGCACATCAGAGGACACTGTTTTGAAAGAGTTGAAACATTCTAGCGAGCTCAACAAATGCATAAATATTTTTGTGAAAGATAGCTACTAGAAGCCAGACGGAAAGAAGCATGCTGGATCTGCAACTGCTCTGTGAGTTGAGGACAGGCTCCACTCAGTTAGGTTTCTTCACTCAGTTTCTGGGCTCCACTCAGCTAGATGGTTTCTTCACTCGGTTTCTGTCCAAGAAAGATATTGCACTCAAAGCAGAAGTATTCCAGTAGAAAAAGTTGAGAGCAGGTTGTTAAAATTGTTTTGCTTTGCCCAGGAGAACCCTCCCTATAGTAAATCTATTTAAATATAATGTGGCTTTGAAGTAGGCTGGCTTTACTACTTGAACTTGAAGCTTCTTTTAACAAAACACTAAGTCAATTTGAAAATTAGTCAGCATAGAAGGGATTTTTTTTGCCTTATTTTTTCCCTCTTGAGGAATATTTAAACAATTCCAATTTCCTTCCTGTGCTGATAATTTTATTTAAATTATTAGTAATCAAATAGAAGATTACAAGCAGTCAGCAATGATCTAAAAGATGTTTGCTTTGATTTATGGCATAATCTTACATAGGATTTGTTGAGAAACTCATTGCCTGGGCCATTATATCCTAAAATAGACAAAGTACAGTGAATTATGAGTTTCTGTGACCTTTGTCAATAGTGGTAGCAGGACATTTTTCTTTGAGTTCTCTAAAGGAGCAAACCACATTGAAAATAAGCATCTCACCTTGATTCTGTAGTGCCTGGTTTGGGTTAACACAGTTCCTGGTGTAGGTGACTGCTGGCCCTCTGGCTTGTGGATTCCCAGGCAACCCAGTCTCTTTTGATATATTGGGTTTGGTCCAAACAAGCATATGGCCTCAGAAGGTCCATGTTCCTGCTCCCTTGAGCAGAATCCTTAAGGAGTGACGCCAAGTCAGCATGAGAGCCTATGCAGAATTATTTTCTGTTTTCTACAAGGGTGAGTCTTTTTGTGTGGAAAAGGTGTTAACTATTGGAAGTGCACATGATTAGTGTTAAAGGCGAGGTTGTTGGGTAGGTTGTAGTTCCAAAAATGGGTCGATTATTTCTGAAACATGTGAATGAAACAGAAAGCATTCTTGGAAGGTGTTCTTATTTTCCTATTAGCTGTTCCTATTTTCCTATTAGTATTATTAACATAACACTGTTAAAAAAAAAGTATTCCATGGAGCGTCAGCAGCAGAAATCTTAGTGTTCTCTGCTGAAGATGAAGCTATTCTCCTAAGGTGTTCCAGTAAGGTTAAGGTAGAAGAGAGAGGTCTTGAACATGCCATGGGTTCTGTCTTTTTCCGCTACAAGTTTTATTTGCTTTCTGAGACTAGATACAAACTCAGCACTGGGAATAGCAGCAACTTTATAATTTTCTCCTGGGGAAATTGTTTGACTTTAGAAGCACCTTAGAAGGTTGCAAAGGTATTGCTGGCCAACAGGCACAAAATAATGTGATATAAAACCGAGCTCTAGGTTGCTGTTGGTAACCACCAGGATAATGAGTCAGTTTTAGAAAAAAAAGGTTCATTATTTTTTAATTGGGCTGCTTTTCAAGAAATCTGGTGGCTGCTCATCAAAATGCAAGAAGTGTTTCAAACTTCATAAAGTATAAAGAAATTAAGTTCTGGTGAATTCCATATATCTAATATGATTAATCTATTGATGGTACACTGCTGATCCTCACAAGTGTGTTCTCTTACCTCTTCAAATGTCTTCTTAGGTGAAAAACAACACAAACATAATTTTAAGCAGTATATAAATATGAACTGAAGTAAATACTTAAAATGAGACTTTAATAAGATCAAAAGCATTTTGGCAAGATTATTTCAGGGAACAGTTAAAATAAATGAGAACAGCTTACCTTTTTGATTAACACCATTATGTTCTCATCCATTCATTCAGAATATTATATTCACTCGGGATGTACACAGCAATTTTCAGAAGAGCTGTATAACAACAAATGGAGAAAAGCAATAAAAGACATAGAACTAAGAATACATTTGATATTGAGAGAAAGCGGGGTTCATGGTGGGCTGGGAGGATTGGGGCACATCTACATTCAGCTTGCTGCAGAACTGTGATGTAGGCAGATGTAGAAACTAAAGAAGCGTTTCTTGTGCAGTTACATCGACGTAACATGACAGAGGAGATGAATATTTGGTGGAATGCTCATGAATGGATTTACCAGACTTTCTGAGATTGTGTTTTTGCTTTCAGTATGAGTTCTCTCCTTGTTGCCATCAATCCTAAAAATAAAGCCAGGACAAAAACACCCTTACAAAGAATTTTGNTCTTTCATTTATTTTTTTGTTTGATATCAGACAACAATCTCATGAAGAAATCATTCTCTTTGAGCAGTCAGGAGTAGCTGACTCAGTGTCCTCTGGTTTTCACTGACTATGTTACTAGAATTCCTCCACCTTTATTGTTTCCTTGGTTCTTGCCAGGAGTTAGCATTTAGTTTGTGTTGCCTTTATTATAAAGATAACTTGACAGTGAACAACCAGCAGCTGCACTCCATGTTAGTTTTTTTCCTAGTTGCTCGATTTTTTGCTAATGGTTTGTTGGGTTTTTTTGGTGTGTATCTGTGTCCCTGCCCTGCCTCTCCCCTTCTGCCCCCCTTGCTTTTTTAAATTGCCTTAATATTTTGCTTCTGCAACTCCAAACTGTAGTTTTATCTGCCAGTTACTTGAAAGAAGATATCATTTAGTGTGGTCTCCTTGTGTTTATGATTAAGCCTCCTTTTGGTGCACTTTCTGTCAGCCTCTTTTTGGAGCACTTTCTTACCTTATCAGGCATAACCTCCATTTTATCCATGTCTCAGAAAATCATATGAGGTTTGTCATTGCAGCTCCTCTGGCCTGGTGAATACACTACTGTTGTAACTGTTTGATTTTAGAAGGGCCAGAACTTCTTTCTTTGCCCAGAATTTTGTTTCCTGAACTATTTATTTTGGAAGATTATTTTCTCAAAGGTTAAACCATATGTAAGAAACTT
>WEIV01016784.1:9184-51156 GCA_013390005.1 Calyptomena viridis
GGCAGCGGCGGGGCCCTGCCTTCCTCCACCTCCCTCTTCCTCCTCACCACACCACAGCCAGGCACAATGGCCTTTGAAAGCCTGTTCTCCAAACCCCCAAACCCAGTTCTTGACCCAAACATGCCCGACTCTGACAGGCAACATGCAGGGGACGAAAGGTCGAGTAACATTCTTCTCTCTCTCCGCTTCTCATAATGGTGGTACTTAGTGGGGTGATGCTGGTAATAATGATGATGATGATGATGATGCTCTTGTTAATGTGCCTGAGGGGGTTAACGATGTTTTTTGGGGGGCAGGTCACCTTCAGGCTGGACCGGGGTGGTGGTGGTGGGGAATGCAAGGAGGGGAGGGGGGTGTCACTGCATTAAAAGTGGACTTTTTTAGCAAAGTTTTAATTTTTCCTTATGGAATGCATGCGTTTTTACATCTTCATTGATTTATTCTGCCTGGGAAGGGGGACTGTTTTCCATTCTTTCCATAAATTGCACTTTCCAGGGGGTGTCTGTTGAATGTCACCATTGTTCTCTGTCTCAGGCAGGAAAGGGTGCTCCGACTTGGGCGGGTTTTTTTTTTTTTGGCTGTTTTTGTTGATACCACAATCTCTCACTAGAGCCATATTTAACGTCATTTTCTTGCCAGATTCCACCTTACACATTTAACTGGATCTTTTTTTATGCAGATTAAGGGCTGACTGACGTTATCTTTGCCACCTCTCAATCCCCATGCGCAGAAACCAGAGTCCTGTTCCTGGTGAAAGGACCTCTGTTCCCCCCTCCTTTCCTCCCTCCGTCTTTCCCTCCCTCCCTCCCTTTCTCTCCTGCAGCTGCTGGAAATTCAAATCCTTTCTCTAGGCAGCCCTAACTAGTTCCAAAAATAATGTGCCGGGGTGGTAACTACCGGTCCTACACCTACTCAGAACGTTCCTGACACGGCTGCAGGAGTTAAAACCGCTGTTTTTTTGGGATCTCCTGAGCTTGGCCTCTCCCCACACAACTCCACAAGCCTTTGTGGTACTTCAGAGGACCGGAAAACACTGGGAAAAACAAACAGAAAGAAAACAACAACAACAAAAGAAGCTTGTGGGCAAACACAACCGTTTCCTCAGTGGAGAAATAGTCCCTAAATCCGTATTAAAAAGCGGGAAATGTTCCCAAAATAGGCTTGGCATCTATTGACAGGGTCAGGGCAGAGCCCAGAGCTGCTGAGTCTTGTTTTCCCCTTTCTACTTGTGGGGAATTTGTCCCAAAATAGTCCTGGGATTTAGGTAGAGGGTCAAGGCAGAGCCCAGAGCTGCTAGGTCTTGTTTTCCCCTTCCTGGTTGTCCTTGGGAAAGTGTGGAAGTTGTGTCATTCTCTGTGTTCCATGAGCTGTGCCAAAAGTACACCAGGAATCCACTGGGATCGCTGGAGCTGGGACAGAGCTGTGCTGGGGAGTTCCTGGAGTCAGGCTGTGCCTTTTTACTGTTCCAGGGATTGAAAGTGTCCAATGTTTTCAGGTCCTCCTCGAGGACAAGCCCCAGTGACTCCAGGCTGTGCTGGGAGCAGAGTTTTTCCAGCTTGGAAACCAGCCCTTCCCACGAGTACAGCCAGTTGTGACACTGGTACATTGTGAAATAGAACCGTGAATAATAGAAACCACCTAATACGTGAATTAATTTTAATTTATAAGCATTGCTTTAAAATTCATTTCCAAATAGCAACAATAAACATGACCTGGGAGATGATATTTTTTGTAAAATATGTTCTTAGTTCACTTTAAAGAAGCCTCAGCTCCCAAGTTTTTGTGTCACATCAGGTGTGCAAGTGCAGGACCAGTAGAACCAGTTCACTGCAAGGAACACCTATACTGGGAACCTCGCAGGTTCCATCAATTTGTGCAGCAGGAATTCAGAGTATTTCTTTTAATATTTAGTTTGATTTGAGCTGATCTGTACCATTATAAATAATTTTCTTAACAGAAAATAGTAAAAAAACCTCTTTCTGGCCACATTTTGAATATTTCAAGTGGGAAGGTTGTTTTAATCCAAAATCTTTGATTTTTTTTTTTTTGTGTTTTTGAGCAGTAGAAAATTGTAAAAAGGCCTGTCTGGCCACACTTTGAATATTCCAAGTTGGAAGGTTGTCTTTGTTTTCCCAAGCCATGTTGTTTGTAATTCTTTAAATGTTCTTAGTTAACTCCTCTTGGGGACATTATTTTGGTGATGAAGGGTCTGAGCCTTCAAACACAGGGGTCTTGGAAAGGTTTGTCCTGCAAGGTGAGGGTTTACGGAGGATTTTTTGGTTCTGTGGGTAAGGAAGAAGTTGGAGGCAAACTCAGTTACAGTAAATAAACATAAATTGGTTCCCAGGAACTTTAGAAAATCACTTGGAGTTCATTTAACTGTTTTACTCTTCCCACCCACCCCTCTTGTTTTACTTGATTTTCCCAGTTAAACTTCTCTCTTATTTGGAGTTATTTTCCATATTAATTCCAATTTTCTTTAGCCTAGCAGCACCCTAGTATCAAATTTTGGGGAATTTTAGCCATTTATTTTCTTATTTTATACATGAAATTTTCATAGGACTAATGGTTCATTATTCAAATAATTATCATCTTCATTATTGAGCTTTTTATCATTTTATAAACCTGATGACAGCAGTGGACAGGAATGGAGGATTTTTTCCCCTAAATAATTCCTTGACCAGAGTCACAGACACTTGAGTGTTTTAAACTCTCCTGCACTATTTTAAACCAAAACAGAATTATTTTTAGATCAGACTTTTCTTCAGCCCTGAATCCAACCTAAAATTTAAAGGCTTAAATACTGTTTGAGGATCAAGATTCCCATAATATTTGACAAAATGCATCCTGAGTTTGGCTCTTGGACTTAAGGAGCTTGAGGTGTAAATCTTCTTTGGGAATAAGGAATTCTATTTTTAAAACTGCCCTGGAATAAGGTCAGGGAAGGGGAGTTAAAAGCCAAGTTTGAACGTTAGAAATGAAACTAAACCACCAAATCTGGGGGAGTTAAAGAGATGTGGATTTTGCTTTTTCCCTTCCCAAATGTTTGTGCAAGTGCTCAGTGATTTTACCAGGCTGGTTCTCTCTGGATTCCATACCTTTCTCATGCATTTGGGATATTCCCTAGGTGTCCCATTGGGACAGTGGGAGTGCTTTCTGGGATTGTTTTCACACAGCCAGGGAGCTCTGAGCAGCTGCACATTGTGAAAGGGAGGGCATTTGGAAAAGGAGGAGGTTTTGCTCTCCCTTCCTGGTGCACAGCTCCAGCTTGGGATTTATATGGGAATGGAATGCTTTAAAGCAGAATTCCTGCCCTGTCACTTCCTTGAAAAAGAACTTTTTCCCTAGAAAGGATACATTTTTGACCATTATCTTTTCAATTCATACTTGTTGATTTTTTCCTTCTTTTTCCCTTTGTTTTTTAGTTTCTACATTTTGGAAGTTCAGTGCTTGGAAAATTCTTAAATGTTGTGGAAAGAATTTAGAGATTGGAGGACTTCTGTAGTGTTCCCTCTGACATGCAATCCAAAGGATTGAATAACTGGGATTGTTTTACCTGGAAAGTTATTCCAGTTCTGGATGCATCCCAGAAGTGGAAATCTATGAGTGCAGTTCCCAAGGGAACTAAGAAATGACCTTGTTCCAGAGAGCAGTTTCAGTAGGTATTTTAAGAGGATAATGTAATTGATCCTTGAGGGAACATGTTTAGCTGATGTTGTCAAAATGGAATTGGATTTTTTGGGATAGCTGCAGGTGTTGCAGGAATGGTTATGCTCCAGTTTCACTTTATTGTAATTCCAAGAAATTCCAGGCCGTAGGAGGTCAGGCAGCAGTCTTGTCTTCCCCCTGGCTTATCCATTTATCCCAAACATCAGAGCTTGGAGTTGCTCCTAAATTCTTAACCACTTTTTTTCCAGTGATAATGAGCTGGATAATGACATGGAATTTTATTATCCTACTGTTTTTCCTCCTACAGAGAAGATGGTGAGCTGGAAGATGGGGAGATAGATGATGCTGCCTATGAAGATGTGAAGGAACACGGCACAAAAGGGGATGATAAACAGAAAAATGAGAAAGGCCACCGGAAATCCCGGAAAAAGCGCAAAAAAGAGAAGGAAAAGAAAAAATCAAAAAGGAGGAGACGGGACAAACATAAGGTTAGGAAAAAAACAAAATATTGGAGTTGCAGCTTTCCAGGTTTAGACAAGAGTTCAGGGAACTGGAGAAGGAAACTAAAATGGTGTTTTTACTACTAAAACTTAAACTGGTTTTTAATCTTAAGCAGTGGTTTAAGTTAAGCCCTGGTCACTGAGAACAGTCATGGAAGCTGAACCACAGGGATTTGAGAGTTTTTAGGATAAGAGGTGAAGTGTAAATGTATAATTTCACTTTTTGTGATTGTTGGAAAGAAAAAATTTCAGGCAAGTTAAATCTTCAGGAAAATTCATGGGGAAAATGCATCTAATAAGGATTTTAATCAACTCCAGTGGAAGAGATTAATAAAATTTCAACCTGTAAAATGAAGCCTGATGGTCCTTTTCTAAAACAGAGTGTTCTCTTACGCATCCCTTGAAATCCCCTGTAGTTCCACAGTCTGTTGTGCTTTTTTCCAGCATAATTCTCCTTCCAGTGATGACAGTTCCGACTACAGCCACGACTCTGACATGGAGCGCCTGGAAAGGCCCCACAAAAAGAGCAGCAGCTCTTCCTACAGGGATTATGATTCCTCCTTCAGCCAGGTAGGAAGTTTTTCCACTGATTTCTCAGCTCTTTATTGAGGAGTCATTTCAAAACCACCAATGTAAATGATGTGCTTTTGGAATTCTGGCCATTCTCCTGGATTTCAGGAAGCACTTCTAGCTCTCATCTGCCTTGGTAGATGCCATTCCCAGATGGAAAGCAGAATCTGCGGCAGAAGTGAGGTGGTGTAAACAAGCTCAATACCAATTTTTCCACTATGAGACAACAGGAATTAAGAAATCTTTATTCTTATGGAATCTTTCATTGCGTGTTTTGGATTTAGACTGGACTAAGAGGAATCAGATCTTGAAAAGCCACTATTCAATATCTCAAGTTGATTCTGCTTTCTGAGAACTCAGTTTATCCTGCTTTTTCTCACTCTGGGAATCAACAGTAGTCATTTTTACTGAATAACTGATTTTCAGTGTATTCCTGATGCTTTTTCGGGCAAATCTGGAAATAAAACAGCACCAAAAGTGGATTTTAAGAGCAATTTGGAGTGTGGGGTTTGGAAATATGGAGTTACATCCTAATGCAATCCCTTTCCTACAGCATGGACACGTGTCGGGGAATTACATGAGTTCCCAGAAAATGCAGCATAAAAAAAATGTCAAAAGTAAGGAATATGATGACTACAGTCACTACAGTGATGAAAACTTTGGGAATTACAATGAGGAAGAAAAGGATGAGGATTTTGCTGACCAGCTGAAACAGTACAGACAAGCTAAAGAGACCTCCAGTAGTGATTTGGGACCTCCCTTCCCAAAGGAACCAGTGAAAAAACAGGGGATGAAGGGGATCCAGAAAGGTAAGGGAATTTTGGTGGCAGTGGTTGTATTGTGTATTATTCTGGGATGGAGACCTTGATGAAGGAAACTACCAGGGATGGCTTTCCAGGCACCAAATATCTCAAGTATTTGGGCTGGTTAGAAATAGTATTTCCAACAGCAGAAAGGGACAGATTCAATTTGTTCCATGATGTCACTAGAGGACCATTTTCCCTTAATTTCTGAGGTCATTTAAGAAGGTTATTCCTGTTTTCCAGGCATTTCCCAGCGAGGGAACAATTACAACGTGGGTCGAGGGCGTGGGATGCAGAAGAAACTGAAGCGTAAGGATCGAGGAAGGGGGAGAGGAGGCAATAAAGGGTCCGATGGCTTCCATGAGGTACCTGGAATTCATAGGATTATCCCAAATTATTGGGTCCCCAGTGCACCAAATAGAAACTGTGTTTGTGCAGCATCAGGAAAACGTGGATTTTTTCCTTTTCCAGGATGGCAAACCAGTGAAGAAATGGGTGAACATGAGCCAGGAATTTATCAACCAGCACACAGTGGAGCACAAGGGCAAACAGATCTGTAAATACTTCCTTGAAGGAAGGTGCATTAAGGTACATTTTGAATTCTTGTAATTCTTTTTAAAATTAAAATTTCTGTATTTTTATTAATATGGACTAAAAATATCCATGACAGTATCATAAACTTATACTGTCAATGTATCACATGTAAATAGACATCAAATCTCACAAGTCTGGGATCTAAGTAGGCAATAATTCCTGGATATCTGAAATTATTTCTTTCTTACTAATTTTGAAGCATTGATTTCTAAGTGACTTCTCTCTCTAAAAAGTGGGATTATTAAAACACACACTTAAACCACTGGATGCTTCTCCAGCGAGAGAATCACTTTTATTTGGTTCCTCAGGATTTAGAGGTGGAATATTTTCTGTTTCTTTCTCAAATGGTCAAAATTAAGATGAAAATTATTGGGAATGTTTGTTGTGTTTGTGGCTGCCTTTAAAATTTTTGGCTCGGTGAGATGAGTATTTGCTGCCACCTTCAGTTTTAAAATGAGTTGAAACAGCACTGGATGTCTTTTTTTATTAAAATAAATGCTAAAAAAATATACCAACCCCCTGTCCAGCAAAATAATCCTAATGGGTAACAGGATATATGGAAAATAAGTCAGAAAATATTTGTCCAAATGCCTTTTTAATGCAAATTCCGAGGTGGAGGCAGAGAAGCGAACAGGGACTGCAAGAGCAGCTTGTTTTGTGTCACCACTCAGGTGGATAATGGTTTTTCTTTGGTGTTTGATTCATTTATAGGGAGAACAGTGTAAATTTGATCATGATGCAGAGATTGAGAAGAAGAAGGAAATCTGCAAGTTTTACATCCAGGGTTACTGCACCAAAGGAGAGAACTGCATTTATTTGCACAATATCCTTTAAAAACACTTCTAAATTGAACTGTTTTATATTTCTATTCATTTATTTCTATTTTTAAGGGTGGCTGTTTCTTTTCTTAAGAGACTCTACCAAAGACTCTGTAGATTTATAGTAAGATTTTTTTTTCTTAAATATTTAAGAGGAAAAAATAACTATAAAATTACTGATTTGTTGTAAATTTTAAGGATTTTTAATGTTTTTAAAGATCAAAATTCTCGAAGATTAGATACATTTATCCACATATTTTTAAAGCCCTGATCTGTTCCTGTTTATTGTTGTTCTTGTGTTTTCCTTCCCCTTTTTAATCACAATTTGAAAATTAAATCCAAAAGCCACAGAAATAGCACAACTAGGAGAATTTTAAATGGAAGCAAGAGGTAAGTTGGTTATCAGCTTCCAAAATTTGTAACACGGCATTGGAAAGACGAATTCCTAGTGTAGAATTAAAGGATAGATGCCAGCTGGATTTTCTAACCTTCCCAAACTGTTAGGAATCCTTAATTCCTTGAATTACATGAATTTCCTTGCAAGTTCTACCACACAGGAGCCAAGTGCTATCAAGGAGATAAGTGCAAATTCTCTCACGCTCCCCTGACTGCGGAAACAAAGGAGCTGCTGGATAAGGTGAGTGATCAGACACTAATCCCGACCTCTGGCTTATGTGGAATATTCATGGCTCTCTCCAGTCGCTGCCCAACAGGCCTTAACAGAAAATGGATGTGAATCCAACACTAAAAACATCAGGAATCTTAGAATAACTCCTTCCACTCCTGTCACATAAAATTCCTCTTTGGAGTGAGTGGACTTGTGGGAAATTGCCCCTTCCGGGCTACTGAAGTATTTTTCTTCCTGACTGAGAATTGTTGTCCTGCAAATTGTCCCGACTGGGAATTGATGTCCTCTGACTTGTCAATATCCAGTAGTTTTGTAGCAGGTAATGGGAAGGTTGTTTATTTAAATCTGTAAATAATATTTAAATGGAAGGTCCAAGACTAAATTGAATTGCAAATACTGGAAGATCGATGGAATTTTTTCTTCATGGCTTTGTTCTAGGTTTTGAATAATGAGGAGGAACCCCAGAATGAAGATGAGAAGGAGCTGGAGGAACTCCGGAAGCGGGGCATAGTTCCTCTTCCCAAGCCCCCCCCGGGCGTCGGACTCCTGCCAACCCCGCCAGAGCAATATCCCTTTTCTGAGTCTGAAATGGAAAATTATCAAGATCCTTCAGGAGATTATAAGAAAATTCCATCTCTTTTTGAAATAGTCGTGAAGCCCACTGTGGATTTGGCACACAAAATTGGGAAGAAGTAGGTGTTGCAATTCTGAGCAGAACTGTCTTGAATATGTCATTTAATATTTAATCATTGTCTTTGTTCCAGTCAGGATTCTGGGATAAGTTAAGGATCTGCCAAATATTTGATACCAGAATTATTTAATACATTCCATAGAAAGGCTTAACGTTCCAGAAGGTCACTCTGTTGGCCCTTGGTTTGACATCTGCATCTGCAGATGGAATAGTTCATTCCCTGCTCCAGTCTTTATCTTGAGGAAAATGGATGGAGATGAGCCAGTAATGAAAAAAAATGTGCTTCTAGCCAAGGTCTGTTGTCATTCAGGATTAAAGAACATGGCTTCAGGCTCCACCAGGGGAGGTTCAAACTGGACATCAGGAGGAATTTTTTCATGGAAGGGGTGGTCGGGCTGCTCAGGGAGGTGGTGGAGTCCCCATACGTGGAGGTGTTCAGGAACAACTGGAACTGGCACTCAGTGCTCTGGTCTAGTCAAAGTTTGGACTTGATCTCAGAGGTCTTTTCCAACGTAAATGATTCCATGTGATTCTGTGATACATGGAATGGGTGTAGTTAACTGTCTTGGAAAATAATTCTGCTCCTTTGGGATTTTTATCCAACTTCAGGTCAAGTAAGTACAAGTGGGGAGGGGGAGGAGAGCTCTAATGGGCTGTTGGTCTTTGTAGGTCCCAAATTTGATTCCTTAATTTTCTCCTTCTCCAGGCCACCAACCTTCTACAACAGCGCGTCACCCCCAAGGCCGCCATTCCAGGGCAACGACCCACATTCCCAGCACATGTACAATCCTGGCTCAAGTCCGGGGCCGGGCCCTGGCATGTCCCAAGGACATAATGGGCCACCCATGCACCCCGGTTCTCCTGGCCATCATCCATGTGGAGGGCCCCAAGGGCCGGGAATGCCACAGAGCCCGCCTATGCAGGGGGTTCCCCCGGGATACATGGGCCCGCAGAACCAGACTGGAATGCCTATGCAAGGGCAGCAGGGTGGGCCACCCCTCACCCCGCCGGGGCTCGGAGGCTCCTACAATTCCCCCGGAGTGCAAGGACACATGGTCAACATGCCAAGGGACAACCACTGTCCCCCGGGGCCGCAGTACCAGCAGATGCCCGGGGAATATGAGTCCATGCAGAACCCGGCCGACTTCTATGACAATTACTATTCCCACCAAGCTGTGCATAACTTCCAGCCAGCAAATAACTCTGGAGGTAAGGACATCTGCTGGAAGAAATTTGGATAGAAAGCTCCTGGAATGTGTTCAGTGTTCTGGATTTTTCAGTTGATGGTGTCCCCTTGTGTCATATATAAGTCATGTTTTGCTTTAGGTTGGTATTGGGTATTAGGGAGAAGTTCTTCCCTGTGAGGGTGGTGAGGGACTGCCTCAATTTTCCCATCTCTGGAAGTGTCCAAGGCCAGGTTGGACAGGGCTTGGAGCAACCTGGGCTAGTAGAAAAGGTGTCCCTGCCCACAGCAGTGGGGTTGGAACGGGATCTTTAAGATCCCTTCCACCCCAAAGTATTCCATGATTCCATGTTGTATAGCTGTGAAAGTTTCTCTAGGATAGCTGCTAACTGGGGTTTTGTTGTCCTGCAGATGGAACATGGCACGGAGAATTTACAGAGCACCAGGCTCACCTCATGGCTCCAGAGTCCCATCCGGGCGGAAGCGAGTCAGAATGCATGAGTGGCCACATGGGCCACAACCAGGCCCTTAATGTCCCAGATTTCCTTCCAGCCATGCAAAAGGCCCTTTATGCCAGGCTCAGTCAGAAGCACCAACGGGATGGAGACTCTGCCAGCAGCCAGGGCCAGAGGGCCATGAGCAAAGATGAAGGTGAGGAGGATTTTGTTGGAATTCTCAACACAGTTCTTGGCTGTGAATTAGCCCGGAACAGATCAGTTGATGTTGACCTGGGTCATGTCACTGTTAACAGTTATTGGGAATGTACAAGCAGCAACTCAGTATTTTCAGCTCTTCTTCCCAGCTTGTTCCAGGATTTTAGTGTAGGCTCAGTTGCTTCATCCCAGCTCTAAGCAAAAAGATCTATGGATAATTTTTGGATCTAGTTTGCACTTGAAAAGGTTCTGTAGTTAATTACTTTTGAAAATCCTTGATTGAACCATTCTCACTGCCAGGAATGTAGGCGCATCCTAGATCCTGGTTTTTCAGTTACATCTCTTTTTTCTACAGCAATATTTTTCTCTCTCTGATATCCTCCAAAATTAAATATTCTCATTTCTTCCCCTCCTGAATCTTGACTTCCTTCCCCCAACCCTTGGGATGTGGATTATAGTAAGGCAGCAAATTTGTCATTTATCTGGTTCTGAGGGACCATTTTACTTTTCTTTCTCCCATCAAGGCTCAGATTTGAAATATATTTTCTCTTTACTAGTGCTGATAGAATTGTTGGAAAGCAAGTTATTTTCCCAAATTAAAGATGGATATGGAGAGGGAATGCAGCAGAGTTTGGGAGTATCTCCACTACCTCCAGAGGTTTTTTTGTTATATCAGTTTTTTAATTAAATGGAATGTTGTCATTTTAGATTCTGTTTTTTATAACACAGGGAGTGATGATTTAATGTCAAGAGTTTTTCAGTTTGATTTTACTGAGGAGCTTCCCATTATGGAGTAAATGTGTCAGATTCCCTGGGGATTATTTGCTCGAATAATCTGAATTCTCTGGAATTTCTTTGATTTCCAGATGACAATGTCAACTGGTATTCCAGTAGTGAGGAGGAAGAGGGGAGCAGTGTTAAATCAATACTCAAAACCTTAAAGAAACAAAGCGAAAACTTTAGGAATCGGCAACAACATTCCACGGAGCAGCACATGCTTGGAATTCCTACAGATCCCAGGCTGGCCAAAGACAAAGGTGTGGGGCCTCAGGCTGCTGACCCGAGACTCCGGGCCTCTCCAAGGCCCAATCCCAGGAAACCTTCTGAGTCTGCATCCTTGGACCCTCGGCTGGCCCGTGATCCCCGGATGCACAAGGTCAGTGAGGGCCATGCTGGCTCCTCCCTTGGGGGAGCCAAGCTGGATTTGCACCACGCCGGAGTTAAGGTCAAGCAGAAAGGGATGGATGACGATGAGGAGGACTCAGAAAGAGAGCTGAGGGAACGGCCTTTCCTCATTCCCTTGGAACCTTTGCCTGGTGTCACGTTAAGGGATCCCCGATCCCAGCTCCGGCAGTTCAGCCACATCAAGATGGATGTGACCCTGATGAAACCCAACTTTGCCAAGCACATTGTCTGGGCCCCTGAGGACTTGCTTCCAATCCCTTTGCCTAAGCCTGACCCTGTCTCTTCCATCAATTTACCTCTTCCTCCTCTCATTGCCGACCAGAGACTGAATAAACTGCGGAATTTGAAGAATGATCTGCATCCAAATGCAATGCCAGCTGACCCCCGGCTCGCTGCCAAGGCCAAAAACAGCCTTGTGGGCCGGAGTGGCTACTTGGATCCGGCTGCAGATTCCCATGCCAGTACCTCCAGCAAACTGGGGGATCCCCGCTTGCAAAAAAACGTGGATCCCAGACTCCACAGACTGTCGAGTACAGACATGCACCACGGAGTCGGGAAGGATTCCCACCCTCCCAAGTTTGACCCCCGCCTTGCCAGAGCTGCTGCCAGCTCATCCCAACCCTCGGAAGCTGCGACTCCGAAACCCGACCCCGATGCTCTGCCTCCATATGCTCCCAAATTATCGTCTAGTGGTGTTAGGCTGGGAACGCCCGGCTCCATCCTGAGCGGGATCAGTTTGTATGATCCTAGGGATCACAGCTCGTCCTCAGACACGGCTCCAGCTAGTTCAGGAGAGAATGGAGAGAACCAGAAAAAAAGTATTTTGAAAAATTCCAGTAAAAGCGAGCCCAGTCTGGCAGAAGATGCATCCCTGCAGAAAGCTGCCTCCAACACGGAAAAAAATACAGAAGGATCAGCAGAAGCTGCTTCAGACAAAGCAAACAGCACCAGTAAATCTCAGGCTAAACACTCCAGTGCTGCTCCTGCCGTGCATAATCTCCCGATCCAGGCTCTGTCGGGATTAATCAGGCCGCAGTACAGTGACCCCAGGCAGGTGAGGCAGCCTGGACAGGTAACGCAGACCCCGGAGAACGATCCCAATGGGGAGTCGGATGATAAATCCTTAAAAGATGTTTTCAAGACTTTCGATCCAACCGCTTCCCCGTTTTGTTAGCAGATGGCTTTGGAGCCTTTTTACCATTGTGGATATTGCAGTTCTCTGCTGTTTTGTACCTGGGTTACCTCTTCTGGCTTTATTTATTTTTAAATTATAACTCCCACAACTTTTCAGCTGCTAATCCTGAACCACACGCAGTTCTCCAGTGCGCTCGAGTGTTTGCAAAGCTGTGGTATTTTCTAGAGAGTCCGTTTTTTTCCATTTTCAGGGAGACTAATAATTGACCTGTAGAAAGGAAACCAGTCCCCCCAGATCGTGTTAGAACTGAGAAAAGCACTTTCATTGTAAATAAGTCATGGAAAATCCCCAGAGCTGTATATGTGTGAGCTGCCTCTTCCCAACCACCACTTAGATCCGATTGCCACATTTGTATAGATCCAAGCAATATTATGTACATTAATTCCCGGGAGAGATGCTGTTCCAGGACTGCCAAACCCCCGAACTGATGGAAAACCTGCATAAATTAATTCCAAGGAAACTGTCGCTCCTCCTTTTACGATGAGATGATGTAAGACACGGACAGTTTTTATTCCTGCAGTCAATATTAGTGTAAAAGAGACTCTGTCGCATATTGGGATGAAATATGTCATATCTTTTAAAAGTATTTTATTCTATGCTGTACATAGAAAAAATTGTGAGTACATAACTAGAAAAAGTAACTGTTCAAAGTGGAGAAAACTACGTTGTCTAATACGAAAAGAAAGAAGTTTTTATTTAATTTTTTTCCACGCCTACACGATTGGGATTTAGTGCTCCGAGTTCCATTGTGGTGTTCATGTATTTCAATGTATTTTTGTATTCAGCTGCTTAATTTGTATTGCTTTTTTTGTATGGCTGTAACCGCAGTACTTGTATTCATGGTGTCCCGATGACATTTTTAACAAAACAATTAAAAAGGGTACAGTTAATCCCTGGTGGTGATTCCATGTGGACACTGGGATGAGGAGGACTAAAGCCGGGCTTAGCGCAGCCGGATGGTTTGTGGGTTTGTAACGTAACCTCGGACCTGCTTTCGAGGTCTCTCTTGGAGAGTCTCCAATGGCAGAACATCCTGCATGTCTTTCATTTCCATTGGAGAACACAACTGTCCTCCAAGCTGCTTGTCCTGCCTTTTGCTTTCCTTTTTCTCCAGAGGAAATGTAGTCATTCCTAGCCAGCTGACTTTCCAGTGAAAACTTGGCAGCTGTTCAATTGCCACCTGCTTCCTGCCCCTTTGGAATGTTTCTTGGCATTGTCTCCTTTTCTTTGTTCATTGGCCAAGTCATGATCATGGGCCTTTTCCTCTTGGTTTCAGTTTGTTGACCCAGGTGATGGTCATGGATCTTTTCCTTTTGGTTTGTTTATTGGCCAAGTGATGCTTCCACTGGGACAGTCAAGTTTATCCCAGATTCTGAGATTTTGATTTCTTGTATGGATTAGCCAAAGAAAGCTGGTGATTCCTGTATGGCAGAGGAGACATCTCTGAAGGCAATCGTGGTTTCAGTTTGCCTTCTAATTTCCCAGGGCATAAATTCCATTAATTTTATTTTGAATAGGAAACCTGGACAATAGACATACAACTCGGTGGTTTTGGAGTAATCCATTAGTCCTGCATAATTACTTCATGGAGTGAAGTGTGGCTGGGCAAGGTTTTCCTCAAAAAAAAAAAAAAAAAGCCAGTAGGGAAAACTAGTATGGAAATAGGACATGGATACAAAGGCCATCTTGTTGTCTCCATGTGTAACTGCTTCCTGTCTGCTTTCATTTGTGTGATTACTGCTGCTGCTCTCCTTTGGAACATGGAGGAGATTACTTTTGACTGCACAAGTAATGGAATTCCTGATACAGGGAAGGTGATGGAGAGGCAGGTGGGGACATCGAGGTGGGCTGGAATGGGCTGTACATCCAGCCAGTTGTGATCTGCTGTGGTGTTGGATTGTGTATTCCACAGGGAAGACTCACTTCCACCTCCCCTGCATGTGCAATATTCCAGCATGGAGCAATGTTTCCATTGGGCACCTGCAACTCGTGACCCTGAGGCTGTGAAGGATGGATGTGGAGAGCCAGAGATGCAGGAGCAGCCAGTGTCACTGGAGTACTCTGGAAGCTCTGAGGTGGGTGATCAGGGTTGAATGTTTCACACTGGGTGGGAGAGAATCCTAGAGCTGGGAGGGATGTTGAGAGGAAATCTACAGGATCAAGGACACAATAAAAACATACCCAGTGCTGTATCCCTGGATATGTGAAGGAGAAAAATGTTGGTCTGTGTCCTTGTCTGCTCCCTGCACTGCAGAAAGACTGAGCATCTCTGGAGCATAAAATCCTGGAGTGGTTTGGGTGGGAAGGGACCTTAAACTCATCCCATTCCACCCCCTGCCATGGGCAAGAACACCTCCCACCAGACCACGTCCATCCTGTCTCACCACCTGGTGTTTGCTGCCCTGTGGGTAAAACACCAGAAGATTCTTGGCCTCCCCATGGAGCCTCTTCCAAGATTTTCCTGCCATGATGAAAACACTCCAACACAAATCCATATTGCAAATATTCCAAAGCCATCTGGTCAAGAAGCCCCTCTCTGTTTTTACAGGTGTCTGTCCCTAACTGTATGTCCTTTCCTAGGATTTGGATGCTTTGGGATATTCCTGGTCTGAGAGGGTTGTTCTTGCACCAGAGCCATCAGGGTGGGCTCAGCCTTTGCTTCCTGAGTCTTGCGGAGCCCTAACTCATCCCTGGTGGAATTTAAAGCCTCCTTGGTTCTGTGCCATGATAGGTTTTTTTTCCACTGCAGGCAAAAAGCAGCAACTTCTTCTTCTTCAGGGTCAGGTGAGGGTTGTCCCAAACCCTGTTGGACAAAATACTTGCTTTACGATTTCCCTCTACTTCCTAAATGATAGGAAAGTCTGGATGTGAACTGATCCATGTGGAATTTCTATCTCTTAATGCCTAAAATGCTTAAGAATGCTTAAAAAGGAGAGAGAAAGTGAGTTTATTGATAAGCAGGGAAACTTCCAAAGGGAAACTTCCAGGTCATAAAGGACTTTGGAATCTAGAGAGTCAAGGTTAATTAATTAATCCAGGCTGGAATCAGTAAAGTGAAAAATGGACAAAAGGAGGGAGCTTTTAAGTTGGGGTACTTAATTAGCCACACTTGTCATCCTTATGAGGCTGCTTATACAGTGAATGGGATTCTAAAAAAACTTGGGTTTTCCTTCAAAAAGCCCTACCGATCCCAGAAAAAGGATTATAGGATTATAGAGGAGGGTGGGACTCAGGTGGAAATGCTGCCTCAGGAGAGGCTGGTGGTGTTTGCACTTGTTTTCTAGGTGTTTTAAGGTAAAACCTGCTCCCACAAACTTTCCAGTTGGATTAGTCAGCCGTGGATGGCAGCTGCATGGGAAGCACTTGAGAGTTTCGATTTTGGGAATAAAGACTATTTCCAAATAAATGTGCTGCTGCTCCCCAGTCCAAAAATTAAATGGGAACTGAACCAGCTAAAGGTGATGTCAGAGTTGGTAGAGTTGACAGAGTCAATGCCTGGAAACAAGACAGAAAGGCACAAAATAAAAACATCCCAGGAGGAATGTTTGCTTTGGCTGAAGTCCCACAGCATCCAGGTCCCAGCTCCCCAAAGTATGGATTTGACACCATAAGCCTTCGCCCTTGGGAAGGAATCCTTCCCTTTTTAGGGTGGTGAGGCCCTGGCACAGGTTGCCCAGAGAAGCTGTGGCTGCCCCATCCCTGGAAGTGTCCACAGGTTGGATGGGGCTTGGAGCGACCCTTCCCACCCGAGCCATTCCATGCTGCCGTGACTCACTCTGACACAGGCCGCCTCGGCCGCCCTCAGGACGTGCTGCACTGTCCGGACGAGGTTCTGCGTGTTGCTCAGGAGCAGCTCAGAGGAGGCCTTGCTCTCCTCAGTCACTGCTTTCACCCTTAAGAGACATTCCAAAGGATTTTACCAGAATGATATCAGATATCCTGACAGCATGGTTATTCCAAACCCAGCTTGTCTCTGTCAGAGCAGGGAAACCTGGGGAGGAGAGGGAACCCTCCAAATTGTGTCTGAACTCTGAGGGCAACACCCACCTCCCACAAGGGCCTCTGGGGATCATCATCCATATTCCTTGGAGAAGGGAGGTCACCCTCTTGGGATGACCTTGGGAGAGGGGATTCCTGAACCTGGCAGCTTACCTGGCCACGATGCCGAGCTGGCTGCTGATGGTGTGGGTGTGTTCGGAAGCGTGGAGGAGCTCTGTGGAGCATCTCTGGTCGAGGCACTGTTGGGCCAGGATGTGCCCAAACTTAACCACCACCTGCCCATCAGAAGCGATTTGCCTGGCACAGGCAACAAACTGCTCCTTGCTCTAAAATGTGATAAAAATCAGTGGGACTGGGGAGAAAAGGAGAAAAAAGCTTTTCCTGCAAGACAGGGGAGGGGCCAGGAGGTCCAGGAACATCCTGGAACAAGGAAAGGATAGGATGCCAAGCTCCCATCTAACCAGGGGGAAGGAATTTTGAGTGTTTTTCATAAATAGAGCTGGTGCCACTCTCCCAAGAGCAGGGTGACATAGGGATTTGGGGTAGGCTTTGTCCATAATCCTGAGGGAAAAATAGAGGGATGGAATGCTGTGTACCGTGATGGGGCCTTTCTTCTTCAGGAACTGAGTCATGTGGAGCATCCTCATTGCCATGTCCTGGATGACCTGGGACACCTTGCTGGAGGCACCCTGCAGTGAGTCACAGTTTCCTCTCTTGTGCTTTGTAGGGAAGATGCTGGAAGGGCCATCCTGGTGCTGTCCAGACACTAACGGAACAGATCCTGAATCTGGAGCGTGTGGGCAAAGTGAGGACGAGTGGTCTCCTCCACCTGTGTGTTTCTGAAGCAGATTTTCGTGAGGAAAGAAGGTGGGAGAGCTATCCACCACCCTGCTGAGTCTGTGCCACCTCCCCCCCCAGCCCATCTTTCCAGCTTCAAAGGGTGAGCTGATAGGGCACAACTAAAACTGCTCTGTTGAAGGTCATATGCCAAAGCCTTTCCCAACACCTGGCAGCGGTTGCTGTGGGAGTGGAGTTGCTGGTATTCCCAGAGGGAGCTTGTGGGGAGGTGAGGAGGAGTGAGTGATACAGCCCCTGTGCCTCTGGAATGGCGGTTTGGGATGGGTTTGCCTGGCTGATCAGATATCCAGGACTGCCAGCAACCTGAGCTGCCCAGGGTCAGCTTGCTGACCTCCAGAGGCCCTGCCAGCATCCCTCACATTCTCACTCCATGCTGGAAGCACCAGGAGTGCTCACCCTGCAGGGAGAGCTGACAGGGAAAAGAGCTACTCTACCAGTTCAGCCGTTTCCTGTGTAGCTCCGATTGCTGCGCCGCTCCTGCATGGCCGAGTTCCCACCGCCTCTGTGGGCTCTGGGGCAGGGGAGAGCCAGGTTGTGCTGCTGGATTGTCCTGGGAATCCCTGTCCCCGCTGCAGGCATTCCATGATGCGCTGCAGGACGTCTGTGCCAATGCCATGGGCAGCCTGGAGCTGCGTGACCAGGTAGTGGGCCTTGGCTGACCAGTACCAGACCACACTGTCCAAGTGGGGGTCCCCAGTGTCCCGGCAGGGATCCTCAGTGTCCTGGTGGCTCTGGAAGCTCTGGCGAGTGCTGCCCACAGCCTCGGCTGTGAGGAGCAGGAGGTGCTCTGCCATGGAGAGCAGGTTGGCCTGCAGTGGTGTTGGAGCTTCCTGGAGGGTGTTCCTGACCCACTGAACATCAGCCATGAGCCTGCTCGCCTTCTCCTCAAAGGCCTCCTTGCTCCTCTCCCTCTCCTCTTGGGAGAGGCCAGACAAGGCTGCTCCAACCCCTACCACATCTTGGATGACCTGCAGCTGTTCCATGTTGACCCTCTCCAGGTGGAGCAGTAGTGCCTTGGCCCTGAGGGCCATGTCTCTCTGCAGGAGCTCAAAGCGGATGGACAAGCTGGCTGAAGGTAGTGGGGAGACTAGGAGGGTGTTGGAGACATCCAGCAGTGCTTCCATGAGGACCTGGATCTCCTCCCGGAGTGCAAGGATTTCCCTGCCACCACAGTCTCCAGGGCAGGACAAGTAAGAGAGCCGGGCAGCCTCCTGCAGCCTCAGGGAATTCTCGGCCACCGCAGCCAAGAGACTCTGTGAGCCAACCTTGTTCCTCACGGTACTGCTCAGCTCCCTCAGGAACAGGACATCCTTTCCCATGAACTGATCCATTGTGTGCAGCAAGACACACATGCCCACGGCCCACCGGACACTGTGCAGCTCCAGGATGGCCTTTTCCATCCCACAGGAGCCCCTGAAGGATGCTGCCTTCTCTAGGAAGGCTTTGGTGTTCAGCTGAGCATGGGAAAACTTGGCTTGGACCTGTAGAAAGCTCTCCCAGACATTGGAGGGAATGGGATTTTCCTTACTACAGGTTATGCTTGCAATGTCTCCTGCCAACTGCACTGCTCCTGCTAAACCCAGCATGACATCATCCAAAGCCTGTTTTCCTCTTGGAAAGTCACCTGACAAGATAAACCCAAGCACTTGCTGGGACAAACAGTTCCAAGAACCTGCCACAACAGCCAGGCACTCCTGAGTCTCCTGGATCCTTCCTGAGAGCCTGAGTGCCATGTGGAGCAGCCTGCCTGGAGCACAGAGCTGGCTTGGAGCTATATCCGTGGCCAGGCTGATAATCTGTGGGGTCAGTGCCGTGATGTCCCAGTGCTGTCCTAGCACCTGGACCTGGGGGTACTCAGCCACAGGCATTGCTTCCCACGCCACATCCACGCAGCCATCTGAGAGCTCCAGCAAGGCAGAGCCAGCGGCACAGACAGCAGCCATGTCCTGGGCTTGGGATGCTGCCAGGAGAGCCATGATGGCAGGGTGTATATCCCCTTTCCATGGCACATCCAGGTGTAAGTTACCTGCTGATGAAGATGGATGACTTGGGTTGTGTCCTTGGAACACAGCCTCATCCAGACTGGTTCGTATCCCAGTGTGGGACAGGCTGAGCTCCAGCCCCTTTGCCACCTCAGTGCTCCGCACTCGCTCCCGGAGCGGGCTGAGGATATCGGGATGGTTGGAGCCATCCAGCCCGGCTTGGACGTGGAGAGCAGCGTCCATCAGGCAGCTCGCTGCTTGGGAAAAGGCATCCCGGGTTTGGAGGTAGGAGAGCCGCTCAGGACACAGGGCTGGCACTGCCCTCAGCTCCAGGATGGAATTAGCCAGTTGCTCCACCCACACTAGCAAGCCATTCCTGAAGATGGGATCTGTGGCCCTGTCCACGTGCCAGGTCGTGGCTCCAACCACCCAGCGTGCCCAGCCAGTGAGCCGAGTGGCATGCCAGGAGAATCCTTCGGGATCCCAGCATTCCAGTGCTGCGTCACACCATTCCTTGTGCTTGGCCATTTCCTGGACAGACAGCTCAAGGAATTCTTGCATGCCGACTGTCTCCTCAAAGCAGCGCAAGAGGCTGTCAGTGGCTCTGGCCCAGGCATGGCACAGGGCCTGGAGCTGCTCCATGGTGTTCCTGCTCATTTCCAGGAGCAGGGAAGGGACGCTGCCCAGGAGGCCCTGTAGGTGCTCCACCCACTCCCGGATTTCTCTGGCAGTTTGGAGTTTGGTGCACCTGGCCAGAACCAAATCCGCTGCTCGGAGCATCTGCTGGGCCTGGATGAAGAAGGAGGCAGTGAGGGGCTGGAGCTTCCTTAAAATTCCTCCTGGTCCTCCTGGAAAACATCCTGAACTGGCAAGGCTACGGGCACCTTCAACCAACTGCCTCAGGGGCTCCTTCTCCTCGAAGAATCCATCAAGGATTTGGCACAGAACGGCCCTGAGTGCTGCCCGATCCAGGTTTTCCACCTTCTCCCTCATGCTGTGACATTCCTGCTCCAATCCATGTTCTCCCTGGCTCTGTCCTGGCTGTCCCTCCAACCAGCTCATGTGGCCACAGATGCTCTTCCTCAGCTGTAGCAGGACCCAGCAACATTCCACCAGCTCCAGCTGCAGATCCAGTCTGGATGAGTCTGCCAGCAGTATTCCATGAAGAACAACCGCTTCCACGTGGGAGCTGAACCTGCCCTCGGAGAAATGCAGCAGGTCTGGGTGGGAGAGGAGATCCAGCAGCCTGTTCACCTGGTGGGAGAAGATCCCACTCCTGTCCTGTGGCTCCTTGAGCAGGGAGATGAGCTCCCTGATGGTCCTTTCAGTCAGCTGGAAAGTGTTATTGTCTTGGAGATCACTGGAATGTTTAATGTCTGCACGGAGCAGAGGAACACACTTGTGGAGGACCTGCAGAGTTTGGGCCAAGCTCTTCCATCCAGGACAATCTCCAAGTTCCTGGAGGCGCTTGGCTGTCAGGCGGCTCAGCAGGAGTGTGGCTTCGGAAAAGGCCTGGAATACAGCCAGCAGCCCTGGCATGTCCTGGGCATCCCGCATCATGCACAGGCACTCCAAGAGCCAGCTGGCAGCCCGGGTTATCCGCCTCATCCCGGCAGCATCTTCCAACTGAAGTATCTAACCAGGAACAAGGCAGAGAGTCTGGTCAGTCAGGAATTCCCATCCCTGTTCCATCCCACAGCCCTGGAGGGGAGAGAAGGTGTGGTTTGCTCCATAGGTCTGCTGGAGCTTCCCGCAGCTCCTGTCTCTTCCCACTTCCCACTCACTTTTGCTGTCTCCATTAGGACCCTCTTTGCAGCCCCTGCCAGATGCTCCCGAAGCTGAGGGCTTTCTGGATGGTCCTGGAGCTGGAGCGCTACCAGGAGCACATCCCTCCCGGCCTGGACCAGGGATTTGGCCATGGGATGCACTTCCTCCATGATCGCCTCATTTCTGGACTCCTTGGACAGCCTGGAATGGGAAGGTTTGGCTCAGTGCTCCATCGAGCTGGAAGCACTGGCCTTGGGAAGCAGCGTGGTTGTGAACAGTTATCCCAACCATTCCTCATGCCAGGGCTGAGCTCTGCCAGGTCCCAGCAGAATAACCCAGTGCCCGCTCCATGGATTTGGGCTCTGGATTTGCCAAAGCATTCCATAAATCTACCAAATTGGATATTCCTTTGGGATGTGTTTGTCTTAAACGTGGTTTGCGGAGTGTTGCTTTCCTGTGTCCCTTCCAAGCACATAACCCTGCTTTGTCCCAGCTTTCCTTTCCCAATTCTATTCCCCACTCCTGATCCCAGGAGGATACAGACTCCCTACCAGCTTTTCCATGTCTTCCCGGCCCCCATATCCACCCGGGAGACTCCCATCCAACTCACCTTGCTGCAACAGCAGCGAGTTCTTCCGTGGCTTTGGCCAATTTTTCTGCCTTCTCTCCTAAATTGGGAAAGGCCTCACAAATCCCATCTTCCCTTTCCAGGGTGAGGAGGAGATGGCAGAGCTTCACAGCCATGGGGCAAAGGATTCCCTGGACAGCTTTGTTTTCTGTTGGGAGTCCGAGCTCAGAGAGAGAAAAACGTTCCATGTTGTCATACCTAGAAAAGAGAAATAAAATTTGGGATTATTTGGGATCCAGTGTGGAACGTCTACTGGTTTGGATGTGGATGGCAGCTCCTGGCTTGAGAAAGACTCCTAGGTTTAGTTTCTTCCAGACCTAAAACAGGGTCAGTCACTTGCGTTTCCTGCGACACTGAAGCCGGGATTCTCTAGCTGGGGAGATCGCAAGGTCTTCCCTCCCCAGAGCCGTTCCCGGGGTTTTCGTGTCGCCCGGCGGAACATTCCCATGGGAGCTGCGACCGGGATGCAACAGCGTCGCCATGGAGACGGCGGAGCAAGGTAATGACGTCGTCGCCGCCTGCCGGGGGCGGGGCACGCCGGGAGTTGTAGTCTTTCAGGGGCTGTTCACGGATCTGAAATTCCCACATCCCATGGAAGGATCGGGCAGGGATGTCCAGTTTCCCTCGCGCAGGGACGTTGCTGAACAACCACCTGTGCTCAGGTAACGGGGGCAGGACACAGGTCCGCTTCTTGCCCCGTCTCCTGACTTCTTCCTTAATGTGGAATATTCTCAGGAAAAGGCAGCCCTTCTCCCAGGAGTCTAAGCTTCAGCTTTCCCGCGTTACAAGTGAGCTAATTCCCTGGAAACTTGGAGAGCGACATAAATAAAAGCAGCATCAGCGCTGCAGGAAACCACGTTCAGGATAAGGATCCAGCGGGCAGCACCGGATCCCCCTCCCATTCCCGGGGGTTTAAGCACTGAAAGCTCCCGAAGGGATCTACCTTTGGGAATAACTAATGGCTCCCAGGTTTCATTCCTCGGGACAAGCCGACTGCTCCCACGTGGGCGCGCAGCCGGGAACCCGTCCCGGCTCTCGCATCCCGCATCCTGCACGCGCCCCGCCCCGCGCACGCGCTCGCCGCGCTCCCGGTGCCGCGGGGGAGGAGGAGGAGGAGGAAAAGCATCGGGAGCGATGGACAGCGCGGGGAAGGAGCGGGAGGCCGTGCAGCTCATGGCCGAGGCCGAGAAGCGGGTGAAGGGCTCGCACTCCTTCCTCAGGGGTCTCTTCGGGTGAGCGATTCCAATGCCTGCATCCCCCCTTCCAATGCCTGCAGCCAATTCCTGCAGTCCCCCTTCCAATTCCTGCATCTCCCCCTTCTGCCGGCTCCTGCATCCCCCCTTCCAATGCCTGCAGCCAATTCCTGCAGTCCCCCTTCCAATTCCTGCATCTCCCCCTTCTGCCGGCTCCTGCATCCCCCCTTCCAATGCCTGCAGCCAATTCCTGCAGTCCCCCTTCCAATTCCTGCATCTCCCCCTTCTGCCGGCTCCTGCATCCCCCCTTCCAATGCCTGCAGCCAATTCCTGCAGTCCCCCTTCCAATTCCTGCATCTCCCCCTTCTGCCGGCTCCTGCATCCCCCCTTCCAATGCCTGCAGCCAATTCCTGCAGTCCCCCTTCCAATTCCTGCATCTCCCCCTTCTGCCGGCTCCTGCATCCCCCCTTCCAATGCCTGCAGCCAATTCCTGCAGTCCCCCTTCCAATTCCTGCATCTCCCCCTTCNGCTCCTGTATCCCCCACTTTACCATCTCCTGTAGCCCCCTCTTCCCCATCTCCTGCCCTTTTCTCCATTTCCTGTATTCCCCTTCCCCATGTCCTGTATCCCACCTTCTTCATCTCCTGCTCCCCGTTCCCAGCTTCTGCCCTTCCTTCCCATCTCCTGCCCCCCCTGCTCCAGCCCTTTTACACCCCCCCTTCCCAACTCTTGCCTCCTCTCTTTCCCATCTTTTGCCTCCCTCCTTCCCCAGCTCCCATATCCTCCTTCCCCCACCTCCTGCCTCCTTTTCCCAGCTCCTCCCCCTCCACTGTGGGTCTGCCAGGCCACATAGACCCCCCCCCAGTAGCTCCAGCAGCTCTCCCATCCCTCTCCAGTTGGCCCCTGGAGGAGCCCCTCCTGCTGCTGTCCACGGACACAGGGATGTGCTGAGGCCTCTGCAGGTCCTGAGCCCCTGTGTCCGGCTCCCAGCTGATCCCAGCTTTATCCCGGGGGGCATTTTGAAACTCCTATGGATCTGCTCCGGCTGCTGCGGCCAGAGAAAATGGCAGAGCTTCCTTTTCCTGGGATTTGCTGCTCCTGTCGCTATTCCTGGGGATGTGCCTGGAATTGGGGTGGTTTTGGCCATCTCATTCCTAGTTTTTTAAGGAAAGAGCATTCCTGGAATGATGCTCCATAAAGGCCTGGATGCTTCTATTTGTCAGCCTGGAAAAATCGGCTGCCGCAGCCTTGAAACCACAAGTTTTAAATAGAAATTCCTCCCTGGCCTCCAGCAGATTAATCGGGCAGGGCCTGCTCCAGGGGCATAATCCGGGCGGCAAATTCCTGAAAATCCCCTGGAGTGAAGCGGCGGAGATTTCGAGAGGGGAATTTTTAATTTTCATGGCTAAAAATAGATAAAGGAAAAATTAAAGAGAGAGAAAAGGTGCTGGAGAGTGACTCGGCTCTTGGCATCTTCCCAAGAAACAGGGTGTCCAGGCCTCTTGGTGTCCAGTCAAATGCCTTTTCCACATCCAGGTTCTTCACACAATTGTTGCATTACCTTGCACAAGGTTTATCCCTTTATTTTTAGTTTTTTAGGGATTAAAATGCTGGAAATCACCCGGTTTTAGAGGCCTCGCTGGGGGTAGTGGTACCTGGCACTGCCTCCCTTGGCTTTGGCTCATTCCAGAGGCAGATTTCAAGGGCAAGGAATGATCCAAAAATCTCGCCTGTGCTTCCAAATGAACCGTGGTCAGCTGCCAGAGGAAGGGAGGGAGGGGAAAAAAAGGCCAGAATTCCCAAGGGATGGAAAAAGGAATAAATCCCTGTTGCAAGCTGAGGCACGAAGGGATTTAAGAACTGTGTGGATTTGGCACGTGGGGACATGGGTGGTGATGGCCTTGGAATGCTGGACTTGATATTCTCAGAGGGATTTAAGCCTTAAGGATTCTGTGAGCAGAGCCTCCTGTCAGGGAGTTGTTGGGAGCCAGGTCCCCCCTAAGTGTCCTTTCCTCCAAGATTCTATGGCAAAATCTGCATTTCCTTAACAAAAATATTGAGCTTTCTCTGTCTGGCATCTTGGAATTTTGGGAGACACCCCAAATCCAGCATTCCCCTCTCAGCAGCACATTTTAACACGGGGGGAAATGGTCTCAGGGAGCCTGGAGGGGCCAAGTCTCCCAATCCCAATTTTGGATCCAGGGCCGGTGTTCCCTCCTGGTCTGGCCTCAGGGATATTCCTGCTGAATTCCAGGGGCAACACCCGTGTGGAGGAAGCCTGTGAGATGTACACCAGGGCTGCCAACATGTTCAAGATCGCCAAAAACTGGAGTGGTGAGTCCAGTCCCTGTGTTTGGGGGGTCACTGATCCCAGGATGAGCCATGAGCATTCCAACGTCTTCCTGTGAGTTGTCCCAGGCTGTTTCCATGGGGAAAGGGCTCTACATCCATGCAATGCTTTGCATTTAAATACTGGGAGGGTGGGCATCCTGAAGGATCTTCAGTGTATTTTAAGCTGGTAATTCTGCTGGGAAGCCCATATCCCTGAATCCCCCAGGCTCCCAGAGGTGGAGCAATCCTGCTCATTTTCTGGGAATTCACAGGATCCGTGTCCTTTCTCTCCCAGCGGCAGGAAATGCCTTCTGCCAGGCAGCCAAGCTCCACATGCAGCTCCAGAGCAAGCACGACTCNTACCTGGCACTGCCTCCCTTGGCTTTGGCTCATTCCAGAGGCAGATTTCAAGGGCAAGGAATGATCCAAAAATCTCGCCTGTGCTTCCAAATGAACCGTGGTCAGCTGCCAGAGGAAGGGAGGGAGGGGAAAAAAAGGCCAGAATTCCCAAGGGATGGAAAAAGGAATAAATCCCTGTTGCAAGCTGAGGCACGAAGGGATTTAAGAACTGTGTGGATTTGGCACGTGGGGACATGGGTGGTGATGGCCTTGGAATGCTGGACTTGATATTCTCAGAGGGATTTAAGCCTTAAGGATTCTGTGAGCAGAGCCTCCTGTCAGGGAGTTGTTGGGAGCCAGGTCCCCCCTAAGTGTCCTTTCCTCCAAGATTCTATGGCAAAATCTGCATTTCCTTAACAAAAATATTGAGCTTTCTCTGTCTGGCATCTTGGAATTTTGGGAGACACCCCAAATCCAGCATTCCCCTCTCAGCAGCACATTTTAACACGGGGGGAAATGGTCTCAGGGAGCCTGGAGGGGCCAAGTCTCCCAATCCCAATTTTGGATCCAGGGCCGGTGTTCCCTCCTGGTCTGGCCTCAGGGATATTCCTGCTGAATTCCAGGGGCAACACCCGTGTGGAGGAAGCCTGTGAGATGTACACCAGGGCTGCCAACATGTTCAAGATCGCCAAAAACTGGAGTGGTGAGTCCAGTCCCTGTGTTTGGGGGGTCACTGATCCCAGGATGAGCCATGAGCATTCCAACGTCTTCCTGTGAGTTGTCCCAGGCTGTTTCCATGGGGAAAGGGCTCTACATCCATGCAATGCTTTGCATTTAAATACTGGGAGGGTGGGCATCCTGAAGGATCTTCAGTGTATTTTAAGCTGGTAATTCTGCTGGGAAGCCCATATCCCTGAATCCCCCAGGCTCCCAGAGGTGGAGCAATCCTGCTCATTTTCTGGGAATTCACAGGATCCGTGTCCTTTCTCTCCCAGCGGCAGGAAATGCCTTCTGCCAGGCAGCCAAGCTCCACATGCAGCTCCAGAGCAAGCACGACTCGGCCACCAGTTTCGTGGATGCTGGGAATGCCTACAAAAAAGCAGATCCGCAGGGTAAGAGAGCGGAATCCGGGAGCTCAGTCTGGGATCGTTCCCAGCCAAGCTCTCAGTGGCAGTGGAGGTACATTTCCTTCTTCTCCCAAAGAAGCTTTGGGATGATGCTGGCGGGTCCTGGCATCTCTCTTGGCTGTGCCAAAGCCTTTTCTGGGATTTGGGAGGATGCTGCAGAGTGTTGATTGGGAAGTGCTGCCTCTTGGAAGCTTCCATCCTGGTTTAGCTTGATTTGAGGGAAGTACTGGAATGCTTCAGGCCAGTCTCTGGGCTGGATCCCAGTGGCATCCCTGCCCTGTCTCCGGGGCTTTCTCTGCTCCTGACCTTTGATGGGATGAGAATAAAAGATCTGGGATTCTTTAAACCTGGTTACAAAGAGCAGGGTTGTGGTTTGTGGGAAGGCCTCTCATTCCCCTTCTCCCAGCTGAAGATCTGGAAGCAAATCCCACTTCCCCACCAGCGTTATCCCTGTTTTCCTCTGCCAGGGATTGACGGAACAAACTCGGGGAGGATAAAACCTTTTTATGGCAGTAAAACTCCCAAATTCCCTAGGAAATGGCAGCCCTAGGATCGATACTTTGAATTTGGCTCCATTGGAGCGACAAACTCAGGATCCAGACCATTTTTAGTTGGCTTTGGGACAACTACAACTTTTCTAGTTCCCTTTGGGAGCTGTCGGGGGGATACAGTGGACAGGAGTGCTTGGACCAGGCACAGCTGTAGGTTTGGGATTGAAACCACAGGATGTGTCACTGCACACAGACACTGATGTGCGAGTGGATATTCCCTGGAGAGGCTGCACAGGGATGTTCCTGGCTGGGATTGGGGCTGGGGGCCGGGCTGGCTGACGCTGTTGTCTCTCCGCACACGCTGCAGAGGCCATCAACTGCTTAAACGCAGCCATCGACATCTACACCGACATGGTAAGGGATCCCCCCGGAGCGCCACACGTGGGGCCGCCCGGGAGCCAGGATCACAGCCCCTCTTCCCTCCCTCTCCTCCCCGCCCTGCCCTGCCCTAGGGACGCTTCACCATCGCCGCCAAGCACCACATCACCATTGCCGAGATCTACGAGGCCGAGCTGGTCGACATCGAAAAGGTGGGAAGGTCGGAGTTGTTGGAATTTGAGGAGGGTGGGGAGGCCCTGGCACAGTTTTCCCAAGAGAATCTGTGGATTCCCCATCCCTGGAAGTGTCCAAGAGCAGGTGGGATGAGTCTTGGAGCAATGTGGGGCAGTGGAAGGTATCCCTGTCTGTGGCAGGGGGTGGCACTGGATGAGCTCTCAGGTTCCTTCCGACCCAAACCATTCCAGGATTGTATGATTTGGCCCCGAGCTCGGCACAGCCAGTAACTCCCAGCACTACAATTCCTTGTGTAGGTGCAATCCAGCCGTGACTTTCAGTGGTTTTCCCATTACAGGGACTTTCATGGAGCAATCCCAAGCTGCTCCCTGTGCCGAGCAGCACTGGCAGAATGCTCTGGTGGGAATCCACGTGATTGAAACGGTGTTTCCCATTGGAAAAGCAGTTGGGGAATGTCATGGGGCAGTTTTCTGTCACTTTTAGTTCTCAGGTCAGCACTGACTCCCTCATTCCCATTCCTGAGCAGGAACTCCACTGCGGATCTCCTTCTGGAGGTTTGCAGGATAAAAATCAATGGGAATTAGGTGTTACTTTCTAGGGAATGATTTTCTTCCTCATCTCTGCTCCATTCCATCAGTGCTGCCTCTCCAGGCACAGCTCTGCCCTGCCAGGGCTGTTCCCTGGGGTGATTTCTCCCAGGATTATTGATCCCACTGTTTCTGTCCCCAGGCCATCGCTCACTATGAACAGGCTGCAGATTATTACAAGGGAGAGGAGTCCAACAGGCAAGTGGTCGGGATCAGCAGGAAGGGCTGGAGCAGGGACCCATCCCAGACATCCTAAAACCAAGATGGTTTTAATTCAGGCTGTTACAAAGAGAATTCCTCTAAATCCCTGCTTTTGGTCCTCTCTGGAGGGTAGAGGTGGTGCCAGGAGGTGCTGGGGAGTGGGCTGGTGTATTTCTGGGACACAGGGGCTGATTTTTGGGATGTGGATTGCAGCTCAGCCAACAAGTGTCTGCTGAAGGTGGCAGCTTACGCCGCGCAGCTGGAGCAGTACCAGAAGGCCATCGAGATCTACGAGCAGGTGAGGAGCAGCTGCTTCATCCCATGGGAAAAAACCTCTTCCAAAGGAAAAGCAGCTTGGTGGGTTGCCAGGGCCTAAAATCATGGAATTGTTCAGGTTGGGAAAGCCCTCTGAGGTCAGAGTCCAACTGTTCCCCTACCCCATTGCTCAGGTGCCACATCCATCATCTTCACTGTTGTTCCCAGCAAAAGGCTGAGAGAAGGCCATCAAAAATTTCACTTTGGATTTTATTTACAACTCCATTTGGCAGAAAATTCCCTCCCCCAAATTTATCATCTTTGCCTTTGCGTCATGGCAGTGCTGCTTTTGTGCTTCCAGAGGGTTAATACTGGAGCAGGTTTTTCCCAAATGGACTTGTTTTCCCCTTTCCTCATCAGCCAGGACACCAGGGTGGCCCAGCCTGGTGGGATCTGACTTCCCTTGGGATGAGTTAAAACCTCCCAGATTCCCAGCCACCAGCATTTTTTCCCTTGGTTTTATTTACAGCTGTGGGGCTCTGGGCGAAAGTTCAACCTGTTGTCCTGGTTTTAATCCAGGCTTTCTTTTCCTGACTGTTCTTCCATGGTTTTATATCCAGGTGGGAACAAACACAATGGATAACCCTCTGCTCAAGTACAGCGCCAAGGAATATTTTTTCAAAGCTGCCCTTTGCCACTTCATCGTGGACGAGCTGAATGCAAAGGTCAGTTATTCCAGAATTCCTGACCCTCCTCAGCAGCCTTGGCCTGCTGGGAGAAGCTCAGTGGGCTCACAGCCATCACCTCAAAACCCCTCCTCAGGGATTTGCTTGGCTACCACATAAGTGGAGTCATGACACACTACAGTGTCATATTGGAATTCTGGTGGATACTTGCCCAAATTTGAGGATGGGAAGGCAAATCCTGAAAAACCCCAGGAATTGTGTGTGAAGGGTTCTCTTCTCTCTTCCAGCTTGCGCTGGAGAAATATGAAGAAATGTTCCCGGCATTCACAGATTCCCGGGAATGCAAGTTATTGAAAGTGAGTAAACCAGGGTGCTTTTCCACTTTTCCATGTTTTTTCTCACTTTTCCCAATATTTCAGAGGACATCAGCCTGACTTTGCCCTGGGTTTGGCCCATACCTGTATGTATCCCATGGGACACGTAGGTCCCCATTCCCTGGGATGAGATGCCAGAGTGGGAACATGCGCTAACAGAGTGTTTCCTAATTTTTCCTGGTGTTTTCCTAGAAACTGCTGGAAGCCCACGAGGAGCAGAACAGTGAGGCCTACACTGAGGCAGTAAGTGGGCATGGATTCCCTTGGGAATCCCTTCCTCCTCTTTTTTTTGGGGATGTGTGTGCCCTGTTCAAGTTTGAGAAATCTGTGGAGAGAGGCTGGGAGCTGCGCTTCTCCAGCAAGGCCCCAACTTCCTACTTTGCAATTCCCAGTTTTTCATGGAGAGTTAAGTAAAGATCCTGCCTGGGTTTGCTGTGGCTCCTTTGGTGTTTGACAGGGGCTTAAAGTGCTCTGGGTGGGTTTGGAGAGACCTTCCCTGGGCATTTTCCCTTTTTTTTTCCCTTGTTCCCTTTTTCCCTCACTTCCCCTTGTTTCTTCCCTGCTTTCTCATTTTTTTTTCCCGCTCCCCACTTTTTTCCCTTCCCCCTTTTTTCCCTCTTCTTTTTCCCCATTCCCTTTTTCCCTTCCATTTTTCCACCCTTTTCCCCTTCTTTTTTTTCCCCTGCATATTCCCCTCATTTTCACCCCTTTAATTTCCCCTTTTCCCCCCTTATTTTTACTGCCTTATTTTCCCTTTATTTTCCTGCTTTCCCCCCCTTTTCACTCCATTTTTCACCCCCTTACTCCCCTTTTCCTATTTACCCACCTTTTTCCCCCTCTTCCCTTCATTTTCTACTATTTCCTCCCCTTTTTCCCCTTTTGTCTCCCTTATTACCACCTTTTTTCTCCCTCTTTTTCACCCTTATTTTCCCCACCTTATTTTCCCCTATTTTCCTGCTTTCCCCACCTTATTTCCCTCCCATTTTTCTACCCATTTTTTCACTCGCTTATTTTCCCCCTTTTTTCTCCCCATTTTTTGCCCACCCTTTTCCTCCTCCATTTTCCCACCCTTTTTTTACCCCTTATTTCCCCCCTTCTTCCACTCCCTTTCCCCGTTTTCCTCCCACTTTTTTTTCCTTCTCCTTTTCCCACCTTATTTTCCCTCCTGGCCCCTTTTTCCCCCACTTTACCCATTTTCTCCTCAGCTTTTCCCTTTTTCTTGCCCTTATTTTTTCCCTCTTATTTTCCCTTCCCCCCCCCCTTATTTTTCCTCTTTGCCCTTTTTCTCTCTTTTCCCCCTGTTCTTGCCTTTTTTCCTTCCTTTTTCCCTCTTTCCCCTCCCTTCCCTTTTTCCACTTTCCCCACTGCCTTTTTTTTACCCCCTTTTTCCCTTCCCCCCATATTCCCTTTTTCTCTAATTTTTTTCAAACCCTTTATTTCACCTCCTTCCCCCCTTTTTCCTGCTCTTTCCCCTCCCTTTTTCCTCCTATTTCCTCCACTTTTTCCCCCTCCATTTCCCCCCTTTTTTCCTTCCCTTATTTTCCCCTTTTTTCTCCCATTATATCCCCCCTTATTTTCACCCCTCTTTCTCCTTTATTACCCTTTTTTGTGTCACTCCTCTCTTTTCCCACTTTCCTCTTTCCCTCCCCTTTCTTGCCGTGAAGAGCAGAAGTTTTGGAGGCTTTTCCAGCCTCATCCGTGTCCCACATATCCCGCGATCCCCCGTTTTTTTCCGTGCCAGGTGAAGGAGTTCGACTCCATCTCTCGGCTGGACCAGTGGCTCACCACGATGCTGCTGCGCATCAAGAAAACCATCCAGGGGGAAGGGGACGGGGACCTCAAGTGACGCCCGCGGGACTCCCCGTGTCCAGCCGAGGACTATTCTGGGATACCCGACCCAATCCCTCCCTTTATTTCATCGCTTCCCACTCCCAGCGCTCCGTGTGTTCCTTTACCCCCGCTCGTGGTGGTGCTGGCGGATCCGAGGCGGGAGAAGCCCTTTGGGCGGAATTCCTGCTCGGCTTGGTCCTGCTCCACCCGGCGCCCGCACTCGCAGCTCCCGGTTTTCCCGCTGTTCCGTTGATTCCAGCATGTCGATATTCGGGCCAGGCCAGCGCAGCACAAGTAATCGCTTCGACCCGTCGTGTTGTTCCCATTTCCCGGTGCTCGGTCGCCCTCTGTTGGATACACTTGGATTCGCAGCTTTTTTTCCCAGTGTTAGTGAGAGGCTTTTGGGAATTGGGAACATTTGGGAATTGGAACACACCCAGCAGGCTGCCCTAGTGCCGAAGGCATTCCAGGCTCGGGAACAGGAGCGCCAGGATCGGTGTCAGTCCGTGGTTCATGGTTGGTTTGTATCTCACTATCCACCATCTCGGATGGATTTTCCACTTTATTTTGTGGTGCATCCCATCCCTCTGTTCCCAAAATAACTCTACATGAGTAATGATCTATTTTTTCACCTTTCCCTCCAAGTGTGCCGGAAATGATCCGTTAGTTCCGATCCCTTGGCTGAGCCTTGTTGGAATTTGGGTGCCAGTTGAGCGGAGTTTGCTTTGAAAAGGCAAACATAACACTGAAAAATTCCTGCTGGAATTTAGAGCTGTGTTTTGAACTGTGTGGAGAACAAGACAGGATTGAGCTGCCTGGAGTTTCTGGAGCCTGTGCAATTTGTCACTGTTTCTCTCTGCAATGAGTGAAACAGTCATTAATTACGGGCTGTTGTGGTGGGTCCAGGCAGCACCAGCCCCTACTTTCTCTGGAAAAAGTAAGAATTCGGGGTTTTTGCACTTTAGTTTGGTTGGAATTTTGGTACTGGGATAAAGCAGGGCTTGGCTTGGTGGGTGTCAGTCTAGAAAGTTGTCTTGGTCTTTACAAGCTTCTGAAAACCAAAAAACCCACCCTGATCCATGCCAAATTATGATTGTTTTGGTGTTTTCCTGCCCTTCCTGATCCTTTGTTTTCCATAGGTGGTTGTGTGCATCCCAGCTGGATGCAGGAGGCTGGGAGGGCAGGAGGCTGGTGGGTGATCTCCCAGCTCACTTGTAGTTAATCTACTCCCACCCTTAGCAATGGCTTTGCTGTGTGCAGCACTTTTGGAGCCGGGATGAGGGGAAGCGTGGGCTGGGAGGCTCCGCTTTTCCCAGTGTTTTTCCCTGTTGTCAGGTTCAAGCACAGGGGTTGGTAGGACGCAGGTGAAGCAGAAGGGTCTGTTGCTACCATTCCCTACACCTGTTAGTTGTGTGTGAGTAGGTTCCAGCATGTCCTCCAGTGTATCCATGGTGAATTGTGACGGTTTCCAGGTGACAATCTGCCACTACTCTGCTGTCCTTCCCCCACCCCCCCTTCCATGACTCTCTACTTGGAAAAATTATTAATGAAACGGCCTTAGCAGGAATATCATGTTTTGTGTGACTCTGTACATGAATAAAGTGAAAATCATGGATGTAAGCAGGGAGAAGTGGTTTTTTCTGGAAAACATAAAAAGCTGGAGCCTGGTGTGACAAGGGAGGGGAGTAGTGGATTGTTTCCTTCAGTTCCTGTTTGGAATCATGGAATGGTTTGAGGGGGAAAGGATCTTAAAGCCAATCCAGTTCTGCTACCCCAGGTTGCACCAAGCCCTGTCCAACTTGGCCTCAGACATTTCCAGGGATGGGGCAGCCACAGCTTCTCAGGGAAAACTCTGCAGGGCTCCACTACCCTCACAGGGAAAGATTTCTTCCCAATATCCCACCTAAGTTTCCTATTTCAGTTTGAAGCCATTCCCCTTGTCCTGTCACTCCAGTACCTCTCCGGCTTCCTTGTAGGCACCTTCAGATCCTGGAAAGTTTGAGGTTTCTCTACTCAAAGGTTTTTTTTCCTTTGAGGTTTCCCTGGAACCTTCTTCAGGCTGAACGTTGCCAGCTTGTCACTGTCCCAAAGTATCCCATCTGGAATATTCCCATATTTTAATAAGAACAGTTCAACAGTTCAACAGTAACTCATTTCTATACATTCCTGGTGTACAAAACTTCCCCGGCTCCACTTCCAAATGCTCAGGATTTAAATATATCTACAACCTCTTTCCACTGGTCCTCGGGAATAACTGAGCTTCATCAGGAATAAATATTTCAAATATAACCTCTTGGAAATGTTCTCTTTTAAAAAAAATCCCTTTTTCTACATTAGAATTCCATGGTAACACCTCCGACATCCCTGTAGGATCAAAAATAACTCTGTGCTACAGGTGGGGGGTGTTTATTGCTGGACAACAGGCCCTCCCAGGACGGATTGTGCTTACCTTTCCCAAAGTTTTGCTCACAGCTCCAGCTGAGAAAGTTTCTATGGGAATACTCAATAACAGGCCAATAAACAAGAAAATTGACTAGAAAAGCTGCAGGTTTTTACACAGTTGCACTGGGAAGCTGATCCCAAGTTTTCAAGCATTAAACAATAGCTGTGATTTGCTGTTCCCCCCCAAAAAGGTCATCCCAGTCAGATGACAACTCTCAAAGGCTTCTTCTCTGCCCAGGGAAAATATCCCTAATCCTATTCCAATAAAATGGAACAGCCAGTGCTGATCAGGAAAAGCCTCTAAATTGAACTTTTTCCAGCACAGCTGCTTTTCCCAGACATTTTTCCAAGAGATGTTTTGGTCTCTTAAGTTCCCAATTCCATGTGAACTGGAGCAGTTGGAAGGTGAAGACTGATCGAATGCAAGTGCAAACTGGTCCAGTTTTCATGGAAATGGAAAACTTAAGGAACCAGCACTTGGCTCCCACCTGCCCATTTTGCTACTTAGAAACCTGCTGGAATGAAACTCCATAGCTTTCTCCCACTTGTATTCCCAAGGAGTGAGCTGGCTCACTGCTGGGATCTTTGGCAAAAGGAGAAAGAAACCAAGGTTTCCTGAAAAGCAATTTAGTCCGACCTATTTCCTGGATGTGTTTCCACTGGGGAAAATGCAGTGAATGTCATGGAGAAACACAACCTCGGATCTCCTGATTGTCCGTGTGGCATCGCATCACCTGGAAAACAAACCTGCACCACCTTTGTTACCCACCTGCACAAGGCACCTGAGCCACCCCTTCGATTCCCAGGGAATCAAATTCCAGGGACTCCTGGCAGAGTGACTGAAGTATCACCCTGCTGACCCTCAGAAGATGGAGCTGGGGAATGAATTTTCAGAGGAATTCTGGAAAACCTCTCTTTCCCACCTGCTTCCCACTACCAGCTTTCCTCAGGCAAAGGACTACACAAGGGGTGCATCTTAAGGAGTAACAGTAAATCCCAAGTTATTCCATGTTCACCAGAGCATGGAGCTGTGGCTGGACAGAGTCTGGCTGTGTGTGGAGCACCGTGAGCTCGCTCAGTGTGGTTCCCATCAGGGCTTCCTGTGATCCCAGCCCTCCAGATGACTGACAGTCTGTGTCAGTGGTCCCACTTCCCGGGACAGCCGCCAGGCCCTGGTAGGGACTGTTCTCAGGGAAGGACAGCAGCTTCTCCGGCATTTTAGGTGACACATCGTATTCCTCATCGGGAAGCTCCGTTTTGTGACCGTCATCGTTCTTTGATGCTCCTTCGACAATGACAAGGAAGGATTTCCAGGGGGTGTTTTTATCGTGGATCTGAAAATAAAGAACCAGAAAAGAGAAGGTTGGACAAGGAAAAGTTTGGATCCAGCTCATATTGGATGCTGGTAGGAAAGGTCTCCATTTTAGAATCATGGAATGGTTTGGGTTGGAACGGACCTTAGGGCTCATTCAGTCCCACCCCATGCCATGGGCAGGGACACCTTCCACTAGACCAAATTACTCCAGTTCCCTGTTCAGCCTGGCCTTGAACACTTCCAGGAATGCGGCATCCACAAATTCCCTGCACAACCCGTGCCAGGGCCTCACCACCTTCAAAGCCAAGAACTTCTTCCCACTATCCCACTTCACCCCACCCTCTGTCAGCGTGAACCCCCCGCCCTTATCCTGGCAGTCCCCGTGGGCCTGAGCACACGTGTGTAGCCACGGATGTGGCTCCGAGGCCAAGGGCCGGTGGGATCGTACTGGCGGGATCGTACCGGTGGGATTGTACCGGCGGGATCGTACCGAGGTGTGGCGGCGCAGCGTGGACTTGTCGGTGAAGGTCCTGCCGCAGGCGTTGCACATGAAGGGCTTCTCCCCGGTGTGGATCCGGTGGTGCCGCTGCAGCGCGTTGAGCTGGGTGAACTGCTTCCCACACTGGTCGCAGCAGTACGGACGCTCCCCTGGAAGCACAGCAGTGGGATCAGTGGGATACGAGGGCTGCTGTTCCCTGGGAATCCCAGGGAACCCCTGGATGGCAGGGAATGATCAGGTACACACAGGAGAATGTGATGTTACACGTTGTCACGAATCTCATGGTTGGGTCTGTTCTGACCCATCTGAAGGCAGCAGGTTCTCCCCATTTTCCCATGGATTTTCCTGCCCAGAATCCAAGTTTTCCTCTTTAAAAGGTGTATTCTGTGAGCAAGAACTCCAGAGCTGCTCCCAGCCACAGGATTTCTCCAAATACACCAAAAACTCTCTTTTTGGAAACAAATCCCATTTGCCTCCTTCCTTGGCTAAGGCAGGAACTCGGAGCTAAACCAGATTCTTCCATCACTGATAATCCTGGCAGGTTATTAACAATATCTCCACAGCCTTTTTAGTATTCCAGGGAATTGCCACCAGTCAGGAAGAAGCAAAGGGAGCAGTGGGAGAAGAGAACACGACACATCAAGAATCAAGCTGCGCATGCGGAGTGGAAATTCAAGTCTTGGGAAAGCCTGGCTGAGAAATTCCTTGTTGGAATATTGTAATAGTGTGTGTCAAATAAAAGGAGCACTTCCTACCTGTGTGGACCTTGATGTGCTGGTACAGGGAATTCCTCTGGGCAAACGTCCGGAAGCAAACCTCACACTTGAAGGGTTTGGATCCCGTGTGGATTCGGTTGTGGTGTTTCAAGTATTCCTTGGAGGCAAAACTCTTCCCACACGTTTCACACATGAAAGGCCTTTCCCCTGAAAAAGGGGCAAAAGGAGAATTAAACCAACAGAGATTTGGGAATGCTCTTAAACATCCCACCCAAATGACAAAGCACGCCCCCTCTCTAGGATCTGAGGGGACCTTTAAAGGTCACACAGTTCCAAATCCTGCCATGGGCAAGGACACCTTCCACTAGTCCAGGTTGTTTCCAGCTCCATGCAACCTGGCCTGGCACACTTCCAGGGATGGGGAATCCACAGCTTCTCTAGGAAAACCTGCAGTACCTCATCGCCCTCACAGGGAGGAATTTCTTCTGTATATCAAATTTAAATCAACCCTCCTTCAGCTTAAAAATCACAGATATCCCAAGTTATTGGATACTCTTAGGAACCTTCCTCAGGAACATCCCATCTAGAGATGACAGTATCTCATTTTATATATACAAAAAAACAATGACAAAAAAGCATTTTCCGAAGGCGAATGGTTTCCAGGATTTTTTTTTTTTTCCCTCCCTGGTTTCCAGGCTTCTTCCAGCCTGGATCCCAGATCCCAGAGCTGACGGATCCTTACCTGTGTGGCACCGTCTGTGATAGATGAGCATGTGGTTCTGAGTGAACCGGGCCCCACACTCATCACAGACAAAGGGCTTTTCCCCCGTGTGGATTCTGAAAGGAGAAAGGAATGTTCAAACACAAGGCTGAGCAATTCCCTCCACGGCACAACCTGAGCTGGCAGCACTCAGGGCTGGTTTGTTCCTGGATCAACACCCAGAGCCAGGAATTTCAGGGTAAAACTGAATTTTTAAAGGTATTTTTTAAGGTAAAACAGAGGAAAGTTTGTCTCCAGGATGCAGTGCCCATCCTTCAGGATGTGAGGGAAAGCACATTGGGTTTTGAGATAGCTGGTTTTTGTGGATACACATCCACAGGGAGAGGAGAGATGGAAAAATATATCCCAAAAGATGAGGAATTCCCACCACTGGCTGCCACCACACTCAAATTAACACAGCACTGAGTTTCCAGCCTTCCAGTGTGCAATAATATTACCGACTGGTCACAGTGGGACACAACGGAGGAGAAACTCCTTATGGCCAAAAAATAACATTTAAGCAGCACAAAGCAGTTCCTTGGATTAGGAAAGGGTAGGAGAAGCTCTGGGAACTGAGAAAATCGGGTTAAAGCCCCTCAGAAATAATTTTTTCGCTCGTGAAAGTGCCCTGAGACAGATAAAGTAACGGATAAAATCAGGTTCTACCCCTCTGAGATGATTTTTACCCTGATAAAAACGTCTCTGCAATGAAACCTATATATAAGGGATACAACCAGGCTCAAGGCTATCATAATGATTTTTGCCCTGACAAAAATGTCCTGAGACAGATAAAATAACTGATAAAATCAGTTCAACCCCTTAGAGACTTTTTTCCCCCTTACAAAAACATCTCTGCCATGAGAGAAATAAAATAACTGATAAAATCAGGTTAAAGCTCCTCATATTTTTCCCTCATAAAAACACTCTCAGACAAATAAAATCAAGTTAAAGCCTCTCAGAGATGATTTTTACCCTGATACAAATGTCTATAGTATGAAACAGACAAAATAAGGAATAAAATCAGGTTAAAAACCTCAGAGATGATTTTTTCCCTCATGAAAATGCCCCGAGACAGATAAAACCAGCTTCTACCCCTCAGAGATTTTTGCCGTGATAAAAATGTCTCTTCCCTCATAAAACCAGACTCAACCCCTCAAAAATGATTTTTTCTCCCTGAGACAGACAAAATAACTGTTAAAATCAGGTTCAACCTCTCTTTAGATATTTTTGCCCTGATAAAAATGTCTCTGCCCTGAGACAGATAAAATAAGGGATAAAATCAGGTTAAATCCCTCAGAAATTACTTTTGCCCTCATAAAAATGCCCAGATAAAATAACTGATAAAATCAGGCTCAACCCCTCAGAGACAATTTTTGCCCCAATAAAAACATCTCCTCCATGAGAGAGACAAAATAACTGGTAAGATTTAACCCTTCAGAGACGATGACTTTTGCCCTCATAAAACTGCCCCAAGACAGATAAAATAACTGATAAAATCAGGCTAAAGCCCCTCAGAGATAAAACGAGGTTCAACCCCTCAGAGAGGATTTTTGCCCTGTGACGGGTCACTTGTTTCTATTTTCGGCTTCGTTTTTTCCCTCCTTAGCTCCCAAACTTGCGTTCTCCCATTTAAAACCCCACCAAAACTTTCCCCAATATTTCCGTACTTCTTATTGTCTTAACTACAAAGAGGCAGCAAAGGAGCTGTAGTAATTCCAGACCTAATTTATCCCCTGGGAGAAGCGCATGACCTCTAGTGAAGGAAACCACTCCGAAGCAGGGGGAAAAGGGGAAACAGGGACAGGCTCCAGGGGATTGTGCATCCCCCCAGGATCAACCAAGGCCAGGGAAGGCTGTTCATACCTCATGTGGGTTTTTAGTGCCGAAGGCTGAGAAAATTTAGCCTCACACTCTGGGCACCCATAAGGCTTGTGGCCCGTGTGCGTCCTTTCATGGAGCCTCAGGGCGGTTCTGGAGCTCAACCCCTTTCCACACTGCTGGCACTGATGGCGTTCCCCACCACCCTCATGAACCTGGAGAATGTGCCTCTTGACGTCCTTCTTCCTCTTGAACTTCTTACCGCAGAGCTCACAGGGGAAGCGGCGCTCACTGCTGTGGACATGCCGCTGGTGGCTCCGCAGGTTGCAGCGGTTGGCAAAGGTCTGCCCGCACGTCTCACACCGGAACACCAGCTCGGCCGCAATCCCATGGCTGTGCTGGATGTGCTTCAGGAAGCTCTTCTCGTACAGGAATTCCTTCTCGCAGGTGCCGCACTTGAAGTTGCTGCCTCGCTTCTTTTTGTCCTCACCGTGTTTCGGCTGGTTTTCCTCGGAGGTGCTGTCGTGTTCCGTGCCTTCTGGTTTGACAGCATTCTCCGCTTGCTCCTCCTCTCCCTGTGGATCACACATTTCTTCCTCCTCGGGATACTTTTCTTCAGCAGACACCTCCATGTTCTTCTGCTGCTCTCTCAGCCTCCTGGTGTACTTCTTCTTCGGGATTTCCACAAACACTTTCCTCCCCGCCAGCCTCCCGCTTGCCCTACGGATTTTGGCATAAGGAGGCTTCAACACTTCCTTCTTTTTGTCCATCTTCTCCTTTGACTTGGCAGCTGGCACCTCTGGGGATGCTCCACAGCTGGGCCTGGCTACGGGGGAATCCGCAGGATCCTGCCCAGCTTCCACCACAGCTTTGGAGTCAGGCAGGATGTTTGGATGGGCAGCGCCTTCCTCCTCAGAGTTCTGTGATTCCGAGTAGTTCTGCAGCTCCAACAGCACTGATTCCAGCATCTGCTTCTTCAGCTGGAAGCAGGTTTCTGAGAGGTCCAGGCACTTGAGCTTCTCGGCTATTTCCAGCATGCGCTGCACCCTGTCCTCCTCCACCTCCACCTTGGCCGTGTAGACGAACTCGAGGAACGACGCAAAATCCGCCACCTGCACCTCGTTGAGGAACACGTTGCTCCGGGGACCATCCACAGCCTTCTCGTTGAGGAAAACCTCTTTGAAGAACTTGCTGGTGGCTGCCAGCACAGCCTTGTGAGCCACAAACTCGGCGCGGACGCCCTGGTACTCCACACTCACCGTCACGTCACACAGGTGGCCCAGGAGGCGCAGCTGGTGCATCTCGTTCAGGAGGTTGATGGGAGAGGACTTGGATTCCAGCAAAACCGGATTGCTTTCCATCTTTCTGCCCCCTGCAAGAAGCTGTGAACGACATCCCACATTAGTCAGTGGAACTCCAAGCATTTCCAGCGGCCAAAAGCCACGTTCGGGTTTTTGAGCGTTTCATGGAATTGCTGAGGTTGGAAAAGAGCTCCAAAATCATCGTGTCCAATCTTGGACCGATCTCCAAATTGTCAATGAGTAAATCCAAGTTGAAATCCCAATCGTAATTTTACCTGGAACCGTTTGGACTATCTGGGATAGGGACAGAGCAAACAGAGGTGGATCAAAGGAATGTTCTTGTTAAGGGACATGGAATTAAAGAATGATTCCTCTCCTCGTCACGCAATAAGAGAAAGGTAAGATTCAGCAAAATTTAATTGCAATCCTAAAAACTATTGCCTGAACAGCATTCCCAGGTAAAACTCCAAGTGCTGAACTGACCAAGCATGATGGATAATCACATTCACACTCTGAAAAGCCCCCAAATTATCAAACTCCCACAAAATGTTTATTATTTTAAAAATTCCTCCCTCAAAAACGGACTCCCAGATTCCCCATTTTCAAGGCCCATTTCCAGCATTCCAGCATCCATTCAGGTTACACTGTGTTTCCCCAGAATGTCTGAAGCGGCTCCAAAGTTTATAAAAGAACTGAATTTTGGACTTTCTTCCCAAATGTTTGACCCCCAGACAAATCACATTTCTATGGATTTGAGCATATTCTGAGAAACCTGTTGAGTTTAACCCTGTTCCTACTGGAATCTGAGGAATTTCTTTCCACTTCCTAGAAATTAAATGATGCCCTTCGAATACTTTAAAAACAATCAGTGGGATCAAAATGTCACTTTTCTACCTCAATAAAACAATTTTTAATTATTCATCATGTTATTTCACAACTATGCACCCAATTCCCATTTGAGCACTGTCCATTTTTGGGACTATATCCCTTTCCAGGGGTGAAACTGGCTGGAAAGGGACAAAATCTCCAGCCAGGAGCCTCGGGAGTGGGGAGAAGATTCCCAGGTGGGAGTCCGAACCTGGGGCAGGTGATGAAATTATGGAGCTGCTGCTGCCGAGGGAGATCGCCTCAGTTCCCACTTCCAATCTCCTTTGGAAAGGGCCGTGGATTACACGGGAACCTTGGGAGCACATCCTGGCAGGATGGGGGAAAGAGGGGAGGGAAGAAGGGAGGAAATGGGTGGGAGGGATTGGGGGAAAAATGGGGAGACCCGGGGGGCTTGGAAGGGAAATGGGGGAGGGGGAATGGAGAGAATACCGGAAAGATGGGGATGAATGGGGAGGAATAGAGGAAAACGGCGGGGAGTGTGGAGGGGAACAAGGGCGGAAATGGTGGGGAGGAGGGAAAAGGG
>WEIV01016784.1:51276-89606 GCA_013390005.1 Calyptomena viridis
CCCGCCCCGAGCGCGGCAGCGGCGCGCCGGAAGTGACGTCTGGAGCGCACATCCCGTCGCTAGGCAATGCCGCGCACACCCGGCCCGGCCTTGTGATTCCCAAAATCCGGCGTTTTCCGCTGGGAAATCCGTGCGAATGAAGAAACTACGGGCTGGCGGCACTGACGGCTTTATTAAAAGAGAAATTGGCGATTTACAGCGGCAGCACCGCGCTGTGTCTACATAAACACCCACCCCGCCCTGCCCATTCCCAATGGGATGCTCCCAGGTGTGTTCACAGCTTGGGGAAAACCTCGGGGCAGATCTAAACATTTCACTGGAATAAATGCCCTCAGGAGGAATTACAAACCCTTCTCCACCTGTAATCCAGCTCCCAAGGCAGCTGCAGGGAGCACTGGGGATAATTCCCCATATTCTGAGGGATAATTTTCCCCGTTCTGCACATTTTGGGGGTCAAAACTGACCTTACAAGTACAAAAGAGAGTGGCTGGTCTCCCTGGTGTCCCCAGCACCAGGTGCCACAAGTGGTGCTGGTTTAACACTTTCTGGTTTGTAAAGTTTCCCTTGGTCAACCGACCAAACTTCCAGCACGGGGGCTCCTCCCGGATGGGCTTCTGCAAATGTCTCTATTTTGGACCAGTTGTGGTCTTTTTTGCTTGTGAGATCAATTAAGAAGCTTCTCCAGTGAGCATTCCGGTCATGAACCTGGGTAAAAAAAGGAGTGGGACAGAAAACCATTACATCTGATCTGTAACTAACATTATTTAAAATATGTAAAATCATATTCATGCAGTCGTATAAAGTGTTGTGTTATGGGTCTGTCATGAGGATTAAAGGGCTGGAGAGTCTGGAGCTCAATCCATAATAAGCACCTAAAATCCCAACTCCTTCCTTAACATTTGCATGGAATCATTCAGGTTGGAAAAGGCCCCCGAGATCACCAAATCCAACCTCCAACTGACCACACCACGGCACTAAATGCCACGTGCAGTCATCCCCTGAACACTTCCAGGGACGGCGAGTCTTCCCCCAAGACTGGATTTGCAGCCAGCAGTGGGAGCTGCTGTGTCGTCAAAGGAAAATTCCACACCTCCAGACACAGCCAGAGGATGGAGTGCCCACCCTAAAGGCCATCCCTAAGGGAAGGCCGCAGATCCCGAGGGATGTCGTACCGCCACGTGTCTGCGCAGGGTGGACATGTCGGTGAAGGTCCTCTCGCAGGCCCGGCACTTGTAGGGTTTCTCCCCCGTGTGGATGGGCTGGTGCCGCCGGAGCGCGCCCTGCTGGGTGAAGGCCTTCCCACACTGCTCGCAGAAATAGGGACGGGTCTCTGGGAACAACCAAGCCCAGGAAACACGCAGTTAGGAGTGGGGTTCTTTGGCCACAATCCAAAAAAAAGCCACGAAAAAAAGGATTTAAAAATATTGATGAAGGAGGTGTGGCTGTGACACCTGTCCCTGGAAGTGCTCAAGGCCAGGTTGGATGGGGCTTGGAGCAATCTGGGATAGTGGAAGGTGTCCCATCTTTGAGGTCCTGGCCAACCCATCCCAGTCGGGGATGATTCCATGATGCATTTCTCAGCTGTCAAGGAAAGCCTGTGATCAGCTCTCTGATCCCGCAAGGACAGTTGCTGTTCTCTACTCCTGGCACAAACCAGGCTTCAGTTTTCTGGGAAAGCACCACCTAATATGACACATGACCTTATTCTGCTCTGCTTGAGAAGCCAGGATCAGGATAATGTGCTTCCATCACCACAGAGGTGTTCAGGGAATGGCTGGATGTGGCACTCAGTGCTCTACTCTAGTGACAGGTTGGATTTCATCTAGGAGGTCTTTTCCAACCTCAGTGAATCTGTGACCACCTGATTCAAGGGGTTGTGGACTGGAAATGTCTCTATCCAAACTGGGAAGTACCTCAGAGTCCGAGCTGGTTCCGTTACCTGCATGGACATTGCTGTGCTGGGCCAGGGAGGCTCTGAGTCCAAAGGTTTTCCCACAAACCTCACACTTGTAGGGCTTGGCCCCCATGTGGCAGCGCTTGTGGCACTTCAGGTACTCCTTGGTGGCAAAATGCTTCCCACACACATCACACTTGAAAAGGCGCTCTCCTGAGGGAAGAGAAATGGGACGTTTCTCAGAGGAATTTTCTCCTTCAAAGTTGGTCTTCAAATCATTTAGGTTGGAGAAGACCTCCAAGGTCATCGAGTCCAAGCTGTGCTTGGTCCCCACCTTGTCCTCCAGCCCACAGCACTGAGTGCCACATCCAGTCGCTCCAGGGATGGGGACTCCATCCTGTTCCAATGCCTGACAACCCTTTCCATGAGGAAATTCCTCCTGCTGTCCAACTTGAACCTCCCTGGCACAGCTAGAGGCCATTTCTTCTTGTCCTGTCCCTTATTCCCTGGGAGCAGAGCCTGACTGCCACCTGGCCCCACCCTCCTGTCAGGGAGTCTCTTTTCTCAAGACTAAAAATCCTTCTATCCCTACTAATTCCTTCCTCGTATTTGGAGTCTCTTCTGTGAGTTACAAGAAAAAAGGGACATTTTCTTCACATCCCAGCAGTGGAAAAGGAGAGTGATGGGAGAAGCCATACAGAGTATTTAATGCCCACCTGTGTGTGTCCTTTTGTGGCCAGTGAGTTTTCCTTTGTCGGCAAAGGAAGCCCCACAATCCTCACAAATATACGGCTTCTCCCCTGTGTGGGACCTAAAGGAGGAAAACCACAGATGATTATTAATAAATTAGCTCTTAAGCCTTAAAATGTCAGATTGGAAACTACCTTTGGTTTGAAACGGAGCAGGAAAAGTATATTCTGTTCCTCAGGAAACCGAGTGTTTCCAGGTACAGGCAGTAAAATTCCCATTGAGGGTTTACCTTTTCCTCACTTTCAGGCCCTACAAAATCCACCTTTTTTTTCAGCAATTGTAGCTCAGAGCATGGGAAGGGACAAGCTGCTCCTGTGCTAGAGACTGAGAGTGCATCTGGACTCTTCCCAGCACAATCCCAGCAGCAGATCTCTGGGCCTCTGCAATCTCTCATGTCCTGCAAAATTTACCCAGTAGGATATTCCCATTTTTAGGACAAGAGATTTGGTCTTTACATTGTGCCAACTTCCTTTTTTCCAACCCAAACAGGAATTCCAAGCAAAATCATTCCTAATTTTGAGTTGTCAGGGAAAGGCTTATAAGCTGTCTGCTATACTCTCTGCTTGGAGAAAGATGAGAAATTCCATGGGATGATTCACCCTCTCCTGGGAGAGGACACATCCAACACAGACACCACCAGAGAGCAACTCATCATGTCAAACTCCAGTGACTGCAGCAGGAGCCCTGATGAACAGCACAGATTTTGTGTTGCTTAAAGAGATGAAATCCCACACTAATTCCTTGCTCTGAGTGCGTCTCAGAGGTCCCTGACTCATTCTTCAGTCTATGCTACTCTTCATCAGTGAATCCCACTGGATTCTGTGTCCCAAATGACTGGCTCTTGCTTGCAAGTTTGGACGGGACATCCATGTCGAAATCCCAACCACAGGGAGCCAAAGCATTTGCGTAAAAGAATTAATCACAGATCCTACAATCCAAATGATATCCCGGTGTTCCTGCTCTAAGGAGAACAACTCACAGCTGGGAAGTCAGACAAGGAAAAGGATGCTGAAGGACACTGTGCATGGAGGGAGTGGGAACGGGAGACGCAGTGCTGGAGACTGACCTGGTGTGAATCTTCAGTTGGGATGGCTGTGCAAACCTGGAGTGACAAGTGCCACATTCATAGGGCTTTTCCCCGGTGTGTGTCCGCATGTGGAACACCAGCGCTGTCCGGGAGCTCAGGATCTTCCCACACACGGAGCACAGAGGCCGCTTGACCCTGCCCTCGTGCTTCCTCACAGAGTGAGTCCTCACGTCCCGCTTCCGCTTGAAGGTGGCGTTGCAGAGGGAGCAGGAGAAGCACCTCTCCTCTGTGTGGACACATGCCTGGTGCTCCTTCCAGCTGGTGTAGCTGGCAAAGCACTTGCTGCACACGTCGCACTGGTACACTTTGCCAGGCAAGCACTGGTGGACATCCCGGCAGTGATCCACGTATTTCTTCCGGGAAACAAACTCCTTGTGACACTTGTCACATCGGATCACATAGCTGGACTTCTTACTGGCTGCACTTTTATTGACCCTCTTTAGTTTAAACTGTTCACCTGATTCATGTTCTTCGCCATCCTTCTCGCTTGAGTCCTCGCCATCCTCCTCAGAACACACCTCACTGGCTCTACTGCCTTCCACTTCCGAATATCCTGCGCCATAATCTCCCTCCTCCTCGCCCTTCACACTCATTTCACCTTCATCTTCATGCCTTTCTTCAGTCCTTCCTTCAGCTTGCTTGTGCTTCTCATTCTGTTCCTCTTGCTCCTTGCTCCGGTCTGCTTTGGCAACGGATGAACCTCGGGGTTCTTCCTCACTCCTCGGGGCCTCCAATGTCTCATTCCAAGTCTCTCTGTCAGAATCTTTGTCACAGCTTGTGACATTTGTTCCGTGTGTGGGAGGAACCACCATCCAATAAACAGGCAGGAGTTTCCTCTCTTGCCCAGACTCATGGATTTTCCTGTTAAAAGAAACAATGGAGTGTGAGTTCTTAAAGTTTAATTGAAATTCAATTAAGTTTAATTGTTTGTTTCAATTCAGACATGTTGGCCTTGGGGGAAGAGTCATTTCCTTTCAATTGTTCTTTGCACCATTTAAGAAATTCACAGTTTACTTGGAAAACTCAAAACCAGGGAAATTTTGGGTAGAGTTGGACCAGGTAATTAAGGAAAATTAAAATGTCTCAGTTCACCAAGGATCTGTATTTGTCACCTCACTAGGAACATGGGATGGACTGAAATTTTCCTCCAAGGCCATGGTGGATGGGATAAAAAATTATGGATTTAAAATAAAGGAAATATAGATTAAATGCCAATCTGGAGACACAAACCACAAATCTGAGGCTTCCTAGATCTGGTTGCACGAATCCCCTTTCACTCAATGGGAAATTCCCTGAATTCCCTGCCTGGGAGACCTCAATCCAGTCACCCGCGCTGCAAGCTCGATGAGGCCAACCGAAAAAATCCATCCCAATTTCAACACACTTCGCATCAGATCCAAGGAATTCTGGCACTAGAGCAGTGAGGACTTTGGGAATGCTCCTATATCCTCGTACCCAGAGAGGAAACACGTTCCCAAGAAGGCTGTACCTGACATGAGTGGTGTAGGCAGACCTGTGGGAAAAGCTGGCGGGGCAGCGCTCGCACTTGTAGGGCCTGTCCCCGGTGTGTGTCCGGACATGGACAGAGAGGCCGCACTTGGAGCTCACCACCTTGTCACAGTAGGGGCAGGCCCAGGATTCCCGCTTCCTGTCGGCTGCATCTTTCCGGGGCTGGAAGCTCTGGTCACTGTGGGTGCGGAGGCGGTGCTGCCAGAGGTGCTGGGAAGTTGGGAATTGCTGCCCGCACCTCTCGCAGTGGTATCTGAGGGCCAGGCTGGCATCATGCTGGAGCTCCATATGCTCCTGGTACTGCTCCAGAACACGGAAGGATTCGTCGCACTTCCCGCATGCCAGCGGCGTTGGGATTTTTGCTGCATGCCGTGGAGATTTCCTGCATTCTGTTTTAGCAGAAAATTGGGAAATTAAACTCTCTCCATCTTCCCACTGCTCAGGCAGAGTGTTCCTAATTACAACACAGGCTTCCTGTTTCTCAGTCTGACTTGGGGGGGAAGGACTATCCTCATTTTCCAGATTAACGATGTTCACAGTGAGTCTGTTTGTGGAATCTGGCTTCTTACATTTTGGCAGCTTTGCTGTCCTGGGTTTTGGGTGTGGAAAAGCTCTGTCCTCTTGCTCCACACCTGGTGCTTGGCCTCCAATGCGCTCATAGCCTGCCAGCAACTTCTTATGCTTCTGCCTATCCCAAAGTTCCCTCTGCATGGGAATTGCCACAACCTGGGAAGAGTTCCTCAGGCTGGGATTCTGCTCGGGATGGATTTGAGGCCACTGTGATCCACCATTTTCACCCCTCTGCCCTTTCAGGTGGAGGCTCAAATCCAAACCCTTCCTGCCTTCTGCTTTCAGTTCTTCACAAATATCAAGCAAATCCTTGCATTCCAGTCTTTCAGCTATTTCTTTCATCCTCTGGAGTTTTTCTGCTTCGATCTCCACTTCTGCAGTGTAAACAAACTCCAGGAAGGAGGTGAACTCCTCTGTGTAGATGTCCTGCAGGGTCACCGTGCAATTCTTGGTGTCCAGCATCTCCTCGTGCAGGAAAAGCCCCTTGAAATAGTTGCTGGAAGCTGCCAGGACAGCTTTGTGAACCAGGAACTCCTCCTGAATTCCCAGGTGTTGGGTGTGAACTGTCACATCACAGAGGTGCCCGAACTGGTACAGGGAATGCAGTGCCCTCAGGAGGTTGGGAGCAGCGACCTTGGACTTCATCAGGATTTTCTTCTTCTCCATCCTGCCAGGAGAAACAGACAGATTGTGTTCCCTCTTTCCTATCTTTCCATTCAAGTAGGACATTAATGAGCCCAGAGGAATTCCGTGTCCTAATTCCTTGTTTGTGAGATGTGGTGAAGGTTATCAAGGTTATCCCTAACAACACAACCGTCATCAACAAACTCGCTCATCAGCCACAGACTTGGATCTATCCCCAAGGAAAACCGTTCGGAGTCACTATTACACAGTATGAAACATTAGCGATGGGACTGGCCTGGCTTAATGATCCATCATTCCTCACATAAGCACTTTCCAACAGCAGAGGTCACAAGGATTTACAGTGGAAATCAGACTCCTTCAACTCCTAGAAGACTGAGGTCTCCATGGAACCTTCAAGGCTGAGATCCATGGGGATCTCAGTCTTCTTACCTGGCTGATCCAGAATCTCCTCACTCCTGCCAGCGAGTTCTGAGATGTCTTCTCAGAGAAGGCAACATTATTCCTACAGGGAAACTACTTAGGAAAAGGAATTGGAAGAAACAGCCAAACAAAGCACACATTGAAACACGGAATGATAGAACCACTGAGTTTGGAAAAGACCTCCAGGATCAGCAAGTCCAAGCTTTGATGGATCACCACCATGTCAACTAAACCATCTCCCAGAAGCTGGAAATTGATGGGAAATGGGCAAAATACAGTTATCTAAATTCTATGGGAAAAGGACTTCTCACATCCAGATTCCACAATTACTGTGTAATTCCCACAGCCAGCAGGGATCTTTGCTGCCAACTCAACACCTGCCAACATATGGAGACATTGGCTCCTCCAGCACACCTGGAGGCTGCAGGAAGAAGTCCAGATGCAGAGGTTCAGCCCACAAATCCACAAAAGCTTCCACTTAATCTGCTCCATTAATGTTTCCCAACAGGATATCCTTGGTTTCTGTGCTGACCCCAGGGCCATGGAGCTTAAAGAAATCAATGAGCAGAGCACGTGCTAATTTCCTCCTGCTCCTCTGTAAGATTCCCATCTCTGATAAGATCCCGATCCACACTCCCATGGGAGCTCTACTAATGCCAGGATCAGATACTAAGCCAGATGGGAGAGATACATTCCAACATCATCTTAGTTCAGCTGGTTCTGGACTAAACCACCTCAGAAACTGTTGGCTAATGTGTCTTTCCAATGAAAAATGCCACAAATTAATCAATTCCCACAATTTTTTCCTTCAGAAAAAACAAGGCTTGGTTTTTTGATTCCCATTTGGAAACTGATATTTGGTTTTCCAAAGTGCTGCTGAATCTTTATGTCTCCAAAACACGCACTTCAAGAATTTAAATGAAAACAACACTTCTCCCCACATTTTATGGAGTTGATTGTAGCTTCTTTCCAGCTTTTTTTTTTTTGGCCTGGCAATATGGGAATAAATACTTAAAAAGCGTGCATGTGTGCAAGATCTGCAGAAAACATAATTAATCCAACAGATTAATTGCAAAGAAACTTTAATTGCACCAGAACTGATGCAAAACTCAACCCATATTTCAATTCAATTACAGCACCTGGTAAGTAACTGGAATAAGAACAACTGGATTTAGTAAAACTGGAATTAGTACAATTGTTTTAAAAAATAAAGCCCAACAGTGGCTCCCAATTTCCAGTAAGAGATTTACACTTTTTTTTCCCCCATGAGGTAATTAACACAGTAAGGGAGGAGTTTTTAGGAAGGACATTAAATATTTCTGAAATAAAATATCCAAATAACATGAATCCCCATTTATCCTCCAGAAAAATCGTGATCTACATTATCGAAAAATTTACACTTATCCTTCAGAGAATCTCCATTTATCCTCCAGAGAACCTACATTTATGCTCCAGGAAAATCTCCATTTATGCTCCAAAGTCTCCATTTGTTCTCCAGAAAGATTTCCATTTATGCTCAGAGCATCCCCATTTATCCTCCAGAAAAATATCGATTTATCCTTTAGAGCATCCCCATTTACCCACCAGAAAAAATCTCCATTTATCCTCCAGAAAAATCTCAATTTATCCACCAGAAAACCACAATTTATGATTCAGAAAAAAAATCTCCATTATCCTCCAGGGAATCTCCATTCATCCTCCAGCACACTGCTGGCCAAAATCCTAGAAAAGTCTTAAAGTTTGGGATTTTTTTCAAACACACAGCACTTTGATTTCTGCCTTACTACGTTACCTTTGAGACACCCCTGGAAAGGCTCCTCCCACGAGGAAATCCAAGCTGCTCCGCTTCCCGGCGGCAACAGCCCCAGGGCTCAGGATCCTATGGGAATGGTCCGTGTTCTTGTGGCACTGGCACAGCTGGCATCATCATCTTCTGGATTTTATTCATCAAGTGCAGCCAACAGACTTCTACACGTGCATAAAGTCCTGCAAGGAAAACAGAGACCAGGAATGTTTATCCCAACGTTTGGCACCAGCGGGAACCTCCTCAGGACACGGGGACATAAGAGGACATGAGAGGGCAGCTGCCACCTGTACAGGGGCTCCTCCCCGGTCCTTGAGACGGCGAGGTCGCCCACCCTCCGGGCAGGAGGAACCGGGATAGCTCCCGGCGGTGTTTCCCGACGCTCTCGGGCTCCATCCCGAGAGTCCCTCCCGGCCCCTGCCCGCCCTTACCCCGCCGCCACCGCCGCCGTTCCCGCCCGGAGCCAACATGGCCGCCGCGGCCTCAGCGCGGCCGCCATCTCGGTTGAGGGCAGGGCGTTTCCAAAACCAGCCAAAACCCCAGAAAAAACACACCGAAACGACGCACAACCCACCAAAAAACCACCCCAAATGGAAAACAGTTTGTTTTCGCGGTTTCCAAGTACTGTGTTTTGGTGTTTATTCAATTTAAATTGCCTCTAGTGGGTTTGTTTCTCAGGTGCATTAAGTAGAATATGGAGCCCAGTTTGCTCCACCAGCTACATTCAGCTCCTTGCTCTCTCCCAGTATGGATACTAGGATATCCAGTGTGGATACTGGGAGATAACACTGCCAATGTTAAGAGATGTTTATAGAAACCAACTTTGAACTTTGACGGGGTAAATCTGGACTTAGGAGAAGCACTAACAGGGGCTCCCAGAACTGCTGTTTCCCTCTGGTGATCCCATATTCCTGTTATTTATCACACAAAATCATTTTAAACGGCCAATGGATGGGAGAAGTCTGTTGGCTGCTAAGTACTTCAACACACCAATCTTGTTTCCAAGATAAATTCCTCCTTGGATGTATTTTTTTTACTTAAGTGCAGATTTAATCTTCAAATTTTAACAGCCTGCAAAAATGTTGAATGATTGTAATTCCTTGAGGAAATGTAAAAGAAATTCTTTCAGAAAAATAAATCAGGAAGAGGCTGACATCTATGCTATTTACCTTTCTTTTTATGCTGGTATCACACAAATATGAACCTCAGTCTTGTAATTTCAGGCTTTTGGGGCCAGATATTAGAAAATGCTTGTGAATTTATGTGAAAAAGAAAAAAAAACTACTGTAGGAAAAACAGAATAAAACTATTGTAAATGAAAATATTTTAAATAAAAATAGCTAGTGCAAACTCAATTTGCTTAGACTGGGAGAGTCAGAGAGGTAAATCCAGCCTGATGGATCGCTCCCATGGAAGAGGGAATGTTTCCACCCTGAATTTGGTTTTCAACCCTGATTATTTTGTTTGTAGTCAGGGAATGTTTCTATTGTCGAGACACAGCTCTCAGAGTGGAAAGAATGAGCAGCAGTATGAGTGATCCATGCTAAAATGTCAGGATAATATTCCTGTATCTCAACATGAGGGAATGGTGTTTGCTTTTACTTTATCAGAAACCTGGTCTGCTCAACAGTTCTCACCCAGAGGAGTTGGGAGGGAAGATGAAGTGGAGGCTCTCAGCCAGTTTAGTCTTGCTTTCACAAGGATTGGGTGAATTGCTGGAGAAGGTGGCAGTGCTGGGCTGTATCTGTGTGTCAATCTTTGCTGAGTGGCCCAAGAGGGATTCTGGAATTGTACGTTCAGCACACTGGCAGCTGCGTGACTCCAGACTGGAGTTCATCTCAGGAGATGAACTTGATTCTCCCAATACTCTGGGTGCTTGGGTGCACTTCAGGAGCTTCCTAGAGCAGAAGGAAGTCTCCATGCTCCACACGTCTCCCTTGTGTGTCCGGGTTGCTGTGTTGGAAGAGGGAGGGAAGGGTGTCATAGTTCCTCTCTCCAGATCATTTATTTTTCTGTGGAGTTTCAACAGGAGGGGTGAAATGGGTGGGAGGCAGCCGAGAGGTGTCTGAACCCCCTTGGGCTGAGGAAGATGCTGAACCCGGGTGCCTCGTGGTGGATCAAACATTCCAGGTGCCAGGATGTTGTAATAAAATGACCTGTTCTGCCCTTTAAGCCAAAATGCACCAAAATCCAGGAAAGAATCTCAGCCTGGAGAGCCAGATTTTATCTGAGTGTTTCGTTTGATTGGGAGTGAAGAATTACCTCGGGCTTTGATCAGGGTGACTAAGATCAGGAAAAGGGGAGGAGCTGGGAGTCAGGTCTGCCAGCTGGGTTACAGGTTCTGCTCCTGACTCACTGGACATTTGCGGACACTCACCCAAGGTCAGTCAGGACATCTCCAGCAAAACAAGGCATGGAAACATCTCCAAATCCCAGGCTGGATGCTGGGTGGCCTCTTCCTCCCTGGAGCACAATGGGAAGCTCCCCGTGCACAGAATTACCTGGTTGGCACCGTGACATTGGCGATTCTGACTCTTTGTGGTCACATTGCAGATCAGCAAAGCTGGGGCATTTCTGGAGGTGCTATATGAAATATCCTCATGCCTCTTCCCTGGATAGCTCTCTCTTCCTTATGGCTCCACCAGAGGATGCTGCAGACTTCGGAAAGAGCAGCCTGGACTGCAGCCCTGCTCGTCCATTCCTGGATCCAGAGCTCCGTGTCCAGTGTCCACTGACATAACCTCAACTCTTTAACATGAGTTAAATAGTTAAGGAATCTGGAGTGGGAATATTCTGGGAAGGATAGAAAGAGGCTGACCTGAGTAGTTTCCCTTGGTGGACAATTCCTACCTCATGATGTTCAAGTGATCTTAGTAGTGAGAAGAATCCAACCATGGATATCAACCGTGGAACTGCAAAGAGGGCTTCGAAAGGCCTTTTCCTGATGTTCTTCTGAATGGGAGCCAAGCCACCACTCAGCAAACCTCTGGGTTGTCACCAAAACGGAGACAGAGCTTTCAGCATAGTCTAAAAATGTAAATTCCAGACAAACTCTGGATGGAAAGCAAACAGCAGGCCCTTGCTCCACGTGTCAGCACTGCTTAGGCTCTTCTGCTATTCTCCATAATAAATTTTGGCATGTGATTGTGCTACAAATCAAACATCCCACAAAGACTCCCCCTCATGCTGTTCTATGTTCAGTCTCAAAAACCAGGAGTTATGTACGTTCAGGCAAAAAATTCTAAAATCCTGGTGTCACTTAAAAAATACAGGAATTGATAAAAGTCCTTAAGTGTTTTGCCTTAAAAGGAGATATTAAAATCCTAAAAAAAACCCCAAAATTTAATTCACAGCTAAATACAGTTTGTTTTGGTGGAGAATCTTCAAATCCAGCCATCGAAGTCCAAGATCATTGAGTCATGGAGTGATTTGGGTTGAAAGGGACCTTAAAGCCCATCCAGTCCCATCCCCTTCCATGGGCAGGGACACCTTCCACTACCCTAGGTTGCTCCAAGCCCCATCCAACCTGGCCTTGGACACTTCCAGGGATGGGGCAGCCACAGCTTCTCTGGGCCAGGGCTTCCCCACCCTTACAGGGAAGAATTTTTCCCTAATATCCCATCTATCCCTGCTCTCTGTCACTTTGAAGTCATTCCCACTTGTCCTGTCACTCCAAACCTTGTAAACAGTGTCTCTCCATGTTTCCTGTCAGTTCCCTTATGGTCCTGAAAGGCCACAATGAGGTCACCCCAAAGCTTCTCTTCTCCATGCTGAACATTCCCAATTCTCCCAGCCTTTCCTCATGACAGAGTTGCTCCATCTCTCTGATCACCTTGGGGGCCTCCTGCACTTGCTCCAACAGCTCCGTGTCCTACCTGAGAACCTGGAGCTTTACAACACTGTTGACCTAAATGTATCAAGACAATGAATAATTTATTAAGTTGTCACTTGGAAAATATAAATATTTGTCACCTTTTTGATAGGGACTATCAGAGAGTTCAGTGCCCATTCCCGCCATGATTTACTTAAACCAATATGGTTAAAAAAAAAAATTAAAAGCTGTTTTCACCTCTTCTTGTTCCCTTGTGCAATCGAGCCAGGAGTTTTGATATCAACTTCACTTTACTGATGTGGGGACACATCCAAAAGTCACTGGAAGGGCTCCCACCAAGGTCAGGACCCTAATCTGGAATCATTCCAATCATTCCAATCTCTGGAATGAGCTCAGAGCAGCATCCTGGGCATTGAGGCGCCTGTGATTTTGGCTCTGGGCTGTGAATTGCTGCTTTTCCCATCTCATTTTTCTTGGTAGCTCCTTCCTGCCTGTCGGTGTTTGTGATAGGATGTATTCCCACATCTTCAGGGAAGGGGGGTGGGGCTGCTTTTGGGTAAATTTGCTCTGATCCTGGCCCCACACTCGTGACAAGTGGCGTGTCGGGTCAATGGAACACCAAATTTAAGGAGTGCATCAGCAATAGCTTCCTTTTGTTACTAAATAAATCCTCTGCACAGCTCATTTGCTTGTTTATGACACATTTTTAGGCTGGTGGCACATTATAAACTTCTTTTTCTTCTCCTCTTTCCAGAGAAACAAAAACATTTTAACCCTTGCTAAACTCGAGTCATCAAACCCAATAGTTACCTATGGAAGTGTATGATTTTCTACCATATTCCAAGGAATATTGAAGGTCTGACACAGCTCTCAGACAGCATTTTCCTTTTTTTTAAACTCCCTAACTCTTCCAGTCAAGCCCACATTTAAATAATTTTAGTTGAGTTTCAGTTGAATTTTAAATCGTAAAGTTGAAGTCAAGCCCATATTTAAAAAAGTTTAGCTGAGTTTTAGTGGAGTTTTAAATAATTGAGGCTGGGGGTTCATAAAAATCATAAAGATCATGTTTCTCCATCAAGGATCTAGAAAGCAGGTGGATGATGTTTAGTCTCAGTCTAAGGAACAGGATGTTAATGCTTTCTCCTCTTGGAAACAATCTTCTCCTGTTCAATTCCAGGCACTTCAATATAAAACAAATAATCAGTAAAAGGAGGGGGGAAAAAACACCCTTTTATTTTTTTGTCTCCTCTGTTGGGTCCCTTCCAAGTCAGACTGTTCTGTGCTAAGGCCATACGGATTGCAGAGGATCACAGAGAATAAATTAATATTAACACCTTGCTCCCAGCCAAAAGAAATGAGGCAAAACAAACCCCCAAAGTTATTCCTAATGGCAAGAAAAGAGTGAGTCCTTGCCAGATTTCCAGTCCCAGCCTTGCTGATCTTATCGGCCGCTGTGTCCAAGGCTCCAATTCAAATAGCTGCTGGTTTGATGAAGGTGATGCCAGACAAATCCCACCTGATCCCAGCTGCTAACCAGGCAGAATTTGACACAAAGTCAGTCTAAAGACATTGGGCTGAGTGGTATTTTGGCAACAACTTGCTGTGTTTTCCCTTGATCTTCAGAAAGCAGCATCACCTTGCAAGACCCCAAACTTCATGTCATCCTACAGAAGCCTCTTGACTTTTAGACACTGGAATAAGCCCATTTTTGTTTAATATAAACATCTGTCTTCACAGCAATAATATTTCCCTCCTGTGATTACTTTCCTTAGAGTGCTCACCACAGTTTGAGAATCCAAATTATTTGGGAAGAAGATGAGAATTTAGGTTTATATCTGGTCTCTCCGTGTGTCCTGAACCTGAGTGTCTTCAGGGAGCAGTGAGCTGCCTCTGGACATGTTCTGTGGGTGTATTTGTCCCTCCAGGTGCTGTTGCAGTGATGAGAAAATGCCCTTTTTTATCCCCAGATTGAGTGTGGAGTCTTGGCCTGGAATGACTAAATGTGTAAGAAGCAGCTGCCTGGAGAAACAAACACCTGGCAAAATATTTTTACGGAATTTCACACTTAGTCACCATCTGTGTGTTGGTGAAGATTGATCCCAGCTGTCACACTCAATCCCATGGAGTTTGGAAAAGACCTCCAAGGTCATCGAGTCCAACCTGTGACCAATCCCCAACCAGCCCAGAGCACTGAATGCCACATCCAGCTGTTCCTTGAACACCCCCAGGGATGGTGATTCCACCACCTCCCAGTGCTTAACAACCTACTCCATAAGGAAATTCCCATCTGCCTTCATCTCTCATTCTGTCTTTGTCTGCTGTTTTCAGCTGTCCTGCTTGGAGAAGGGCCATGCTGAGATCTGTCCCCATCACCAGGAATGCCAATGGAACATTGTGATCTCATCACAAGCCCCATGAAGCTGCACTTCAAGCTCATTAAGAGCCCAATTAATCCCCTTTTAACCATCAATATTTGTTCCCAGCATGGTAATTAGGCACAGAAAAGGAGCAGGGAGGGAGGTTCTGTGCTGGAAGTGAACAAACTGATTATTTTTGGACTCCTCCCAGAGTCTGGCTTTTCCCCCAAACCCTCCTTGCCCTCACCAGTTTGGAGAGGAAATAATTCATTATTTCGCTCATGGAATGACAACAAGGAGTAAAGGAAACAAAGGAGAATGTTGTTGTTGAGGTGGTTGGGTTCTCCTGGGAGGTGGGAGTGGGCAGATCTGGTCTTTTGCTCCACCTCAGCGCCCAGAGGACTAATTACAGATATTAATTAGGATAAAAACTGAAGACATTGGAGATAATAATCTGAAATTAAAAAAAAAGCTTAAAAGCCAAGTGACTGTGGAATGAGGCTTGGATGTGGGCGCAGTGCCTGCATGGAGCTCAGGGTTATGTCAACCTCTCAAAAGAGTGGTATAGGGCTTTCTGACTGTTTGGCTCCCTAAAAGCCATGTCATTTTTGCCTCTTTTCCTGTTGTTTTTGCAGCTTATATCCTTGAGTATGGAACTGTTTAACTCCCAGGTCAGCAAACAACACTTACCTGGATAAGGGCTTCCCCCTGCTTGCCATCTTTCTGTGGGATCGCCCCACCTGGATAATTAATAAAAAGGTGGATAATTAATATAAAGGAGGATTGATGCAAGGAAATGAACGAAGGGTCAGGAAAACATAGCACTGCCTGTGCAGGAATTCCTGGGCTAAACAGGCAGAACCACAGCTTCAACCAAAATCTGGTTTTTACATATAAAGGTTGGACTTGATGACCTTGGAGATCTTTTCCAACCAAAGTGATTCCGTGATCTGGTTTTGTCAAGCTCCGCCTTTACACATCCCAAAAGTCAAAATTAATCCATCTCTAAGGCAAGGGGCTTGATTGACTCCAGCTGAAGGAGAAGGGTCGGAAGAGCTTTTCCACAATAATTTACCAGTTTTGTGCTTATTCCTAATAATTATACTGAATCCCAGGAATGGTTTTTAGAACTGTGTCCACCTTGCCCTTTAAATATACAAAAATCAAAATACAAAAGTGTTTCCAGACTAATAATTCACCTTTGAAAGAATATTTTCCCAACTACTACTGAAATATTAATATTCCTAGAGAGCACTGAGGTTAGGAATGCTCAGAGACCCTTTGGAAAAGCAGCTGTGACTTTTGTTCAGGCCACAAGCTCTTTGTTAGAAGCATCTGCTTTTACTCCAGATATTTAACGATTGCAAAGCACCAGAAATTCAAGAGCTGTAGAAATGCCAAAGTGGATAAAGCAAAAGTATCACTTTGGAAGGAGCTGGAGTTTATAAAAGCTGTGCTTCACCTCAATTAAAATCCCAGAATATCGTGCTCTGTCATTATCCTTTATATGATTATAAACCAGGATTACAGGGAAGTAAGAAAATGTTGCTGCAAACATGGGGAAGGCTTTGAGTTAGGCTGAATTTTCTGGGATAGGCACAGGAAGGATGAACTCCAGTGCCTAAAGGGATGGGTCTGACCTCTGGCCATCCCTCCACTTCCCTCTTCTCAGGTAAAAAGGGAAATAGGAATTTTTTCCATAGGGAAAAAGGAATTATAACAAGCAAAAACCTTGATTTGTTTAATTTCTTACTGTGCTCAGAAAGGGGAAAAATAAAGAAGCTGAACATTATGAAACTACTGGGGATGGAAAAATGTTTTATTCTGGTTTGCAGAGCAAATCAGTTCTGAAATGACACCTAATTACATCTAAAATTCCTTTATTTTTCCATAAAAGAAATATTGGATCTCCACCAATGTCCCAAAGGTGACAAAAAGCTCAGGTGACATTTTATTCACCTATTTTTGCAGCTCACCTTCAGAGGGACACATGGAATTCTGAGGTTTTCCAGTGGCCAGAGAGTTGGCTCCATTCACCTGTAGTCAAGGTGGGAGTGGAGACACTTCCATGAACAACAAAGCTCTCCTGAAGCATTGTTGCTCCTACTCCAGGAGCCTCTCCAAATTCATTAAACATGTTTTTATGAATCCCCAAAATTAGCCTGAGTGGTTGGTAACACTGGGGTGGTGCTGGTCTGGCTGCAGTTGGGATGCCACAGGCGAGACCGCCAAGCACAGGCTTGTGTTGGGAAGAACATCCCAAAGTATGACAGATCCTATTTTTAAGCCCTACCTACCTCCCAGACGTGTGAAGACATGAAAACCCATCCTTAACAAAGAATGATAAAAAGAAAACAGGCTGGATCCCTAAAGTGTCAGAGAAATATCTGGCAGAGACATAAATGCCTTGGAAAGGGTCAGAAGCTGAAAGGAAGCAAACAAAAAAAATCACAGATTACTTAGAAGTGATTTTTATGTCCATGTCTCCTGGATGGACTCTGGGGCCGAGGAGCTGACCAGCTGCCTCCCTCACCCTGTGCTGCCAGGAGGTGCACAACATGACATTTCAAACATCCCAAGGGAACACACAGAGGTTATGGAGAAGTTTAGGAGTGAATCTATGACTCCACGAATAGCACTTCCTTCTCCAGAGCAAAAGATTGGGAGTTCAAGACACACACCTAGAAGCAAGATATGAGCAAAGAGCAGTTTATAGGCCCAGAATTCCCATGTCAAAATGCCAGCCTTTGGACTGTGCCGAGCTTTCCTGCCTTTTTCCGGAGCTGGGACAAGGTGTACGAAGTCACACCATACCCGTCACTGTGGGTTGTGCCGTGAGATCAGGATGGGAATTGTGTTCCTCTGGAAAATATGAGGGAAGGAACATCCCATCTTTGCTGCTTCTTTTATTCCAAGGACAAGGTGCAGGACCTGCCCCCTGGGAACAGAGCAAAGGGAGATGGCTTGGCACACTCCATTCTCTTCCTCCGAGCTTTCCAAATGGGCTGAAAAATCTACTTGGGTTATTTTGCTGGGAAACACAAACTGGAAAGATAAATCCAAGAGGATCTCCATGTCTTGCTCCAAGCATCCCTTGAGAAGAGCCAATAAACACTCCTGGTGTGCAATGGGATGCACTTTCCTTTGGGAAAAAAGCATTGCTCTCAGCAATGTGTCAGTTTTGGGGGGTCCCTTCAAGCAGCAGCACAAACACTCTGTTTCCAAAGACAAGCCTGGGAATTCTTTCTCCCGGAGCCTTGGGGCACCTGCCTTTTTGTTTTGGCAGGGATGTGCTGGATAGGGTGGAGTTTCCACCTCTCATCCACCCATAAAGCTGCTAGCTCACTGTGACCCCCGTGTGCTGCAGGCGCACCATGTCCATCACCTCCCCAGGGAATTCTAGGCCTGCTTTTTTAGGGAAACTCTCCCAGAAATGCAGCTGAGGCCTGAAGACACCAGTGTTTAGGGACTAATGGGACATTGGCATTCCTTCCAAAGGCGCTGCCCATCCCAAGCCTGACAGCTACACATGACCCAGGATAACCCTGCTTGTCCAGGGTTTGTGAAAATAAAGTTCATCCCAGCTGGATGTCAGTGCTCTGTACTTGGAAATCAGCCGAGAGATGCTGTCCCAGGGGTTCCCACCCCTGACACACATGGACTCATGTGCTACTAATGTGGTGCTTCACCCCTAAGTAAGGCCAAAGTCACATCCAGGCTGGAATGACGGAAGCAGGACGCACTCTGTGATGGAGCAGGGCAGACTCCTGCTTCCAACACCGTCATGGGGACCCATGTTCCCTGTTTTCTGTAATCCTTTCACGCTGTTCTCAGTTTGAAATGTTTGCAAGAGTCAGAGTTTGTGCATTTACGCTGTTTCCCTGACAGAAAGAAGCTGTTCCTTCTAATCCCCTGGGAAAAAACCTTTCCCTGAAAAGCTGCTCCGAGCCTGTCCTGCCATCATGGTGCCTCTGTGTCCAACATCAGAGCCTGGCACAGCTCCTCCTCCATGGAAAAGGAGGATGAGGAGGGATGCAGCCCATGGGGAGGCACAGAAGAGGAACCTCATCCTTCCGGGGTCCTGGTTGTCACCAATGGGAGCTCCTTGGACAGGCAGGCAAACCAGGAATGACCCCATCCAAGTCTGCTGATGTAATCCAAGAGCTCATTGCCACGGCAACAGAGCCAGGACCACAACATGGTGTTTTCCCAGCAGGTCTGAGTTCATTCCAGAGAGGCTTTTCCCATGGAGGGGTTTGGTCTCCCCAGTTTGGCACTGAGAGCTACAGAGGAGACTCATGTGCTTCCACTAGTTCAGTCTCAGGGAATGAGGAGGGAAGGACAGTCCCTAAAATCCCACATAAATGGGAAGAAAAAGCAGCTGCATAGCTCCAGCTGCTCCTGAACACACATACTGGTGCTCCCAGTGGGCAGCTGGAACACCTGGAGACCCTCACCCTCATTCCTCACCCCCCCCTTCTGGAGCCATGACTGTTTGATCCTGAACAGATCACCCCGGGACAGGGTGGATTCTCCACCTTTGGAGTTTAATCACAACCAAATGTCTTTTTAAAGCCAGGTGGGAGCTCCAACACCATCATTCCCACTCGGTGCCAAAACTGCCAGTGAAATTTATAGCCCTAATTCCACAGGAAGTCAGTCCAGAATGCTCCAGACTTGGAGACACGCGCCCAAGGAAGATCACATCCAAAATTCCGGCCACAGCAGCACGTTGCATCCAGTGATTTATGGCTGGGAGGGGGCCTGCAGGAATCCAATCCCATGGCCAAGGTGGGAATTTGCTGAGGATAAATAATGAAGGGCTGTCTTACACGGAAACCTTCTCTGTCTCAGAGGAGCATAAAGGGGGAGGTAGAATTTAATGAGGGAATTTGTGTTTTGGATGAGGCTCTGATACTGACTTCCCTACCTGGATAACATGGGATGTCACTGGAAGCAGTGACACCATCACCCCCCATGGCTTTGCTCCGTCATTAATAGTAAAAATTATAAATAAACAAAGCAAGCTTGAGGAATTGGGCAGGAACGAGCTCCAAGGGAAGTTGGTGCCAGCACCACACATTCCTACAACCACCAGCTGAACTGTGAGATGCCACTTTTCCACCCCTTCCCATTAAAAGTCACAGAGATGATACCTGTTTTAAATTGTGCCAGTGCAGAAGTGGCATTAAAAGGGAAAAGTCCTGTTTAGCTGAGGGGGTTCCTCACATCCATGATAACACAACAGTTCTGAGGGATGAGCATCTGTGGAAAGGGGAGCCATGGATGCTGCAGGAATACCAGCAATAATAAAACTGATCCCATGTCTTTGGGAAAATAACTTTGCCCTCTGTTTCTGTGCAAGGTGGGAATGATATTCCCTTTATTTCCCACGTTGCCCTATTTCCAGTGCATGTGTAGTACAACCTGCTTTGCATTTCCATAGGGATAATCTCCCTGGCCAGAGTCCCCAGCTCCCTCTGTCCCGTTGGGGTGCCACAATAGCCATAGCCAGAGCTGCCTGATAAGGCTTTTCCAGCTTTTCCTGGGAATTTTTGGGAAACCACACCAAGCCTCCCAGAATGAGCTGTTTAACAGAGAAATGAATCAACTCCGACGGGAGCAGTTAGTGGGAAGCTCGGCCTTGGCACAGCATTTTCACTTGATCCCAAAGAGCAGCCTTCAGGAAAAAGAATTGGAAGCTTTTACTTTGGAGAATGGGGGGACTGACTCCCAGACCTCCTGTAGCTGAAGATATCCAGCTTGGATTTCAGTTGGAGCCCTCGTAGAATCCTGGCAGTGAGAAAAAGTGGTGTCAGCTCCTTGGGAAATCACAGGAGGGCTTTGGGAATGGGCCCAGGCTCAGGTACAGGCTCATGGTGTTTTGCCTGGCTCTCATTGCCCAATGTTTTCCTTCCTGCAAAAACAGGGAGGAGGGAATGTTTCCCCAATGAGGTCAGTGGAAAGGCTGCTCTTGCCTCCAGCTGGGCTCGGATCAGGCCGGCCGTGCAGGTGTCTGAGATGGACAAGGATTGTGTCCATTTGCAAATACCCTCAGCATCTCCAATCCCTGTGAGCCCTAACTTGGCCCCTGTCTGCCCCCTTAGACCATCCCTGTGTTCCTCTCCACCTTTCTCCTGCTGCTTCTTTCGGATAACAATTGCAGGATCCAGATGCTTATCTGCAGGGCTCTTCCCATTTCCAACGGGCCTGTCCTGCGGCCACAATGTCCTTCACCAAAACCCACATCATAATGTGTAAAATAATCAGATAATGCCTGAAAATGAGCACTATAGATAATGCCTAAAAATGAGCTAGCTCCTGGGAAAGGTAAAAAGCCTTGGAATTACGGCATCAAGTTTTCTTATTAATTTCCATGAATAAGAATTGGGTGAGGTTGGCCATAATTATCCAGTGAAATCCCACACCAGCTGCAGCTATGAGAGGCTGCACACACAGCTTTGAGCTGCTTTATTTGACAAATAAATAGCGCTGGAAAATAGAAGATGCCTTTTAAACTCCCAAGGAATTATTTTCTTCCCTGTTTTTGGCACCTCAGGGGAAAAAAAAAAGTCCATGGTGCTGGGTGCGGAGTCAAGGGAGGTTTTCCTCTAGCTGCGATCCCAGCACTTCTCCCTCCCCACCGGGGGCTGTTCACTTTTATTCCCTGTTTTCCCTGCTGAAGCAGTGCCATTCCAGCTCGGGCACCCAGCACATGCCTTGGCAGCAGCACCCAGCTCCTGCTGTGCCGTGATAAGGAGGGAGGAACACAGCCACCGGACACAGGGAACACGTCCTCCGTCCGGACAACAGCCAGGGAGGGCTTTGCCCAGCCTTCCAGGCTCTTATCTTTATCGCCCACATTCCAAACAGTCCCCTCGTCCCCACGTTTATTCATGGAGTTCTTATCCTGGAGGTTAACAGGATAAACAAGGCTGCTCTGGTACATCCAGCATTCACAGACACAGCGCATCCGAGCTCAGCAGGATCCAAGATGCTGGTCTGTGAGGATGAACAGCAGCACAATTCCACTAAAAATAACCTTAATCCGTCCTCCTGCTCCCTTGGTACCCGAGGGGTCCCGACTGGGAGCAGGGAAGCAGGAGAACTCGGGTCTTGAGTGATGCCTGTGGAAAAGTGCTGATGTTTTCCTGTATTGTGGGGTCCCTCCCTGAAGGAAATAATGCATTGTGCTGCAGAGCGCCTCATTTCCCGGAGAAATCCTGGCGGGATCCGTGTCCCGTACCGCTGGCACCCCACCACCAGCACTGGGCTGTCCACGGAGTGGGAAAAGACAGCCAGACCCTCCCTTCCCACAGCAGCTCCACCAAGAAGACCCTTGGAGGGGTTTAAAGCAGAGCTTGGTGTCTCTGTGAAACTGAGCCAGACTTAAGGCAGGGGTCTGAGCCAGGCCTAACACATCCCAGAGGCCTCCGGTGCTCAGCCAGAAGAGAGCACGTCAGCCTTGGCTGTGGAACAGGGATCCCAGCTCGGGATTTACGGCAGCACCTCGTAGGGTTTGGGTTCAAACCACTCAGGTGGAAACTTTCCAGCCTGGCTCTTGTTTCTGCAGAGCTGATGGGATTGAGGGATGCTCCAGGGGTCTGGAAGGGAAGGATCAGCATGCGATAGCATCACCAGCTTGTCCTAGGAGCCACATGAGTCACATCGCAGGTTTTCCTCAGAAACTCTGACTTTGAGTCCTGCCAACAGCGTTTTGTGATCTTTTGCAGCTTTTTATCTCCCGTTTATTTGCTTTTGGGGCTCTAAGTTCAGGAATGGGGCAGGTTTCCAAGGAATTCTCCACAGCCGAAGGGGCTGGAAAATTCAGGCTCTTTGAGGCAAAATGTGAAGGAAGCATCAGCAATTCCAGGAAAATATGTGCATGCTTATTTATTTATTCATTTTGGCCCAAGTGGGAACAAACGTTTCTTTGCCACTTAAATGTGGTTAAGCTGAATTCTCCTTATGTGAGAAAACATGGTCAGGAGAGAAAGAAGGATTCTGGAATTTTTATGTATTTGGGAAGTGGGTCAGAAAGGGACCTGGCTCCAAAGGGCAGGGAATGACCAGGACTTCCTGGCACTGGAAACTGCAGCATCACACACCCCATGTAAGAAAACAGACCCAGCAGCATCCAAGGCCTTAATCACAGGGGATGTGAGCTAGAAACATGGAGGAATGAAGGGAATGGTTATTCCAGTTGGAATGCAAACTTTTGGAGTTTAAACTGAGCTCTCCTGCATCCAGGCTGTTGGGAACATGAAGCATGGCCTACTTTTTGCTACCTTAAATGTGACTTCCAGCTGAACTCTGTGCCTTAGGAAACAAATCCATCAAAAAATAGGGACTGGCTCACATGGATCGGGCTTATCTTTGGCTTCTCCTTGGCTTTCTGTTTATACTTGGTGGTGAGATGATGTTCATACTGGATAATTTTCACCAAAGATAATTCACTGTTTATCCTGGATTCAGCTGGATTTGATGACACTGGGAATAAAGCTCCAGCAACACTCCCCAGCTGGCTCCTGACACATCCGTAACGTCTGCTGAGCTCCCTGCAAAAAACCCGGAGCAGCTCCTTGCACACAAGCAAACCGTACTTCCCTCCCTGTGGAATTAAAGGATCTTTAAGATCCCTTCCAACCCAATCCATTCGATGCTCCACAGAAACATGTGGCCCCAGAAAGGCACATCCCGAAAGTCCTGGTTTTTCCCCAGGAACTAATTCTGAATTTGAAAAGAAATGGAAAAAACGGGGGAAAAGATAGGACTAAAGCCCACGCTATTCCCAGTTGGAGTTACCACGGAAGAGATGCCCAGAGTCAGCATCCAGTAGGGAAGCTGGGATAATCTTGCAGTTGCTCCCACCAGCGATAAACATCCAATTTAAATAGCCAATTTTTCTCACCTCTGGCCCATGAAATTCATTAGCAGAAAGGAAAACAGATTATTTTTTCCTTGGGATTCCTCTCATGCCCCTGGAATGACATGTGCAGCCCCATTCCCAGGGCAGTCTGAGGGCACCAGACCCTTCTGGGCAGTCTGTCCCTCCTCCTCATCGAGGATGAAGATTTGCTGGATATAAGTAACAAAAAGCCTGGAAAAAGGCCCAGTTCTGGAAGGCAGGAATGGTGACACTCTTGGCAGGAGCAGTCCAGCCATTGCTGGGATCAAATCCTGAGAGGAATGACCTCAATGTTTTCATGCACTACAAAATGCTTTCCTGCCAAATTTTTTTGAGAAGTATTTGAGCTTTAGGCTCATCTTCCTTCTTAATGCACTTCCCGATGGGATCTCTCCTTGGATGGGGAGAGGGGCTGGAGCTGCTGGGGGGCTACTGCCGGTAGCAGCTCAGCAGCTCTGAATTTCCCAGTTGATGACACAATTATAACCCCATTTTTTATGGAATTTCCCTCCCCCCCCGCCCCCGACAGTGACCACCCAGAGCTTCTCAAAGGGATGGTGCATCCATCCCACATCTTAAACCTGATCATTTGGAGGTAGATGATGCCTGGAGGAAGTGTTTGTTTGGAAAAGTATCAGGAGAATAATAATCCCAGACTGGTTTGGAAAAGACCTCAAAGACGATCTTATTCCAATTCATCACTCCTTTGGAAAGCAAGGAATTAATTATCCTTCTACTTCCACTGCAGGTTGTGTTCCTTGATCAATCCCTGATTATTTGGGCTATATCCAGTTTTTATCCCTCTCTTCAGGACATAGAGGAAGAAGCAAGCCATCCCATGGCACTCAAATGAGCCCTGGAACATTGAGGAGGGTTTGGAGGAGCTGCTCATCTCTTCTGGAGGATCCCACCCTCCCTTTCCTTCCAGCTGTTGCCACCCAGACAGGGCAACACCCCAAGCCCCTGAATTGTTTACAATCCTGCCTTTTCCTTCACGTTTCAGCAGCTTCCAAACCCATCTCCTTCCCAGGAGAATGCACAGCAGCGGGAGGGAACGGAAGAGCAATTCAATGCAGCTGGGCTGGGACAGCATTAAAAAAAATGCTGGAGAAAAATAGGGAAATAGGGAACAACCCAGCTGGGTGTGTTGGAGGCACAGGGATAGTGCCACCCCCACTGAGTCACTCCAGTCCCTCCCAGGCCCTGGGATATGGGAATGATGAATAAATCCTGGGAGGAGTTGAGGTTGAGAAGCCTAAGTTAAGCCCCATCCTTGTGTTTGTTCCTTGGGGCTGCCAGGAAATCTGGGGGGGTGGGATTGGAAATTTGGAATCTGCCACAAAAGCAGAAATTCTGACAGGAGGGAAAATAAGCAGGAAATTGTGTGTGAGGAGTAAACAAGCTATAAAGGGAGGAAATCAATATTTAATAACAGAGCCCAGCACGCCCCTGGCTCTGCTCCAGGGAGGAAACTGCGGACGGTTGGAGACACCTCCTTTTATACGGATACGTGACTGTCCTAAACACCCATAAGAGCTCCAAACTGTCCTAAACATCCATGAAAGCTCCAAACCCCAACAAGAGACCCCTAATCCTCCATCCTGGACCCCAGCACCCTTTCCAGACCTGACTGTTCCCACTGCTGGAATCACATGTGGCACAGGACGGATCTGAGAGTGAAAGATGATGGTGCCTCCTCTGGAATTCTCTGGCACCACATGGGATGGACACGGAGTATGAGGGACCATCTCAACCCCCCCCTGCTCCCAGTTATAGGTGAAGACAGCTGTGCAACAGCTCAGTTGCTCAGGATGTCCCTGGAATGTGGAGGACCCAGCCTTGCAACACTCTTTGCTTGGAGCAACGTGGAGTAGTGGAAGGTGGCTTGGAATGAGGGGATATTTAAGGTCCCTTCCAACCCAAATCCTTCTGGAATTCTATGATTCTTTCACCTGAAGTCCTATTTGCAGACAGAGCCCAATTTATTTCTACTCCTATTTCCTGTCATCTCCTGCCACCCTGGCTCAGCTCTGGCCCAAAGATGTTTCCCACGGATTGACGCTCCCAGATAACAAAGACAAGCTTTTTCCATAGGAAAAGCCCTTATGAACCAGAGGGAAACAAGTCCTCACATATCACCTGGGAGAGAAATGGGGCAACACTTCCTTCCCACATTAAGTCCGTGTTGAGACAGGCAGTGACTCACTCCTGGTGGACACCTCGACTTGTCTTCAAGGGGTTGGGATGAGCTGGACGCCCACCAGCACTAGAGAGGGGTTAAATCCACACTGGGAAAAGCCATTTGGAATTAAATACCTCTTCTAGTCGAGCAGTAATGAGAGCTGATAAGTATAACACTTGATGCACTTGGATCTAGACAAATTTGTTGGAGAAATGCTATCCAGGATCCATATGCTGCACTCCGTGTGGAAACACATCTGGCATTGTTGCTGTTGTTCCCAGTCAGTGCTCAATATTCACCTTTATAGCACTTGAGGCAGCTGCAGAGAGTAGAAAATGCCCAAAATTTGGACTCTGATGGCACATCTGTGGAAGGAAAAGCAATGTTCATCCTACAGGCTTTGCTTTAGCCAGGAACCAGAGAAACTACATCCTCACCTGGACACACTTCTCTCACTTCTGCTTCGGGTTCTTTGTGGGTTTAGGGTGAGATTTTATTTAAATTTTGCTTTTTAATTTAAATTTCAGGCTCAGGGCTGCCACAGGCTCTGGAGAGCTGCCACATCCCTGAATTTCCAGGATCCTTATCAGTGCTCCACAGTCCTTCTCTGCATGTTTAATAACCTTGAAATATTCGAACTGGAAAAACAATGCTGTCACCAAATTGGATGAGCTAGAATAGGAATGCAGAGGGGAGAATCCTGAGTTATGCCAAAAAAAAAAGGTTTAAAATATGCTAAAAATGTTTTCTTGCCATGATTTGCCTTTGCCTCCAGCTCCCCACAAGCAACAGACACACAAATCCAGGGAGAAAACATGCAAACCATCCCTGTCGTTTTGGAATTATCCATTTTCTTGCATCACATTTTAGTTAGGGGCCAAAAATGGCAGAAACAGATGAAGCCTGATTTTCCTTTCCTTAGGCAATCCCTGCTTGGGAAGGGGGGTTGGAATTCCCTCAGCCATCACTTCAGGAACTGAAGGAGCCCAACTCTCTCTGTGCTGCCAGATTCCCTCATGGTTCATCCAGCAAAGCAGATAACCAGGACACACTAAGAAATCTGGGAATAACGGGGAATTCAGCAGAGCTGAAGCATTTTTTGCAGCGTTTTTTCTTGCCACCTCCCCAAAACCTGCTTTATCAACAGGCAAATCCCTACTCCAAGCTCAAAATCCCAGCCCCAGCTTCTTGGGATGGATTGGATTGTTTGGCTGGACAAACCCCAGGATTTATTTGTGTGGTCAGAGGGGTGTGTGCTCTAGCCAGGTGTCCTGGTGCCATTCCAACATTAATATCCCTAAATCTCCCACTGAAATGAAACGGAGGGAGTTTGGGTTGTGGTTTTATGTTTGTCCTCTCCTTCACCTTCCCCAGCATGAGTCCAGAACTACTCCTGGAGAATATCCCTCATCCCAACAGTGGGAGGAGGGACAGCAGCTAATTTAATTCCCTATTTTTCCTAAATGCACTCCATCTGCAAGAAGAGATTGTTCCACACCACATTCCCAATACACCACCCCGGACCACCCAGAACAACCCAGTTAGGAGTTTCAAGGCACCGTATTATTTATAATTAAATAATTATAATACTAAATATTTTTCCAACTAAATATTATTAGTAATATTATTATTTAAATAATAAAACCCCAGTCAACGAAGTAAGAGAGAAAACATCCCAGGAAGTGAGTCCCCACCTCGGCAAGAGTGCCCCATGTAAAACTCACAGGAATTTAAAAACACACTCAGGATGTGTCTGCTGATGTTTAGTGGGATTGCTACTCCCTGGATTCCCAGTGACCGTATTCAAATGGAAAGGAAGAGACAATGTTTGAAATTACTGGGATTAAACACACAGGGGCTGAAGTGGGTTGGAGAAAGAGGACAAAACCCGCATGGATTTGGGAACACAGAGAGCTGGAGTGAGGATGGACAAAGGCAGGGATTGTGTCCTTACTTGACTTCCAACATTGAGCCACTGAAAACACCCGGAGCAGCTCCCTCCCACCTGACAGAGACCCCACAGTTCCTGCAAACACAAACAGAGGTCCACACACAGCTTGGGTTTTATCTGGGAGAGATATGGAATTCCTGGATTTGATAACAGGGTTGTTTTGAACATCTTCCCCCCCCCCCCCCCGCCTCAGCTTTAGCCTGGAAGTTGCTCCAGTGTTGAAGAAATGCTGACAAGAAAAGTTGACAAATCTTCAGGGAGAGTCCTTGAACACACTGTGCCAGGATGGAAAATGCCAGCCCAAAACCTGGACTGCCAGAAAGAGCAAACCCCTCCTCCCATAAAAGGGAGCGAGATACCTGGAAAGGATGGGATATTGGGGGTGAGAACTGCTTCATCATTCCCTCACTCCCTATTTCCATCCATCTAGGTGTTCACTCTATCAAAAAAAAAATCCTGGAATGGTTTGGGTTGGAAGGGACCTTAAAGCCCATCCAGTCCCATCCCCTTCCATGGGCAGGGACACCTTCCACTACCCTAGGTTGCTCCAAGCCCCATCCAACCTGGCCTTGGACACTTCCAGGGATGGGGCAGCCACAGCTTCTCTGGGAAAACTATTCCAGTGACTCACCACCCTCACAGCCAAGAATTTTTCCCTCATATTCAACTTAAAGCTACTCTGTGTCAGTGTGAAGCCATTCCCACTTGTCCTGTCACTCCAAACCTTGTAAACAGTGTCTCTCCATGTTTCCTGTCAGTTCCCTTCAGGTTCTGAAAGGCCACAATTAGGTCCCCAAAGCTTCTCCTCTCCAGGCTGAACATTCCCAAATCTCCCAGCCTTTCCTCACTGCAGAGCTGCTCCATTCCTCTGATCACCCTGGTGCCTCCTCTGCAGTCGCTCCAACAGCTCCATGTCCTTCCTGAGCTGGATGCAGGACTCCAGGTGGAGTCTCACCAGAGCCGAGTAGGTGGGATAAATATTAATATATATCTATAATATGAGTCAGCTATTTCCTCCATGACTTCTGTGTTTCCTCCAAGGACAGGGATTGCCTGAAGGAATAAACTGGCCCCAAGTCCACGGTTGCTGTGCTGCGTTCCCTCCATAATAACAAAGGCAACAAACTAAATACAGCAACGTCCTGCTCCTGGTATTTGGCATTTTATTCCCATTACAGCCCTGCTAATTCCTGTCTCCTTTTTTTGCCTAAATTCCCAAAATTTCACGGATTAAAGTGCTGCCCCATCCCAAAGGCCTTCCCAGGGCTGCTGGGTGGTTCATTACATGGACTCGGTGCCGTGGCCTTGGAGATGTCTCCAGAGGAAGCCCAGTTCCTCCTATTCTTCTCTGGCGGCTGCTGGCGCAGGTGTCCCCCCCTGTGGCCCCATTGTCCCACATCCCAACCCTCGGAATGTGCACAAACAGCCGCTGCTGATGTCAGACACACAGTACATGTTTCCTTCTTTAGCCTTGGAGCCACAATTTTTTAACAAGTTCCTTCATCAAGCTGATTTTTAAATTGTTTTTTTGATTTGATTCTGTTTTATTTTAAGCCCCATGTGCCCTCCAGCAGGAATTCTGCTCTCCAGAAGATAGTTTGGATTTCATTATTAAGCGAGACAAGGGTTTATAGATATGTTCAGCCAAGAAACAAAACCCTTTTTAAGTTATGAACCATGACTTTGATTTTCAATGGAAAGGAAGTTTAAAGAGTGTGGTATATTTAATAAAAATAAAAGAAGCACAATGTTTTTTTAAGCCACATAAAATGTCTTTCTGACCAAAATTGTGGGTAAAAATATTGGCATAAGTTTTGCAGATTAAGATCTCACCAAAAAGTGATGGGGGGAGGTTTCCTGTCCATGGGACTTTTGGTAAACAGGGATATTCAAGTATTTATTGGGGAAAAAATATTATAAAGCCACTGGGAAAGGTTTTTATTATTTTTGAAAATTAAAGGACAACACAGTCTTGAAAATGAAGTTCTTCCCTGGGACAGGAGCCATGGCTTCATATGGACTTCCTATACATCCAGCAATTCTTTAATTACTCTGGAATGACCCCTTGGATTTGCACCTAGAAATTATATTTAAGTATTTTTATTACATTTAAGTATTTTGAGGATTTTTCATAACCCCAGTTTGGGAATATCCAGAGGCACTGTAGTTATAAACAAGAATTTTTTTCTCCATGAAACAGAGAAAAATGGACAAAAAGTGCTGGTTTGGGTTGTTGAAATAAGTTGGGCACTTGTGGGACCAGCTGGAAAGGGAAAACACAAGCCATGTTTTTATAACAGTCCTGGTCTGACAGCAAGGAAATACTTTTGTGTTGAGCTCTCTTATTCCTTCCAAGTAAAAAAAAAAAAAATCCCCCTCTTCCTGAAATTCTGAATAAAAGCAAGTTGAAAGTGGCATTAAGGTGGTTTTTTCCTCCAACTGCAGTTTTTTTGGGGTGGCTGCTGCCCCCAAATGCTCCAGTTTTGGAGCGTTAAGTTTGAATCCTTGGACCTTCGCTCAGGTAAGAGATATCAGAAGACATTCCAGCAACCAGGGCTGTCCCAGGAATGCTGTACATGAACAGGTCTGGGGAATAACAACAGAAATCCACACTCTTTAGTATTGGGATTTTTGGCAGCTTTTCTCTTTAGGAGGGAGTAAATGAGGGGGTTCCTCATTTCGGTTTCTCCAGTTACTGAGCCAGCCCAGCACACAAAACCCACATAAACCAACAAATCCTGGAATGAACAGGGAATTCATGGCTGTGACGGATGCTGGCCAAGCAGGAAAAGATACAACAGACTCCCAGGTCAAGGGGCTAAAGTCTGAATTAACTTTGGACAGAGGGAAGCTCCAGGAGAAGCTCCCAGGGATGCAGAAGGGGGGGTGGACCATCAGTGATGAGCTATTTTTAAATCCCTTTGGGTCATTTGTTATCCTCCTCCTGCTCTGCCACATGTTCCTATTACTGGCATCACTTGACATGTGTCATCAAGGCATCCACCAGCTCATCTTCATCCCAGGATCTCCAAACAGGCAGTGGAAGGCACTGAGAGCACCGTGGCTGAAGACACGGTCCTGCTTTCCTCCTGCTACAAGGGATGAGTGAGTTGTTAACAGAGCATTGCAGCATAAAGGCCAGGTTGGATGGGGCTTGGAGCAACCTGGTCTAGTGGAAAACATCCCTGCCCATGGCAGAGGGTGAGACTGGATGAGCTTTAAGGTCCCTTCCAACCCAACTGTTCTGGGATTCCATGATCAACCCTCACCCATGTGATGCCAGTGCTGCTCAGGGTTTGCTCTGGATGGCGTCGGAGGCTGGCCAAGCTTGGCTCTGTCCTGGCAGCCTGGACCTTCCCACGACCCAGCTCCTATTCCAGGGCTCATCCATCTATTTAAAGCACATGAAAAAGGGGAAAAATGCTCTGGAAGCGTCACGCGTGCGCAGGGGAGACTGCGCCAAATATTCCGTCTCTTTTAGAGGCCAATAGCCAGGGATCCCACGGCTTTTTATTTTGGTTGTTTTCCTTCCCCTTTTAGCAAGACATGCTTGGAAACTCTGAGACCCTATTAGGAGTTAGAAAATCAGCTGCTGGGTGAGGGAGTAAATCAAGCTCTTGCAAAACAACCAAAAAAAAAAAAAAGGCAGGAACACGGCTAGTTTTTCCCGTAGAAAAGCGTTGCCAGCCAGAGTAACTGAAGCTTTGGGATGGGACCTCAAAGCCGGCTGCGCTGGGAGGAAGGGGAAGACAATGAGGGACCAACAAGCGACCAGGAGCCGAACCACACTACAGGAAGCCGTGGCCTCCGGTGATAAATAGGAGCCCCGGGAGCACAGGATGCGCGTCGGGTGAGCTCAGCAGGACGAGGGGATGTGAGCCGGCATTGCCGAATCCCCCATCTGTCCGTTCGTCTGTCCAGCCGGCAGGATGGCCATGGCCCAGTTGCTGCTGCTGCTGGCGCTGGTGGTGCCGGGCTCTGGCAGGGAGGAGGTGGAGGTGGCCTGTGCCGACAATGCCTGCTACACCCTGCACCGGGATGAGCTGGGCTGGAAAGGTGCCCAGGAGCGCTGCCGGCACAACGGCGGAAACCTGGCTACCGTGGGCAGCCCCGGTGAGGCCGCACGGCTGCAGGAGCTGCTGGAGGCGGCCCAGTGGCACGGCCAGGCCTGGATCGGGCTGTGGCTGCAGCGGGGGCACTGTGTCCAGCCACAGGAGCCGCTGCGGGGATTCTCCTGGGTGGCCGGAGGGGAGCCCAGCAACTTCTCGGCGTGGGTGTCAGAGCCGCCGGTGACCTGCGTGAGTGCCCGCTGTGCCAGCCTGCAGCCGGCTGGGCCCCACGGCCCCACCGGCTGGGCCGACCGCCCCTGCCGCACCCTGCTGCCAGCCTTCATCTGCAAGTTCAGCTTCCAGGGAATGTGTGGGCTCCTGCCACTGGCTGGTCATGACCAGGTCACCTACACCACCCCCTTCGGGGTGCGCAGCTCCCGGCTGGCGGCTGCTCCCTTTGGCACGTTGGCTGAAGTGGATTGTGAGAGAGGTCAACACTCTGCCTTTGCCCTCTGCAAGGTGCCGCTGGAAGGGGGAGGTTTTGCCTGGCACCCCCCTGGGCCCCTGTGCCCCGTGACCTGTGCGCACCGCAATGGGGGCTGCCAGCACCACTGCCTGGAGGTGCCCAGAGAGCCCCCACGCTGCTCCTGCCACCCCGGCTACTCCCTGGCTGCCGACATGGTCTCATGTGTGCCCGAGGATTTCTGCCATCCCAACCCCTGCCAGGGCACCTGTCGGACCCTTTCCAGTGGCTTCGAGTGTGACTGTGAGGCCGGATTCACCCTGGCACCTGATGGCCGGCTCTGCCTGGATGTGGATGAGTGTCTGTCTGGGCCGTGCCAGCACCAGTGTCACAACACACCCGGTGGCTTCGTGTGCCAGTGCCTGCCTGGCTACCGGCCGGCAGGGCCGGATGGCCGCCATTGCCACGACGTGGACGAGTGTGCCCAGCCCGGGGTGTGCCCCCAGCTCTGCATCAACGTCCCCGGCTCCTTCCGCTGCGCCTGCCGGCCCGGCTACCAGCGTCAGCCGAGCGGAGATTCCTGCCTGGATGTGGATGAGTGCCTGCGGGATCCCTGTCCCGGGCCGTGCCGCAACACGCCCGGGGGCTACGAGTGTCTCTGCCCGCCCGGCTTCATCCCTGAGGGAGATGGACACGCCTGCCGCGCCTCAGCCACCGCCGGAGAGGGGCCCGCGGAGATCCCCAACAGCCCCCGGGGTACCACGCACATCCCACGGAGCACGGGCCCCTCATGGACCACGAGCATCCCATGGAGCACGGGCGCCTCATGGACCACGAGCCTCTCGCAGACCCTGGGCATCCCCGCCGGGCCCGGGGTGACCCCACCGGCCCCCACTACGACCCCGCCGGCCCCCACGGTAGCGGGATCGGCTCCCGGCGCCGAGCACAGCGCCGACGGCCCCCGGCTGCTCCTGTATTACATCCTGGGAAGCCTGGTGGCCATCCTGCTCCTGCTGGCCTTCGCCCTGGGCCTGGTGGCTTGCAGGAGGAGAGCGGCCAAGACGGAGAAGCGTCCGGTCAAGAGCGCGGCGGATAATTATTGCTGGGTGCCGGAGCAGGAGAGCCGCGGACAGGGAGAAGAGCGCAGGTAGGGGGGAGGCAGGGAGAGTTTGGGGAATTAAAAACGGAAATAAAAGGGAGGGGGGGATGCCGTGTGTTCAGTGTGGGGCTGTGTATGCTATCTTGCAGCTCCAAGGGAAGGGAGAGGGAGTGAGATGGGATTTACCTGCCAGGGCTTCTCCTTGGCTCTGCAGGACAGATTAGAAAGGCAGATTAGAACTATTGGTTCGCACTCCTAAAGGAAAACTGTTCATTTCGAGTTCTCCTGCAGCCCCCCCATCCTTTGCCATCCCCAAAGCACTCCTCCCACCCCTCACGGCTGCATTCCAGCTTTGGATTTGCCTTGTTCTCTTGGAAAAAGGGTTGAAATTAGGATGTGTCTCACTGGGGCGAGAAGTGGCCCCTGCAGACACAAGCAGGGTGGGTTTGAGTGTTTTATTTTGGGGGTTTTATTAAAAATCTGTGACTTCCAGCACGGGGAAAACTTCTCAGCAAGGGGCCAAGGCAGAAACTGTATGGAAAAAAGGTAGGAAAAGCTGAGTTTGGAAGAACCACCTACCCGTTTCCAGTGTATCCTGCCTAAATCCACTTGCAAAATACAGAAAACAATGCTCTCCTTCGCAGCAACTGAATGGGAGGCCGGGCTTTTCCTGTTGGATCATTCTTTTTGGGAAGGGTCCCTTCCTGGCTGCTTGGGCTCCACATTGAACATGCTTTCCCTCCCTCTCCATGTAAGGAAGGTGCTGGATGTTGGATATTTGCTAATTATTATGTATAAAACTGGTAACTCCACAGTAAATGCTTTCTCAGGGCAAAGTTGCTCCCCAGGTACTTCCCCAACTTCATTGAACCTCTCCTGACCATGAAGCCTCTTCCAGCCTTTTCAGCAGGAATCCTTCCCAAAATCCTCATGGGCTCAGGGACCTCCTTCCCGTCCAGCAGCAGTCCTTCCTGGTTTATCCATGCTCCACGGGGCAAAAAAGGTGCTGGAAAAGAACAGACGTGATTTCAAGGGTACAGCAGCTTCCTGAAGTTTCTGCCGAGTTTATTGTGTAGTTGAGGCTTAATTGCCCCAGGAATGGGAATTGAACACAAAGGAGATTGCAGTAAGCAGCGACCTGCATCCTGTTCTTCCATGCATGAAGGAAAAACCTTTCCTGCTGTTATTTTTTTTGTCTTCAGGGCTCCATTGTAAGATGAAAACACACCACAGGAAAATGTAGCTGATAGGAATGTTTTCCATGTTCTGTCCATGCTTTCTTTTCTCTGCACAGTGGCTGGGAGAAATGAGAGAATGCAGCAGTGGGATTCTTGGAAATCCTGCAGAACATTTCTCCTCTGTCTGTGCTATCCAAGCCAGCACTGAATAAATTAAGCAAGTTAATTATCCCGTCAAAATCAGGGGGACAACCTGCATACATCAAATTATGCTGACTTGGGATTTGTGTGGGAAAAGAACATTTTTATTAAGATGTCAATTAATTGTTAGACACTATAAACACTATAAACAAGGGAAAAGAAAGGGTGAGATCAGAGCTGGTAAAAGCCTGAGGTGTGTTATTTTTTCCAGAAAGAAATGCTAATCCAAATTTCTCTTGTGTATTCCACAGGAATACTGTGTGGCCTAGGAAAAGCACTAATTTGTGCTGAGGTTTAGTTTGGATTCTCTCCAGAGGTGTAAATAAATTCCACCTGGATAATCTCATGTCTCCCTTTCTTCCTGCCCCAAAGCCAGCAGGAAGATTTTGATCCATGTCCTCCTTTGGGAGTTATCTGGGGACTGGTGAATCCCATGGGCTGGGAATAGGATTGGATAGTTTGGGGCCCTGTCTTACAGAGGATAAAGGACATTCATCCTGGTCCAAAGAGGGTTTTTCTCATGGATGAGTGTTTTATTTTCCTGGGCCAGACTTAAACACTTGGACTCAAAGGATTATTTCCCACCTGTGAAATAATGCCATTTGTTGTTTTCCATATGAAACATCAATAAAACCTGAACAGAAAGTGTTTTAAGTGGTTTTTATTAAATATATTCATAAAATCTATTGGTTTGGTACTTGGAATCCTTGTGTTTCCCATGGCACTGGATGGCGCTCCCACATCCTCTGCCAGGGCCCATCCTGTGTGGGGTCTCAGCTTTTCCCAGGCATTGCAGGCCTTTCCCTTCATCCCTACCAAGGTCATGGGGTGGGGGCACAGGAATGGACTCGATTGGACTCATGAGCAAGGTCCTAAACCCATGAGCAAGGTCCTAAACCCACAGGCAAGGTCCTAAATCCATAACGAAGTTTCTAATTCCGTGACCAAGTTCCAAAGCCCAGGAGCAACCCTTCCAGTTTCAGCACAGCTCTGTATGAGGGCAGGGATCTGCTTTTTGGGATTAAATCATAGGATTAAACCATTTTTTGTCCTATTATTCTATGATATAATAATTACAATTCATTATTATTATTTTATATTCCATTGCATTCCATTCCATCATGGATAACTGCCAGCATTCCAACAGAGGAACCTCATCTCCAAAACCTCACAAACAAGCCAAAACCCCCCTGTTGACACACACTCAGATTAGGAAAACTATTCCAAGGACCTGCTTTGAGTGTTCCTCTGCCCACGGGGTGACAGTGACATGGATGAGTCAGAGCCAGAGGGAAAGGTCTCCATCCCGTTATCACTCCAGGAACATCTCAAAAAAACTTTGTGTGGCAGAGGAACATGATTAATGGTTTTGGGGAAAGGAAAAGCAGCCTGTCAGCAGGAAGGGCATTTCTGGCACCCTGACTCAGCCCAGGCTGGGAGGCAGCAAGGGGAAGGATCATCAGAATAAAAGGGAGTTATTAAAACATGATTAATCATGTTCCTCCCGCCCCAATTATCTTTTTAGCGACAAAGGTCAACCCTGCAAATGTTGGTGGTGGGGCAAGGACATCATTGTTTGGGAGGGCTGTATTTTTTCCTGGAAATATTTCTCATCACACAGCCTTGAAAAAGAATTTTTTATCTGGTTTTAGAGTCGCTTAAAAAAAAAAAAAAGTAATAAAGAACAAACCAGAAATCTATTGGTGTTTTTTTTCTTTCTCACTAATTACATTCTGCTTTCTTTCATTTTCTGCTGTTTGCCCTGAAATTCCCCCCCTTCTCCACCTTCCTGGTGAAAAAGGAAGAAGAAGTAAAAGAAGAAATAGAACAAGAAATAAAAGAAGAAGAATTGAAAAAACTGAAGTGAAAACTGGGGAAACAACAGGTTTTACTAAAGTCATGAAAGGTCAGTGTTATCCAGCTCTCAAAAAAAAAGTCCGGGGAATGATCCTGTTCACATGTTTTGAGGTTCCTTGGATGAATTAATTATCCCAGAAATGGCCATTACAAGGTCACACACATGGACACTAATCTGTCCATCCAGCCCTTCTCCTTAGGCTACGTCCCTGCCTCTAGAATTAAACCCTTGGACATTAATTTCCCATGCAGGTGGGAGAGCTGAAACCTTCAAGGGCATGAAATGAGACATAATGGTTTATTATTAGGGTTATCAAGCATTTTTATTACCCCATGTGCCTCACGTGAGCTAGAGCAATCCCATGGGGCAGGAAGAGGACAAGACAAACCACAGGAGTTTAATGAATAATAAATAAAGTTCAATAAAGTAAATAATAAATAAAGATAATAAAGTAACTTCCTTGGGATGAGCCAAGGAAAAAAGGATTTGCTGCTCCATAGGGGATCCCAAAGGCTAATTGCAGTGACTGAGTCTTTTGGAATTAAAAACAAAAAGGGTCAAATACCTTTCCTTTAGAGTGGAGAAGCTTTGGGTGTTTGTTTTTCATTTTTGTTTTGCTCCTGACTGTGTTCTGGTGGCAGAGATGGATCTCCCAAAGATAAACCCATGGAATGGGACATCCATTCAGAGGTGCCTGTAGGGAACGGGGAAAGGGAGATGGTATCCTGAGAATGGCCCGGGGCAGGTTGTGGGGGAAAGGGTAATAATAATGCTTAATAATAATACAAAACATTGCTATAAAATTATATGGTAATTTATTATTAATATTGAAGTCAATAAATTAAATTAAATTTTCCCTAATATCCAACCTAAACATCTCCTGGCAAAGCTTGAGGTTGTTTCCTCTCATCCTTGTCCCTTGCTCCCTGGGAGCAGAGCCCGATCCCCCCCTCCCTGGCTTCCCCCTCACGTCAGGGAGTTGAAGAGAGCCAGAAGGTCCCCCCTGAGCCTCCTTTTCTCCAGGCTGAGCCCCCCAGCTCCCTCAGCTACTCCTGGTGCTCCAGCCCCTTCCCCAGCTCCGTTCCCTTCCCTGGACATGCTCCAGCATGTCCATGTCCTTTTTGTGCGGGTTCCAAACCCAGATACAGGATTTGAGGCGTGACCTCAGCAGAGCCAGCACAGGAGGACGGGCACTGCCCCGGTCCTGCTGCCACACTGTGAGTGGTGAAGAGAGTGGGCGATGACCTCAGTGGTGTGATGGTCCCAGTGGGATGATGATCCCGGCGGAGTGATTCTGATCTGATTCGCATCCCGAGGTGCACTTTCCTGAAATCCAGCTGCTGTTTCGCCCTTTGCACAGCGATAAGCCCCATTTTTCCTGGCCCTGCTCAGCATCCCCCCGTTCCCCCGAGCATCCAGCCATCCCTCCCGCGGGATATTCCGCTCGGCTCCCGCCCCTCCCGGGCAGGACCAGCCGGGGCGGAGCCGTCGGAAAGGATGCGGGAGGGGGCCCAGGATCGACGTGGGCGGGTGGGAGCGTCTGGCCGGGATTCACCGTCCGCAATCACTCCCC
>WEIV01016785.1:0-13628 GCA_013390005.1 Calyptomena viridis
GGGCCTGGCCGGGCCCAACACCGTGTACGTGCAGGTGGTGGCGGCCGGGAGCCGAGACGCGGGGGCCGCCGTGTACGTGTTCTCCGAGTTCAACCGGTGAGAGCGGGGCCGGGGGGCGGGGGTCGGTCCCCGCCGGGCCCGCCCTGACACCCCTTTGCCCCCCAGGTATCTGTTCAACTGCGGCGAGGGCACCCAGCGCGCCATGCAGGAGCACAAGTAAGTGGGGACAGCGCGGGGCGGCCCGGGCGGGATCGGCCCCCGCTCAGCCCCCTGTCCTGACCTGCAGGCTGAAGATCTCCCACCTGGACAGCATCTTCCTCAGCAGGGTGGCCTGGGCCAACGTCGGGGGGCTGCCAGGTGAGTGTGGGGGCCGGGTCTGCCAGGTGGGGGGTGTTCTGGGAAGTGGCAGGGCCAGGGCTGGCTTGGGGGCTGTGTCACAGGGGCTCTGCCCACACTGCAGACACGGGCCCTGCCTGCCCAGCGTGCCTGGCTTTATCTTGCCAAAACCTGGAGCACAAGGTGTTCCCAGTGTTGTGTTGCCAGCAGGGAGCTCTTCATGGCTGAGGCAGCTTTGAGTCCAAAGAAACCTGCAAAGGTTTGTGGCCATTGCTGTCCTCGAAGGAGGGTGAGGTTAGAACACATGCCTTAGGATCTTGTCCATAGCAAGTATGGAAATCTCCAAGAAAGGAGGAGATTTCAGAGATAACAGAGCAGGTACCTTGCTCCACATGATGACTTCACAGAGGTGTAGATGTTTTCTTTATCTGCAAAGATGAGTTACTTGTTGAAACTTCCACAAAGCTGAGGCAAAACTGAATTTGGATCTGAGTCAGTTGTGGCCTTCATGGAGAGGCCCAGGACTCCTCCACACTGAGAGGGATCTTCTGGGATCTACCAGTGGTTGGGGCTGTGATAAAGCTGTTTCTCTGCTTGCTTTTAGGTATGATCCTCACATTGAAGGCTATAGGGCTTCAGAGGTGTGTGTTCCTGGGGCCGCCAAAGCTGGTAAGTTGGGAAGTTGAAGAAGGAGAAGGAAACTCTTGAAATGTTGAAGCTCACCCTGGAACTGGGAGAGCTGGTGGGAAAGTGGCTGTAAAATGCTGGTCTGAGTTGGTGTCAGCCGTGAGGGCTGCCTTCAAATTCAAATCAGTTACAGAACAGTGTGAGACTTCTGCTCCTTAAAACTGTCTTGTCAGCTCATATCCTGATAAATCAGCTTTTGGGAGAAGGGGCCTTTGTTCTGCTCCCTCCCCATTTCATATTAATAGAAACTCAGTCTCTGACCTGTTTAATGAGGTCCTTTCTAGCCTAATGCCATGACTGGGCTCAAAATGTGCAGTGCTCAGCACTGTTTTATTTCCTTGCAATTTCTGCTGACTAATTCTAAGGATGGAAAGGGTGGGGACGGAGGTTCTGTGTTGTCCTTTTTTTAAGCTCACAATGCCCACCAGAGGTGGCTGCCCAGTGCTGGCTGGGTGCTGTGTCTGCCTGGGCACTGAGCCTCTCCCTTCACTGGTGGTCCCTGTGTCTTGGCACTTGTGCCACCTCCTGATACACTGTCTCTTTTCCAGCAAAACTACTTGAAAGCCATTCGCCTCTTTCCCGGGCCCCTGAAAAGGATGGATTTAGGTATGTGAGTCAGGGATGTGCAGCAAAGGAACTTGTCACTTCTTGTTTCATCTCTAGCCAAGGTTACATTGAACAGTAACAACTTCAGAGTAAATGCCTCTGGTTTAGATCCACTCAGAGGAAGTTTTAAACATTTGTTTTTCTCTGCTACACTGTTCAAACCCCTCACAACAGTGTTTCCAGCTCTGTTTCTGGTCAGGGGCTGCCAGGCTGGCTGATCCAGGCACAGTTTGGTTTTAAAACACTGTGAAGGCAATTTGCTTCCAGAGGCTGCCAGACAGCTTACTGTGGTCTCATGGACAGCTCCCTGTGGATGATGGGCCTTTAAAACTTTAGTCATTCATTGGGGTTTGCAGTTGGGCAGAGAAGGGGAAGGTTAGCAGATGATGTTGAGGAAAGAAAAAGACACTTCTGTGATTTGCATTGCTGTAGAGTGTGAATCTCTGCCTGTTCACTTGTTAATGCCCTTTTGTGATCTCTCCCAGCTGTGCAGTTGCACACAGAGCCTGAGTACAAGGATGAGACAATGACAGTGGTCCAGGTCCCTCTGACAGGTGAGCACTGAGACAGGGCAGCACCCACAGCTCAGGGGGTTCCAGGAGCACCTTCTGTTTGCCAGCCTGAGTCAGCAGAGGTGCATTAATTTGCCTTTCAAAGGAACAAGACCTGCTGAGTCAGGGCTTGGCTTGTTCCTTTAGGTGTGGGTGTATGGAATGATGTGAAACATCCCTGGATTTGGCTTTCTCAGCCAGCTGGGTTCTTAGTGCTGGAAACTGATAGTGAGGGTGTAGCACAGACTTGGCAGGATTTAACAATTTGGGGAGAAGCTCTTGAATGAGGAATGGCTCCCAAATTATGTGGCTGGAGTATGAAAGTGCAAGTCAGACTGGGAGGAGGAGCTCTGTGTTATGGTGCAAATTAAACATCATGGAAGGGGGGATGCTAGTCCTGCTTTTCTTGTCTTTCCCTTCTGATTAACTGATCTTTGTCTGCTTTTATCGGATTTGGGACAGGAAAACCACTGGGTGCTGAAAGTAAATCATCCCAGAGTCCTGGAGCATCAACCCAGGGTGGAGGTAGCCCTAAAGGGGACACAGGGCCTGGATCCCCAAGAGCTGCACAGCAAAGCTTGGAGGAAGGAGAGGGACCAAAAAGCCCAAAGAAAACAGGTGAAAAACATGGAATGACGCTTTTAACTTTAATAAGATAAAGCCAAATTAAGGATATGCATTTGTCCTCCAAGCTGTTTGCTCTCTGGACTTAGAGAAGCTCAGCTGGAGGATTCCATGGAGCAGAATGTGCTCTGTACTTTGGAAGCTGACGCAGAACTCACAAGGCCTGGACATGATTCCTGCTTGGGTGTAATTAGTCCCTGTAGTTGCTTCTGGCTAGGGGGGGTTGCTCAAGCCTTGGTAATTTAATTACAGGTTGGACTGATTATTTTCAGTGTTGGGCTTTAGTTTGGTTTCCTGCAGCTGAAGCCATGAGCTCTCTGGCCTTGGGTTCTGATAACATTTTGCTGCTGGACTCCCAAGTTGTCTGGATGATGTTCCTGTTAATGCTTTAGCACATTTTGTTTTCAAGAAAAGTGGTAGTGAGTGATGATTTTTGAGTAGTTTTGCTTCCTTTTACAGGTTATAAGTGTGCAGATAGGAATCCTGAGCTGGTGATGGCTTTTCTTTGTAAGGTAAGTTTGGGCACAGAGGTCTCCAAACCAATATAGAACAGATTAGAAAACAGAGCAGAGTATTACAGTGAGAAGGGACCTACAGGGATCATCTGAAATCACAGAATTATTTGAATTGGAAGGGACCTTGAAGATTATTTAGTTCCATTCCCCCTGCCATGGGCAGGGACACCTTTCACTATCCCAGGTTGTTCCAAGCTCCATCCAACCTGGTCTTGAACACTCCAGGGCTGGACCATCCAGTCCAACTACCTGATCACTTCAGGCTGTCCAAAATTTAAAGCATCTTATTAAGGGCATTGTCCATCTCTTAAACACTGGTGAGTTTGAAATTGCCCACCTTGTTCCTGTGTGTGACCTCCCTCTCTGTAAGGAAAAGCTTCCTAATGGCATTGGGACATTTCATCTTGCTCCAGAGATTTAGTGGGTGACAACATTTTCAAGTAGGATTTAGAAGCTGTATTATGTTTGTGCTTTTCAAATGTCAGAGCAGCTGAGCATGAGCAGGAATGTGTAAAAACTGGAGACATGTTCTGTACAGAGCAGCAGTTGAGTTCTCAGTCCTTACAGTAGGACAGGCTGTCCTGCTTGCTTGGCTAAAGAAGGGAGCAAGAAAGAGCAGCAAGATCCTGGAAACCTGACAGTTGAGTAAAGCTTTTTGGGGTAACTTAGAGCAGTGGCTGTGGAACTGCAAAGGGAAAAACTCTTGCCTTGTCCTGTGGGGAAACACTTGCACTAGCAGTAGGTGGCTCTTGTTTCCTGGCCCTCTTGATTTGGCTGCTAATTCTGTTTAACTCTTTGCAGATTCACCCAAAGAAGGGGAAATTCCTGGTAGCTAAAGCCCAGGAGATGGGTCTGCCAGTGTGAGTAGGAGATGCCATCCTGGGGCACGGGGCAACAGCAGGCACGTGGCTGTTGGCAAGCTAAATATTTGTGTGGCCTTGTTTGCAGGGGAACTCCAGCCATTCTTCCCATAATTACAGCTCTCAAAAATGGGGAGAGCATCACTTATGAAGGCAGAGAGGTAAGATGTGCCTGTGCTTCTGGTGTGGCTTTGCCACCCTCCCTCCTCCACTGGGCTCCCAATGACGAGCTTTTTGTGCAGGATGCTTTGCCTGCCAGTAGGTTCTGGGACTGTTCCAGCTCCAGGTTGTTGCTGGATGTGGCATTTCTGGGGCTGTTTGGGTTATGATGAGGGAAGTACCCTCCAAAATGAATTCCTGTGTGGGTGTGGCTGGATGTTTGCTGTCTGGCAGAGCTTCTTCATCTTCCCATCCTGAAGCTAATGCAGGCCTAGAAGTGAACTAGGAGCTAATCCTGCATTTTTTAAATCTCAGGATTGAATGCCTGTGTAGCCATCACTCCCTCCTTACTCTGTTTGCACCTCTTAGACCAAAACCAGTTCAGTGGTTCCTGGGTGCAGGGTCTGAATCTCACACATTGGAGGGAGGGGCAGAGCCAGCTCTGGCCATGGCCCAGGTGATCTGCAAGTGCAGCTCCCAACCTGGGGGGCGGGATTGGTTTGTCTGGGTCACAAGAATTTCACAAAGCCTTTTTTTTGTAAACATGCTTTTGCTACCACCATGGGAGCCTGGAAGCTGCTAAAATTCCCTTCCTTAGGTTTGGCTGTGGTTTGCTCTGAGGCTGGGCTTGGCATTTGTTGTTACCCAGTGAAATGCAGATGTGTGCAATGACAGCAGAAAGGGCTCAAGAAAGAGCTGCAGGAGCTGGGTTTGCTGAGCACTGAGAGGGGCTGCTGGGGGCTGCCTGGTGAAGGAGCTGCCAAAAGAGTTGGACACAGTGGTGCAGGAAGGGCTGTGTGTACAGCTTGGCTGTGGTGTGACCATTGTGTGTCTGCCTGCAGCTCTTCCCTGAGGAACTGTGCACCCCCATGGATCCTGGCCCAGTGTTCCTTGTGCTGGAGTGTCCTCACGAGGGCTTTGTGGATGCTGTGTGTGAAAATGAGACTTTCCAAAGGTAGGCCTAGGGTGTTTGCCAAAAAGAAGCTCTTGTTCTAGTCTAGATGTGCTGCTTCTTGTGTTTCTGAGCTCTTTGGCTCTGTTAAGGAGCTCAAGATACAAGAAAGGACTGGTAGTGCATTTTGAGGCTTTTAGGAAGAGCAGGACCTGTGGGATTCTGTGACTGTCACAGGCCTGTCTTCCCTCATGGGCCTCCAGAGCAGGAATGTGCCCTGGTGTGTGGCTGGGAGCAGTGGATGTGCTGCTTCCCTGGGGGCTGGAGGCCTGGCCTGCACAGGACATCTCTGCAGGGCTCGTGCTGAAGCCTGTGGGGTTCACAGAGGCCCTGCAGATGTTGCTGGTGGTGGAGAGGAGTTGGTGTGTGGGGAACAGTGGAGGTGTCACAAATGATGGGCCTGAGCCTTGTGCTTTGGTGATGTGGAGCCTGGAGCTCCTGGGCTGTGCTCTGAAGGTCTGTGCTCTGCCTGCCTCAGGGAGCACCTCAGGGAGCACCAAAGGGGCAGAGGGGAGGGGATGCCAAGGGGGTGGACTGAAACCCGAGTATTTCTGTGCTCAAATGTGCCCCAGGTACCAGGAGGGACTTCCTGAGAACCAGGTGGCCTTGGTTATTCACATGACTCCCGAGTCAGTGCTGCGAGACAGTCGCTACCAGCAGTGGCTGGCAAGGTACGTGGTCCTCCTGCTGCCTGGCATTGTGGCTCTCTTGGGCAGCCTGTTCTTGTTTTTCCCAAAGTAAAAGGAGCTGTTGGCTGGCTCTGCTGGTCAGGTGAGGTTTTTAGCTCAGGTGGGCACATGTGCCCAACTCTAAGGTGGGGCTGAACCTGTTGTGTGTGGTTTTGTCCTCTTGCAGATTTGGGCCTGGGACTCAGCACTTGGTGCTCAATGAAAACTCCTCCACTGTGCACAACCCACGCAGCTACAAGATCCAAACTCAGCTGAACCTCATCCATCCCGACATCTTCCCTCTGCTCACCACCTACCAGAGCAAGGTAGGCCAGGCCCTGCCTGTGCCCCTTGTGCCCCTGGGCAGAGCTGTGTTTCATTGCCCCTCCTCCCTGCAGGAAGCAGAGGCCGTGTGCCCGGTGCCCATCGTGCGAGGGGAGTGCCTCCTGAAATACCACTTCAGGCCGCAGCAGGAGTGGCAGAGGTCAGTGGGAATCTCACTTCCCAGCTTTTGGGTGTTGGCTTGAAGCAGCTTTTCAGTGAGTGCTGACACACTGTGTCAGGATCCTTTGCAGATCCTTTCTAGTGGCTGTGCTGGGGGAGCTGCCAGGCTGTCAGTGGTGTCTTGGGGGCTGTGTCCCTGTGCCTGAAAGTCTTGGACAAGGCGTAGGACATGGATGAATGATGCACTGAGAACCACCTGACCAGTGGTTTGGAGTGCTGTTTCTGTCCCTTGTCCTGTAACCTCATGGCTCTCTGTCCTTTGCTTTGACCGATGGTGTGCACCCAGCTGTGGCTGTGGCACAGCAGATGGAGGCAGGGACAGACTTTCTGGGGAGCCCAGGGAAAGATTTATTATGTGAATACTCTGAAAGCCCCAGGTGGTTACACGTTTGCTGCACTTGTGGGCAAGTAATTGAAGCTGCTCAGTGAGAACCTTTAGGGCCAGGGACCACATTGTGCAAGGGGATACCAGCTGCCATGGCTCAGGTTTCTGTCCCTGTTGGGCAGAACAGGAGTGCCCAGGTGCCAAGAGGAGTTTCAGTTTCTCTGCCTAAGGGAGAAACTGAAGGCCTGTAGTACTTCCCATGCTGTCATGCAGGCCTAGGACACAGTGTCTCATGCTTTTCAGTGGAGCCTGGAGCCCTTTTGGGTGGCTGCTGTTCTTCCAGGACCCTCCGTGCTGCCTTGCAGTGCCCTCTAGTGCCTGGAAACTCTGGATCAGGACATGGTGCTATTCCAGGACCTTCTCCTGTTTGCTGGAATAATCATTTCTGTGGTTGGCTCAGCCCAACCAGCCCTTTTTGGCATGCACCACACTCATGGATGTGTCTTCTTGGAACTTGGAAGGAGCATTTGCTCCCTTGCTGTAAGGCTGTTGTGGCACAGGAACTGGGCACTGAAAAGGGTATTTCAGTTCCTACCCAGCCCCATCCTGACACATGGGCTGTTGTTGCAGAGATGCTGTGACTGTCTGTGACCACGACGCGTTTGTTAGTGAAGCCTTGGATCTCCCTGACTTCCAGACCCGTGTGAAGGAGTGCAAAGAGAGCCTGTCTGCTGTGCCAGGTATGGATCAGGAATCTGGCTGGGATCAGTGTAATGGGAAGTAGCAGCTCTTGGTGCCCAGATGAAGCTGTGAAGTGGTGGTGCTTGTTCTGCCTTCCCTTGGAAACCTGCTGCTGAGGGAAGAAAACTGGCTGTGCTGGACATGTTTGCTCTGGAGTTACTGGGCTGGTGAACTAACTAATGTCTGACTGGGCAGTATGTGGAGAACATTTGCTTACAAATCCTTGGTGTCTTTTTTCTCTAGGAAATGTGAGTGCTTACCCTGAAATTGTGTTCTTGGGAACAGGATCTGCAATTCCAATGAAAATCCGAAATGTCAGTTCCACGCTGGTGAATACCAGGTAAATCCCAGTGCCACGAATTGTGCCTGGAGAGGCTCAGTGTCTCAGGGGGTGCTGCCCAAGGGCTGAACTGAGCAGTGTTGGTGACACAGGGTGAATGCCCCTTCCTGGATCTGGATCTATAGGTGGGGAAGACTCGACAGCCACCTGTAAATCCAAACACTGGATGTGTCCATTTTACCCTCTGCCCCTGGGTGTGTTCAGCACCAGCCAGCACCAGGATGGGCTGTGCAGACAGAACAGCCTCTAAGCCTTGGCTTGTAGGGCTGAGCAGCACTGAGGGCTGTGGAGATCTCTGCCTTCCAACCCCAAAGATGCCCCTCCCTGCCTGGCCCTGCTCAGAGCTCATACAGTGGCTGTTAAATGTCCCTGTCACTTGTGTCACCAGCGCTTCCCGATCCCTGCTCCTGGACTGCGGAGAAGGAACCTTTGGACAGCTCTGCCGCCACTATGGAGAGCAAGTTGACCATGTGCTGTGTAACATAGTGGCTGTGTTTGTGTCCCACATGCACACGGACCATCACTCGGTGGGTTGGGGCTCTGTGCAGGTGTGCTCTGCACTTTGGGACTCGGCTCTAGCTCCAGCTGTGGGCTGCCCTGCTCTGCATTCCTCTCTGCATTCATTCTTCAGGCACTGCTGGATCTGTCTGTGTTTCTCATCCCGCCTCCCTTCCTGTTTGGGATCCCTGGGATCATCCAGAGTTATTTTTTTAGCAATGTCCAACCCAGCTCCCTGCATTGTCTGGAGTAAAGAGCCCCAGAAGGAGCAGCTGGTCTGTCCCAGACTGGGCATGATCAGGGCAGGCTGTGTGCTGGTCTGCTCTCTGGCAGTCACACTGGGTCTGAGGAGCTGGGTAGGGACTTTCTGCTCTCCATCCTTCTGGGAAGGGCTGAGGGGCTTGTGGGCTGCTGGCCACCAGCTTGGGCATAAGCAGGGACAGTGTTACAGCAGCTCAGCAAGTTGCAGTTATTGGAAAAGCAGCAATCCTGGATTTCTGACTGCAGGTTTGCTCTGTCTGGGCTTGCTGAGCTGTGGTAGCACTGCTGCCACTCCCTCCCCAGACATGTCTGACTGGGGCTTGTCCTGTTCCCTCTGCAGGGGCTGGTGCACATCCTGATGGAGCGACGGAGAGCTTTTGTAAGTAGCCCTGGTTTCACTGCTCCTGGACTTGGCTTGGGCTGAGCAAGGGGGAACCTCTGAGTAGTGGAGAAGCTCCAGCATTTCCCTGGGTATTTCTTCTCTCTGATTTGTTGTACACCTAGTGCTGATTTTTCCCCCACCTTTGGTTTTCCAGGCAGCCCTTGGGCAGGCTTTCAGCCCTCTGTTTCTGGTAGCACCTGAACAGATCATGCCTTGGCTACACGAGTACCACAACCACTGTGAAGAGATTCTTGGAGACATTAAGTGAGTGTTCTATGTGGAGAAATGTCCTGGCTGGGTCCTTATTCAAGGGAAACCCCTGTCATCCATTCCTTCCCCCCTTTGTTGGAACTGACTGATTCCTTCCACTGCCTGTAGACCAGGATGCGCAGTTTGCAGAGGGCAGGATAGGGTTTGGCTGCTTAGAAGATGCTTACATGCAGACTTCCCTTCTCCAGAGGAAGGGGGAGTTGGGCAAGTGGTAGAAAGAATATTTGTCAGTGGAGAAGAAGTGGTTGGATGAGTTACTGGGGCACCAGTGAAAGCAAGAGGAATAACAGACGTGCACCAAAGCACACCTCACACTTGTTTGTAAGGAGCTGAACTGAGGAGAAACAGGAGCAATTGCCTGCTTAAAGATAAGATCAGGTTTTGCTTTGTGCCTTTCCTTAGTTCTTCTTCCCTCCCTCACAGAATGATTCCTTCTCAGTCTCTTGTGAAAGGCTGTGAGAACATCAGACCTAAAGCCAAGGCGTTTGTGAGCTCTTTGTTAGAGAACTATGACCTGGCTGAGGTAAGTTCCTGAGCTGGGGGCTCTGTGGCTGAGAGTAGACCTGGGGTCTAACACTTGTATCCTTGTTCAGTTTCAGACCTGTGAAGTCCAGCACTGTAAAAATGCTTTTGCATGTTCATTGATCCACAAATCTGGCTGGAAAGTAGTGTACTCTGGTGACACAATGCCCTGCATGGCCCTAGTGCAAATGGGTAGGTGACAAAAACCCTCTGCTGGAGGAATCTCTTAGGGAAGTATCTGAACTGGGCACCCTCAAACCCTTGGTGCTGTGCCTGCCACACACTGGGGGGCTGAGGGGGAAAAGGAGAGCTCGTGTAGGCAGTTGGACTGTCAGTCTTCAACTGAAGATTGAAAATATGGTTGTTTACACAGGTAAAAATGCCACCCTGCTGATCCATGAAGCCACACTGGAGGATGGCCTGGAAAAGGAAGCTATAGAGAAGACACACAGGTGGGGTGTGTTCTGCTGTCTGTCACTGTTAAGGAAGGGAAAGGTGCTGAGCTGGGTGTTGTCCCGGGAGCTGGTGGTGAAGGGCTCAAAACCTGTAGAAGGTTCTGGTGTGTGTAGAGCTTTTCCACACTAAAAATGGTGTGTTGCTTATTGCCATGACCCTCAGCTCCTCCCAGCATCCCCAAAAAGAAATGGGGAAAGCTGTCAAGCAGACAGCAGTAACTGTACAGACAGACTACTCCAAGGGAAAGGCCTTCTGCTTGATCACATCTTGGGACTAAGCTCAGGGGGTAGAAGTCATCTTACCCTCATAATTAAATGTGCAATTCCAATGAGTGCCACAGCCAGGGATTCCTCAGGCTGCCCCCAACAAATGTGGGGAGACCTGAGAGCAGCTGCTTGGAATTACCTGTGGGTCACAGAGCTGGGTGTGCTGGCACCTCTGGGACAAGTGTTTGAACAAGTCCCTGTCCCCAGTTTGTGGAGCTCTTACATGTAGGGCTCCAAAAACTACAGCTGCTTTCCTTTACTTTGGAAGTCAGTGTTGCCAGCAGTGCGGGCTGTGCCTGCAGGGAGCCTTGAGGGCTCATGTGAGACATGACCTGGGTGCAGAGGTGCCAGCCTGGCTGTGACAGGCTGTGTTCCTGCTCCTTTTGCAGCACGACCTCCCAGGCAATCCAGACTGGGATGAAGATGAATGCAGAGTTCATCATGCTCAACCACTTCAGCCAGAGGTACGCCAAGATCCCGCTGTTCAGCCAGGACTTCAGCGACAGGGTGGGCATTGCCTTCGACCACATGAGGGTGAGTTGGGAGCTTGGGGCCAGGCTGTGGGAGAGGCTTCACTGTTCCTTTAGGAGGGCTGCTCATAGTTTGAATTCTCCCCTTATATCAATACACCTGAAGAGCAGTCTGCTCTGAAACAGCTTCTTTAAGTGCTGGCAGCAGATCTCACCAGCGTGGGGAAAGGGGGGCACAGGGTGAGTGCAGGCTCTTGAATCTGACTCAACACACTGGGTACTTCCCTCATGGCACCTCAAGTGTGTTTTTGCTCAGCCAAAATCCTAATTTTGTTTCCATCCCCACTCCCCTCTCGGTTCGTGTGCTGCTTCAGTGACTTTCCTTAGCAGACAGCTGGGAGGCAAAAGCTGCTGCCAGTGGGCTGAAGGCAGTCGGGGCAGTGAGAGCAGCTCACTGGCAGTCAGAACTTGTCCTGGTTCCCAGCATTTCTGGGAAGAAAACGTGCATAACTTGTCGAGGTCAGGGCTGCTCAGAGCCCAGGGAGGGGCAGTGCCCTGCCATCTGCACAGGCCAGAGGTGAGGGGGAGGAAGGAGAACAAAGAGCAGTTCTCAGGCAGGGGCTCCTTGTGTTCCAGGTCCGTTTTGGTGACTTTCCAACCATCCCGAAGCTGATCCCGCCCCTGAAGGCCTTGTTTGCTGATGACATCGTGGAGATGGAGGAGCGGAAGGAGAAGCGGGAGCTGCGGCTCCTGAAGGAAACTGCCATAGTCCTGGACAGGCTGAGCAGGCCCGGGGGCACGGAGGCAGCGTGCCAGAAACGGAAACAGACCAAGAACCACCAGGAACTGCCGGACAAGAAGCTTAAAACTGTAAACTGAGAGGGGCAAGGCTGGGAATGCTCTGCTCCAAGAGAGATTCCTCACTCTCCGCAGGCCTTGGGGTGCCGCCGGCACAGCGGGAAAGGGGCTGGTCTTGGTGTCTGGGATTGCTTGGACACCGTGGATCTCCCTGGGCTGCAGCTCCAGGGGGCTGCCAGCAGTGCTGGTCCTTGTGGAGACAGGATGTGCCCACACAGCTCCTGTGCTGGGGGCTCAGCACTCTGTGTGTCATTTTTGTTTTAGCCAAAAGTTCTTCTCTCTGAACTATTTTAATTTTGGGGTTTGTGCTACAGGCTATTGATAATGTAAGAGCAGTAGGTGTGACCTTGGCAAGAGATGAGGTGTGAGAGGCCCTGTGGTGCCATGGATTTGCCAGAAGAAGGTGGGCACGTCTCAGTCATGGGTGATGTAACCAGGTATCAGAACCCAGGTCACAGGAAGAAAATGTAAGAGTAAAATGAGACCTAATTACTTTTTAGGCTAAATTAGGGGTGAGGATACATCTGGGTTCACATTTTATTTTGGTTTTCTCCACTGATTTTTTTTTTCAAAAAATCAGTTTTCCAAACCCTTTATTTAGGATTTGAATAAACCACTCGCCATCCTGCAGGAAGCTGTGTTGTGTCTGGATCACTGAGGGGAAAACAAATCTCTGGGTTGCTCCAGAGAATGGCCTTGGCTGGCAGATTCTGCCTTACGGAACTGGGGTGAAGACCAAGATCTTGCCCATCAGGTCTGGCTCATGCTGGAACCTCGTGCCTGTGTTTCATGCCACACAATCCCCTTTGCCTTCTGTTACCTTCTAGGCAGGAGTTTTGCTTGTCAGCCCAAGCTGTTACCAACAGGTGGTGGCTTTTGAATGGCACCAGATCAGACTGGGAGCAGATCTCAGTCCTGATGCAGGGGACAGGAAAGCTGGCAAAGCAGGCAGAGAGTGGGGAGGTCTGAGGGTTAAGAGGAGTGTTTGTGAGGCTTTTTTGGGTCAACTTTCCTTCTGCCCTTACCACTGCTGTAACTGCCTGTGTTTGGAAGCAGAAAGGGAGCTCTGTGCTGTTTCAACTTGAAGTCACTCAGCCCCAAGCCTTGCTCAGCAAATGATCCCAGCACACAGGAAGGACTTAAAAGTTCATTTTAAGGTGATGGGAGATTAAGAGACCAAATTGGCAGCAAAATATGTTTTGTTGCTGAGCTGAGCTTTAATGTTACGGTTGTCTAAGGCAGAGCTGGGTCCTATGGAAAAGCTCTGCTGGACTTTTAGGAAGAGCCCTAAAATACTGGGGAAAGACTGAGCAAGTACCTGTTTGTGTGCAGGTGTTTGTAGGAGGAGTTTGGGGTGCCCAGGGAAGGGCCTGGTTACTGCTGGGGCCGCACAAGCAGCCCTGGGACTGCACAGGACCCTGTGCTGCCTTTCAGAGAAGAGGTTTTTATTTGGAAAACAATGAACCACTTCTTACTCGGGTATTAATAAAATGCAAATCCAGCAGTGGCAGGAGCCCAGGGCACACAGGTCACAGCTCCAGGCGGTTGATGCACGTACAGTGGGCTCGGGGAGCAGCACGGGGGGGACGGACGGGACCTGCCTGTGCCCGGTGCGGAAAAATTCCCGCGGGCTCTGCTCGGAGCTTCCCGCGGGGCGAGCCGGGCTGGGGGATTGCTCTGGGACCCCGGAGGAGAAAGGACGGAGTCAGCAGCTCCGGGAGCGCTGGGCCCGCCCTCGCCGGGGGGGGACACGGGAGCGGCTCCCGGGAGTCCCCCG
>WEIV01016785.1:13857-31151 GCA_013390005.1 Calyptomena viridis
CCCCGCCGCCCCCCGCGGCCACCAAGGCGCTCTTCTTCCTCCGCCCTCCCGGCGCCGGCCCCGGCCCCGCTGAGCTGCTGTGCGGGGACCTGCCCGCACAGCCCCTGCCGCACTTCGCCGCCCTGGTGGAGGAGGTAAGTGGGGAAAGGCGGCCCGGGGAGCGCCGGGTCTGTAGAGCCCGATGAAACTTCCTAAAATCCTCACCCACCTCGGCTCTGGGGGTGTCATGTCAGGAATGACCCATGTTATGGAATCACAGGATGATATTCCTGGGAATCAGAGAAGCTGTGGCTGCCCCATCCCTGGAAGTGTCCAAGGCCAGGCTGGAGCAATCTGGGATAGTGGGAGGTGTCCCTGCCCATGGCAGGGGGTTGGAGTGGATGAACTTTAAAGTCCCTTCCAACTCAAACCATCTGGTGATTCTGTGACAGTCGGTGCTGGAAGGGACGTCTCGGGCCCATCTGGTCCAAGCTCCTCAGGCCAGGCTGGTTGCCCAGGACAATGTGCAGCTGGCTGTTGAGTATGGAGACTCCATATGGAGACTCCACAGCCCCCCTGGCCAACCTCTGCCAGCATTTGGTCACTCTTGCTATGGAAAAGTGTTTCCTGGTGTTCAGAAGAGTCATCTCTAGTTCACTTACCTCAGGCAGGATGATGAATCTTCAAGAGGTTCAAGTACTTTCTCCTTCTTGTGTTAGTAGCCTGACCTAGACAGCACTATCTGGGTGTATTCCCGATGGCCCCTGACCTGGAGAAGTCCCAGTGATGAGGCTGTACTGGGACAGCAGAGGAGCTGCCTGCTTTGCACAGCTCAGGTGATGTGTTGGTGTATTGAGATGGTGATGGATGCTGGATTGCCAAGAGCAGGCCAGGCTGCCTATCTGAATTTTGTGGGTTAACATGTTACAAACACAAGGAGGAGCTGTTGTTCCAATGGTTTTTTTTTGTTTCTTTTTGTCAGAGCTTTTCAGGACAGTTTTAGAAGAAGTTGTCCAGTGAAATAAATAATTTGTGTCAGACTTATTGTGGGTCATTTGAGGCACCAGGAGCTGACCCTGACTGTGCTCGGTGAGGAAATGCAGCTGAGCTGTGGGTCACTGCTGGAGCCACCTCAGCTTGTCACACCCACCCCTTGTGATGGCTGCAGGGGACACACCTCCATGCTGGGGGTTCATGGAGAGCCCTGTTGTCATTTTAACAATCAAAAAAACCCCAAGTTATTTGACTAGTTATGCCATTTCTCCCATTAGCAGTCCATGTGATTTGAGTAATAGGGACAATTCCTGCTAATGGTGCAGCTGGAACTGTTGAAGGTGAGCTCTCAGGGTCTGCCTGTGTGCCCTGGAATTGTGCCCCCCTTCCCACAGCTCCCTGGGCACAGCACTTACTGCTGCTGATGTTCCTCAGTCATGGTGCAAAGAAACTTCAGCACCCTGGGATGGCACCGTGGTGCTGCTGGGCTGCTTTGCTCCTTTGTGGTTCTGTGTCCATTTGAAGCTGGTTTTATACCTTTAGCCTCCCCCAAGCCTGGTCACATAAAGACTGGTTGTCACCACCAGTCACCACCCTGGAGCCAGCCCAGGATGGGTGACAGACACTGTTGCCATCACAAACAGGATGCAGGAGCAGCTCTGGTCCAGCCCAGCCACGAGCCCCCCACACTGCTGGGCCAGTGCAGACCCTGGAGCTTCCACTGATAAAGACAGAAATGGTATTTAGTGGGCTACAACTTAGAAAATAACCTAAAGAGTGACTGTGCTCAAGGCTGCAGTGAGGTTGGGGTGGGGATGGAGGGGATCTCACCAACAGGAGATCCCAGGAGGTACCAGAAGACCTTCCCACTCTGCACACGGGGGGTTCTGTGCAGGTTGGCTCGGGGGCACAGCACTGGGAAGTGTGGGGTGAGCAAGGGGCTCACCCAGAGCTGTCTGTATCTGCAGGTTTGAGAGGCTGGGAGAGCCTGAGGATGGATCTTCTCACTTTGCTGGTTTCCACCTTTTCCAGCTGCCTGGATTTGGGGGAGAGGGGTCACCAGCAAGAGTGTGGGCTGAAGGGAGGCCTGTCCATCATCACCTGCCCTTGTTTCACACAGACACAGAACTGCTTGGGACAGTGATGAATATGGATCTCCAGGCTTGGCCAAGTCAAGACCTCAGAGCCTGGTGGCCTGTGTGTCTCCTGCAGCACCTTTTGTCATGAATCATCAAGTCACAGCATGGTTTTGATGCCTAAAATCAGGGAAACAAAAAACTGCCAAACAAATTAATAGAGGTGAAAGGAACAGCATTCTAATGGTCCAAAAGAGAAAACAATTATCAGCTTACATTTATAATCTTCAAAACCCTATGCCCCTTAAAATATCCAATCAGAGTTCATCTAACCCCTGTGTCCCCAGTATATCCAACCAGAATCCTTCTAATTCCCTGTACCCACTCCTGGATCTGCTCCCCCAGAGCTTCTGCAGGAGTTCTGGGCCTCTATTTCATCTTGCTACCTCGTTATCTTCAAAAGGAATGTAAACATCTTTCTAAAACTCATGAGAAAGGTCTCACAAGAAAGCTTTGAGTGAGACTATATAGTCAGACTATAATTCCAGAAATATGAGGAAAAACCCCAAGGCATCAGTTTGGGTTGGAGGAACCTTAAAGCCCATTTTGTTCCACCCCCTGCCATGGGCAGGGAAACCTTCCACTATCCCAGGTTGCTCCAAGCCCCATCCAACGTGGACATCCTTAGACATTTCCAGGGATGGGGCAGCCACAGCTTCTCTGGGCAACTTGTGCCAGGACCTCCCCACCCTCACAGGGAATTCTTCCCAATATCTAAAGCAACCCTCCTCCAGCTCTTCTCCCCTGTTCTTCCTTGTCTCCTGCTGTAGGTCATTGTGCCCATCCTGACAAACAGGAAGAACCATCAGGGCTGGCCACGAGTGGTGTCACAAGACATCATCCGTCATGTCCACAGCCTCAAAAGCACTGTCTTCATGGTTGTTGGCCAAGTAAAGGGCAAGACCTTGCTGCCCCTTCCAGCTGGCTTGGAGGGGATCGAGGACATGGATCCAGAAAATGAGAGGTTGTGAGTATCACCCTGCTGGGATGGACTGGGAAGTTCCTGCTTCCAAGGCAGTGGGGTGACCTCACCTCACCCACTTGGTGTCCTTTGTCTCTGAATTAAAGTGAATGACTGTGGGAAGGTAGAACAGATTCAGAGAGAACAGGATGGGCACAGAGAGACTTGCTGGGGGTACAGCTCTGCAGGTCAGACCTGAGCCCAAATGGATCTGCTGTGACAGTGACTGGCAGAGGTGGCAGCTGGCACTTTGGGGTCATTCACTTTATGGCCAATGTGTTGTGGAGCTTCGTCTGTTTCCTTCAGGCTGTAATTCCTGTTTCAAACAAGGACAGAATCTTATGGGTTTAATTGTTTTGTGGTTTTCAAACATGAATCCAGACTGTAACTGCAAAATCCAACTGCCCCAAGGGGTTGTTTGAGTTGGACCCAACTGAGCAATGCACATGGACAAGTGACTGCGTGGTGTGTTTTGTGCAGCCCGGAGCTGGTGGATAAATCCCTTGTCCATGCCATCGAGTCAGCCATCATTGGCTGGAGCCACCAGATCCAGAGGGCACTGAAGAAAGAGTCCTCAGAGCCTCTCCTGCAAGGCAGCAACCCAAACCCAAAGGTGGAACTGGAGTTCTGGAAGAACAGGTACCCTGGGGGCCCTGCCCAGGGCACGGTGGGCACTGCTGCTGCTTTGGGTGGAGCTGCTGCTGCTGTGAGCTGAGAAAAGCAGCTGCTCGGGGTCGTGCAGAGACCTGAGCTGAGGAAAATTGCTCCCACACATAAAATAGTGATGATCTCAGAGTGCCTGGGAGGTGCTTGGGCAGCTGGCTGGGTTTAACTTGGCCCCAGAACAGGTCAGGGCTACACTACAGGGGAAGTTTTTTGAAAATCCATCACTGGTTCCCAGCAAGCAGCCCCAGAGTGGAGCTGATGGACCTTCTATGCCTTCAGCTGGCTGCTCTTGGGCTCGGGGCCAGCGTGGGGTTAGATGAGCCAGGGAGTGGAATTTCATGCTGCCCTTTGGAAACATTTGTGCCGTGTTGGCTCAGGCTGACGTGGGACAAAGCCCTGCCCGCTGCAGGTCACTATGTGTCACCAGTGCCTGCAGAAACACCACAGGGCTCCTTCCAGCAGAGCTGCTCTCCTGCTGACCCCCAGCACCAGCTGTGTGTCCTGGGTTGGTCCTGTGTCCTTTCACAGCTGGGACTCAGTCCTTGTGCAGCTGAAGGAAACCCTAAATGAGGGGACACGGGTGGGGTGGAGGGACAGTGGGTGCTGCCCTGCCGTGGGCTGGTGACCTGTCTTGGCTGCTGCAGGTGTGATGACCTGGAATGCATTTACAACCAGCTGAGGTCGAGGAAGGTCAGGAACATGCTGGAGGTGCTGGAGAGAGTGCAGAGTGTCTATGTGCCAGCCTTCAACACCATGCTCATGGACGTCGAGGCAGGTGAGGTGCTGGGACAGCTTCACCACGGGGCTGATTCCTGCCCTGTGTTCACAGCCTGGGTTGCAGTGTGTGACAGGGTCACAGAGTGCTGTGCCCTCCCTGCTGCTGTGACAGGGTGGCTCTTCTTTGTTGGCTTTGCTGGGAGGGAGAAGTTGATAGTGGGAGGTTTTCTTTCTCAGTCTCAGGTTTGAGGGTTCTTTGTAGGTGTGTTCAAGCATTTCTGGCACTTCTGAAAAGGCTGAGAGAATTGGGATTGTTCAGTCCAGAGAGGGGAAGACTCTGGAGTGACCTTATTGCAGCCTTCCAGTGCCTGAAGGAGTTCTAAAGAGCTGGAGAGGGACTTTGGGCAAAGACCTGGAGTGACAGAACAAGGGGGAATGGCTTCCACTGCCAGAGGGCAGGGTTAGGTGGGATATTAGGAAGCAATTCCTCCCTGTGAGGGTGGGAAGGCCCTGGCACAGGGTGCCCAGAGAAGCTGTGGCTGCCCCATCCCTGGAAGTGTCCAAGGCCACGTTGGAGCAACCTGGGATGGTGGAAGGTGTCCCTGCCCATGGCAGGGGGGTGGAACAGGATGATCTTTAAGGTTTCTTCCAACCCAAACCATTCTAGAATTCTATGATGATGATTCTCTTCTTGTTTAGGTTTAATTGCACAACAATGTCCTGGTTTTATTAATTAACAGCTGTACAAAGATAAGCTGAAGCTTTCCACTACTCAGGCACTCCTTTCCTTGCTGTTACAGCCAGGACAGTGGGACTGTGGTCACCTGCCGTCTGGGCGAGGGGCTGCCACAGCCAAACCTGGGCTCAGCAAAGCTCAGCCCCAGCCCTGTGACACTGTACCCTGCAGTGCTGTGGATCACAGCCTGTAGCCCTGTGGAGCTGTGGCAGAGCTGTATGTTTGGTGGCCTCAGCCTCTGCACAGAGCCCTGTCACACCCCTGTCCCCTCTCCCTGTCCCTCATCACGGTGTTGGTTTGGTTCCTGTGCTGGTTGTGCCATAGGTGAGCAATGCCACAGGTGAGCAATGCCCAAGGTGAGCAGTGTCCAGTGTGCAGGGTGAGCAGTGTCCAGGGTGAGCAGTGTCCAAGGTGAGCAGTGTCCAGGGTGAGCAGTGTCCAAGGTGAGCAGTGTCCAGGGTGAGCAGTGTCCAAGGTGAGCAGTGTCCAGTGTCCAGGGTGAGCAGTGTCCCATGTCCAAGGTGAGCAGTGTCCAGGGTGAGCAGTGTCCAAGGTGAGCAGTGTCCAAGGTGAACAGTGTCCAGGGTGAGCAGTGTCCAAGGTGAACAGCCCTCAGCACATGTAGGTGGGTGCTCTGTGCTCATCAGGACTGTCTGATTCCTCACCCTGTTGGGGACAGGCTGACATCCAGCTGGTGACCCCACACACCTCAGCTCAGCAGGTCTCACCACTTGTCCCATCTCTTCCCACAGCTCTGACTGAAGCTCAGGACATCCACCTGCACCTGACACCCCTCCAGCAGCCCTTGGAGGACATTGAGGCTGCTGAGTTCAGCAAGGTGAAGCCTTTCCTGGTCCCTCTGCTCCACGTGGTGTGTCTGATCTGGGTCACCTCCAAGCACTACAACGTGCCCCTGCGGATCATAGTCCTGCTGCAGGAAATCTGCAACCTTCTCATTCAGCAGGTGTGTGGCTGTGAGTTTCCACAGGAAGTTCTTAAAAAGTCCCCTCTCTCTTTTCCCCTGTGCTTCCCTGGCAAAGTGATTGTGAGCTCGAGGGGCAGGGTCAGACAGTTCAGTGCAAGCTGCCACTGTTTGCTGTGACAGCAGAAGTGACCTCTCAGTGTGATTTGGCTCTTCCAGGCTGTGGTGTACCTGTCTCCAGAAGACCTTCTGAAAGGAGAGATGGAAGAGAGCCTGGGCAAGGTGCAAACAGTGCTTGACATCCTGAATGCCTTCAAAGGGGCGTTTGAGGAGAGACGGGAAAATCTGCACATGTATTATGAGCCAGGCCAGGATGTGAGGAGGTGGGACTTTAATGCCATGATGGTGTTTGCAAGGCTGGACAGCTTCCTGAAGAGGCTGGAGATGGTGAAGGTGAGACTCTGGTCTCAAAAGGTATTGCAAGCCATCAGGAGAGCTCATTTCCATGAAGTCACACACTGGCATCTTCCCTCCCATGGCTTCTCTTGATGCCAGGGAATGGGGCCTCTCTCTGCACTGTCAGGTCTCTTGTTTGACCAGGTCCTGCTTGGTGCATATTTCAGATAAATTGCTGTGTGCTGCTGCTCAGGTTGGTAGGTGTGTCAGTGCTCCCAAGAATCCTCCTGGACTCTGTGCTCCTGTCAGAACAAGGGGATGAGGATTATAAACCAGTACAGTCTCCCAGGCCATCAGAGACACCCTAGAGCTGGATCTTACCTGACTTGGAGAGACCACATGCCACAACCTCTGAGGTTTCCCTGAAGCCTTCTCTTCTTGAGGCTGAACCCAGTTCTCTGGAGATGATGGTTTCCAATAGGATTTGATGTGCAGATAACCAGACTGTGCTGGCTGGTGCAGAGAGGATGGTCAGGGGCACAGTGATCTATGTCCTGGGCTGTGACCCCTTTGGCAGCCCCTGCCTGGGAGGCACTGGCCAAGCTGTGCCTGCCTGGGGTGAAGCTCCATACTCCCTCAGCTTTTGGGGTTGTCCCTGAGTAGGGCAGCCAGGAGGACATCCCTGGGCTGGAGATCAGCACATTGCTTCTGGTCCTGTGGGACAACTGACCTTCAGTCAGCCCTTGCTCAGCCCCAGCAAAAGGGATGGATGGGGAGGCAGAACTTCCATGGATGGGTCACTGGAGCATCTCCTGAGAGTTGGCACTGTCAGGCCAGGCCCTGCACTGTTTCCATGTCACCTGAGGTGGGAAGGAAAGACCTGTGTCTATATCTCAGCAGACAAGGCCAGCTGGGCAGGGGCAGGAACACATGGAGGTGAGGCTGAGCAGGAGCCTTGGGCAGTTCAAGTACCCGCCAACTTCAGAGGTCCCTTCTTGGTTAATACTCCTAAAATTGGGATTCTTGGCTATGCTGGGTGATGTATTAGGGTCTCATATGTTGGTCCTCCAAACACCCTTGAAAGCAATTTGAGGTGTATTGCTGGTGGCAGCAGCAGGGAGGGATGTGCCAGGACAGGATCTGGCTTCTCACTTCCCTGTTGTGTCCCTCAGCTTGAGTGTCCATGGTGTGTCCTTCAGCACAGCCCCAAACGTAGCTCTGTGCTGTGACAACTGTTGTCACCTTCTTTTGTCCATGTCTGAACCTGGCTGTGCCTCCACTGGCCCTGCAGGGTCTCCTGACCACGGCCTTGGACCTGATGGAGCTGGAGAAGATCGAGTTCAGCGGGATTAGAGGGAAGGCCCTGGGCCAGCAGGTGCTGGACATGTATGAGGAATTCCAGGAGGCCTTCAAGGTGTTTGGAGAGCAAACCTACAACTGCCTCGACCTGGCCAACATGGTAGGTGGGACCAGCTCCAGGAATGCCAGCAGCATATCCCTGTTTCCAGAGCAGCAGCTCCCTCTGAGATGGAGCCCTGGCTCCTGCTGACCCCTTCCCTGCTCCTTCCTCCTTCCTTCTGATCTGATCTGTCACTGAGGGGAACAGGGAGCTGCTGGCCTTCCCTGCAGAGATTTGGGGGTTCTTGCAGCTCCATATCTAGGATACCTTGCTGGGTCAGGACTTCAGACCAGTGCAGTTGGGAAAACTGGATTCTCCTGGCTTTTATGAAAGCTTTCCTTGCTGGTGTCTATGAGCTGTGCCAACATCCATGTCCCTTTGCTTTCCTGCTTTGGTGCCTGGTTTTGTGATGAAGGCCAGCTCAGGCAGTGCCTGGGGATGTGTTTGCTCCTATCTAGATGAACACATGGCATCTGGAGCTCTCAGAATTCTGGGACTCCGTGGTTTGTTATCAGTAGTGCTTTAACTAAAGGAATATTCCCAGCCCTGTGGGTCAGGGCTCCATGGCCATCAGGGTCACAGATGCTCCCAAAGCACGTGTGGCACACGCAGGGCAAAGCCAAGGACAGTCAGAGAGCTCAGAGCTGCTGCCTGGGCTGTGACACCAGCAGGGAGCTGTGCAGGAAGGGTGGGAATGGCATTTCGGAAGGGATCCATGTCCCACAGTTGTGTCTGATCTCAGAGATCTCTGATCTCCCCTGCTGCTTTCCCATTTGCCCTGGGCTGTTTGCTGGGACTGGTGAGCAGGGCACGGTCAGGCCTGTCCCCACATCTGGAGGAGGGAGGGGTGCAGCTGTGGGGGGCTCCAGGATCACACTGGGGCAGCAGTTCCTGGCAGAATCCAAGGGAAGGCAATCCTGGGCCAAGTCCTCCCTCCAGCAGGATCCTGCCATGCTCCTTTGGGAAGGGCAGTGCTGGGCTGGGGGTGGGACCTGGGGTGGTGCCTTTCCTTTGGGTGGTGGGACTTGTCTGCTGTGGGGATGGGTGGCTTGTGATTTGCTTCCTGTAGCTCCTGGTGCATTCCAGGCAGTGCTGCCTGGGAGAATCCTGCTGGAAAGCCCCTTGCTCCATGTCCTTCAGGAAGGAGGGCACTGAAGGAGTGGTGGCAGTGGCTCTGGAGAAGCTGGTTTGGTTCCAGTGACCTCGTGGCCTGTTGTGTGACTCTGAGTTATGCTTGTTTTCTGAGATTTGCACCCTCTCTTACTCTCTAGAGCCTCTTTTTTAGCTTCAACGTGGCATCTGGTGCTGCTGGAGCTGAGCAGTGATAACAGCAAAAGCTGTTGCTTTATGCTCTGTCCTTCCAGAAAAGAAACAAATGACTCATTTTTTAGTGGCTTTGGCCAAGCCAGAACAGAAGCCCTGAAGTCTCCCTAGTTTGTCATGTTCAGTGTTTGATCTGGGCTCTTTTACTTGGAGGAGAACAAACCTAGATTTCACATTTGAACTTCCAAGAATTTATCCCAGCGAGAAGAGCAGTGCCAGAAGCTGCTGGGAATTGCAGGAACACAGAACTGTTGGGGTTGGAGAGGAGCTCTGGGGATCACCCAGTTCACCTTCCCTGCTCCAGGCAGGCTCAGGCAGAGCAGGGCTCTGACCAGTCACACCAACATGTCCCAGGCTGAATGTGTCCAAGGGTGGGAGCTCCACACTCCCCTGGGCAGCCTTTGCCAAAGTTTTGGAACTGCCTTTGTTGTCGCCCCACATGGAGTCACCTCATGGTCAGAACCATGGGGCTGTTTTGGCTTGGAAGTAAATGGGATTTGGAACTCAGCAGGTGGGGTTTTGGGATGGTGGTGTGAGGTTTTGGGATGGTGATGTGGTCTTCAGGCCAAGTGCAGGGTAAGAGAGTGTGAAAAAGATCTGTCTTGCCTCTGGGCTGAAGGTTAGTACTCACTGGACTGTGGATCACTCCTGGAGGGCCACGATCCATACTTTAGCCATGGGGCAAAAGTATCCTTGATTCTGTGGGGCTTGAAAATTAGCCAGAGAAGTGGTTTAATTCCTGCTGAGTGAGAGGAGGAAATATCTCTGGATCAGAAGGTGGCAGGCACCTCCCTGGTGCTGTCTCACAGCTCCTGGCTCTCTGTCCCCCTTCCCACAGGAATTTGAGCAGGATGCCTTGGATTTCCAGCAGAAAGTAGAAGACCTTGACCGTCGGCTGGGCACGGTGTTCCTGCAGGCCTTCGATGACAGCCCAGACTTGGAGCACATCTTCAAGGTCTGTGTGACCCTCCCTCCTCCCAGTTTGCCCCAGGGAGTCACACACTGGCCTCTCCCAGTGCTGGAGCTACAGGGCTGTGGGGCTGGAGTTTGCCATGGGATGGACTGTGGGCCAGTGACACTTGGAGCTGCTGGGCTGCCCTTGGTGGGTGATGCTCAGGCCTGTGGTCCCTCCGAGCTCTCCAGCCATGGAGCTGCCACAGTGTGTGTGTGGAAACCTCAGGAATGTTCCTGATCTTCCCATCAAGACACAAACAACATATCTGTGCTCAGTTTGAGGAAGAGTAGTCAAAGAAATTGCTCAAATAAGGCTTTTGAATGCCACAGGTTTTACTGATCTCTGGAGCTGGAGGAAAGGCTGCTTTGTGTAGGATTTTCCAGGCCAGGTTGGACAGGGCTTGGAGCAACCTGGTCCATGGGAAGTGGCCCTGCCCATGGCAGAGGGTGGGACTGGAGGAGTTTTCAGGTCCCTTCCAACCCAAACCATTCTGGGATTCTGTGTTTTCCTGGTGAGAACTGCTGTTGGAACCAGGTGATCACTGTTAATATCAGTTTGTTGCTGTTGGTAGTACATGGATGCATTTCAGCTTTGAAAACTGAGGTTCTCTAGAAACAAGGTTTGTTTACCACTGAAGCCATCCTGCAGGGAAAGTAAGTGGTATTTTCTGAACAATTTCAATATAGTTGTGCAAAAGACTGTAGAAAGTGATAGAAGTGTTAGCATTTATCTTTCTGAGTTGCTTTCTTTTTTTTTAAATAGCAAATTTTGAAGCGTGTGAAGAATGACAGTGGGAATATGGTTCACTCTCAGAGAAAGTCTGAGCATCTCTCATGAAGATATTCTTCATGATATGGTTTAAAGAGCGTGGTGGGGTTTGGTCGAAGGTTGGACTTGATAATCTTGGAAGTCTTTTCCAACCTTAATGATTCTGTGAAAGGGAGGGATTACTTGGAAAAGCAGGGTGAAAACCCTTTTCCAAAGTGCCTGTTGGTGCAGACATTTGGGTACTGAGGAAAATGAACATCTGGATAGTGAGGAAAATCCCAGTGGGTCTCTTTTCAGGGCTGTGATTTTTTTTCCATTTCTTCTGCTGTTTGTCCCCCTCCACAGCTGCTGACCATGTTCCAGAGCCTTTTGGAGCACCCAGTGATCGCTGCAGTTGCTGCTGACAAATGGCCTGTTCTGCTCAGCAGGTTCAGCAGAGCCCTGGACCAGACCAGGCTCATCTACTGCAGACACACCCAGGCAGGGCTGGGGCTTGGTGGGTGCCAGGAGCTGAGTAAAGCTGATTTTACAGCAAATTGGATTTAGGTTAATTTGGGGGGAAAATAATTTGCTTTTGCTAAGAAAACCAGGGCTTCCCAAATTGCAAAGGTTTTCAGTCTCTGTAGCTCCTTGTGGAAGTGGAAATGGCTGGGAATAATCTGTTCTTGGAATTAAAGCAAATAATCTGTTGTGGGGGGAAATATCCTTTTCTTAAATATATATATGTGAGATGTGAGTGGAAATGAGAGCAGTGCTGAGCTTTTTCCTTGTAATGCTGTAAATGTGTGCAAGGAGGACTTGGGAATTAAGGGTTTGATCAGCCTTTTCCAGGTTTGTTATTTCCTGGGAATGTTGGCACAGGATGGAATCCTGTCAGATTATGAGGATTAGAGTGTGTCTTTTTGAACAACAGCCCATTTCCTTGCCTCAGGAAGACTGTTCTGGAACCAGGCAAGTCCTGGAGGGGAGCACTGCAGGAACCAGTGCAGATTAACAAAGGGAATGGGGAGATCCATGGAGGACAAATCCAGCATTTGCTGTGAATTGGGGGGTGTTGTTCTGTGGGTCTAGGAGGGGATGGGCACAATGAGCTCCTGGTCAGAAATCCCTGCCCTGGTGTTTGTGGGAGCAGGGAATGCACCCCAGGCACAGGATGCCTCCACCACCTCTGGTTCCAACATGTGCTGGGCTTCTCCTGTGATCCCTTGTCCAGGATCCAGAGGCACAGGGGGATTATCCCCACCCTGCCTCGTGTAACAGACATTGGATTTCAGGGAAAAAGCCAGGAAATCAGAGCAGTTTTGTGCAGCTGAGCTCCTGTTGCTGTACCTCTGGGGTCGCAGTGCCTGTTGCTGTATCTTTGGTGTATCTAAGGATTTGCAGTGCCTGTTGCTGTACCATTGGGGTGTCTTTGGGGTCACAGCTGTTTCAGTGCAGTGCTGTCTCCCTGTGCCCCCAGGATCCCCCCCCCTGCACAAGAACATGCCTCCCGTGGCTGGAGCTCTGGGCTGGGCTCGGGAGCTGCGGGCGCGGATCCAGGGGCCCTTTGACCACCTCAGGCACATCCCTCACCTGTGAGTGTCTGCTCAGCTCAGTTGTTATGGGCACCTTGAAGTCTTGTCTCTAATCAATCCCATGTTCTTTCCATGTTGAACATTATCCTGTGGTTACAGCTGAAACAATCAGTGGGAGAGGTGTGAATGAGTGCACTGGTGCTGGTCACTGCCCTCCCAGCTTTGGTTTTTAGAGACACTCGTTAAGTGGGTTTGTTTTCAAGTGGTTAAGAGGCACAGTGGGACAGCAGATGGTGGATTCAGCTTTCAGACACAGTCCTGGGTTGCAGTTGGAAGAGGCATTGGAGTTAGAATGTGGTGCTGGTAACACCAAGGGCATGGGTTTGATCCCTGCATGGGCCATTCACTTAAGAGTTGGATTTGATGATCCCTCTGGGTTCCTTCCAACTCAGAATATTCTGTGAGAACCTTTCCCACTCTTCCTGGTCTCCAAGACCTCCTTGGGAGTAGCCCAGTCCTCGGGTACTGACTGAAGTCAACTTTCTCAGCATTAAACAAAGGAACAGTCTCCCAAGATCAAGAAAATAAACCAGTGCTGGAAGAGTCCTCACCCAGCACTCCCACAGCAGTGCCCTGCCTGCAGACTGGTGGGGGATTTGGGAAGGGGTGAACACAGACTGCAGGGCTAAACACAGCACTGAGCTGGTCTGTTGTGCCACCAGGTGCTTGGACTCTGCCCATGGGAGAAGAGTGGTGGAGAAATATGAAGAACTGATCCGGCTGCTTGACAGGTAAGTGGGGCTCAGGCAGGGCTGGGTGAGAAAACCTTCCCTCCTCCAAACCACCTTCCAGCACCTTTGTCAGTCCAGGACCTGGGAATATCTCTTCCTGAGCCAGAGGGAATTTTCTGCTGGGAGAGGAGGAGGGATCCTGTGCTGTGCAGCACAGGCTAGAAGGGAGAATTCTGCATGGGAGGAATGGGGGCTGTGCAGCCCAGCAGAAACTTCAGAACAAGCTGCCCTGGGATGTGGGAGCTGCCCTGGGATGTGGGAGCTGCCGTGGGATGTGGGAGCTGCCCTGGGATGTGGGAGCTGCCTTGGGATGTAGGAGCTGCCCTGGGATGCAGGAGATGCCCTGGGATGTGAGAGCTGCCCTGGGATGGGGGAGCTGCCCTGGGATGTGGGAGCTGCCCTGGGATGCGGGAGCTGCCGTGGGATGTGGGAGCTGCAGTGGTAGAAGGCCTGGGCTCACAGAAGTCTCTGCCCACTCGTGCCCACTCACTGACTGTTGGCAGTGGCTGTGACGTGTATCCCACAGTTTGGAGTGGGAGTCATTGCCCATGACTTGGCACCTCAGTGTTTCATGTTAAAGCTGACCTGGTTGCTCTGGGCTGTCCCTTGGGAGGAGCCTCTTCCCCAGGAAGCAGATCCCTGCAGGGATCATCCCTGTCAGAACTGAAGGGAGCTGAGGCTCAGGCTGCTGGGTCCTGCAGGGGGATGGAGGGAGCCCTGGTCCCAAAACAAGGGATGGATAATCTGGCACAGCCTTTGAGAAGGGAGCAGCCCAACAAGGTCTGGGTGACCCAACAGAGATGTTGTTTCCTGGGTGACATTTCCCAAAGTACTCAGGTGACAATGTGATTCAGAAAAGATTTTGTCATCTGAGAGGTTGGGACTCCATGACCTGTGAGATACCAGGCTCCTGTTCTGCCCTCTGAGCTCCACCCCAGTGGTGTCAGGGTCCCCCTGCAGTGACTGGGAGAAGTGAGGGCAGCTGCAGCCTCAGCCTCCATGTGGCTTTGTGTCCTGCTTTGACCCTTTGGAAATGCCCAGGAGCTGCTGATCCATCCCTTTAAGCTAAGTGCTCTGGAAAGTCTGTCTCCAAACCTGAAGTCTCTGCTAAGACTGGTATTTGAGAGAGCTTTGCCCTCCTGCCTTGATGTTGTCACTGGATTTTGGATGTTTGTCTTGGAAGCCATGATTTTTAGGGAGATGTCATGGATGGGTTTTTAATATTCCTTCATGTTTTAGCCTCAGACTGGACTTTGCTTTTGTTTGGCTGCAGTCTGCTGATGTGGTAACTACATCTGTCCTTTTTTTCTGGCAGCTATCAGGAAAAGCTGTACTTAGACTGGTCCCAGACAGTCTCAGAAAAATCCCAGTACGGCCTTACTCAGCCTCTCATCCAGAGAGACCCAGAAACCAAACTGATCACTGTCAATTTTGATCCCCAGGTAAGAACTGCTGCCACTCTCCTGCCTCCAGTGGGGCAGTTTGGTGGGGTCTGTTCTCTGGGATGGAACCCCTTCTTGGGGAGTAACATGGATTTGCCATCCTCTTCATGGGCTCTGTCTCCTGGTGAAATATCAGGATCACAGATTTAGCAGAGCAAATCTAGTCAGAACCAGTGGCAGAAGATCTCTGAGGAGCCAGGAGTGTAACTGGTGTTAGCACATCCAGACCAGTGTTGATACTGGTGTGGGGAGTGTTGAGACATCACCTACAGTGTAGGTTTGTGTTGTGTGTTCCTGAAACCTGGGCTTTTGAGGGGGTGTAAAACACCCAGGAGAGGTTTGGTTTGTGACTCCAAGTGTCCTTCACTGCAGAGCATGAGGCAGATGAGGGATTTAAGGTCTGTTTTGTGTCTCCTGGAGCTCCCCTCGAGCCTGTCCCCAGTACAGGGAGTGACACCCACCTGGGAGTGACATTCACTGGCCCAAAGCAGCAGGAGGGTCTGAGCCAGCACTGGGCATAGATGGGCTGAGATCTTTTGGGCCTGGTGGGAGCCAGGATCTGTCAGCTGTAAAAATGCCCTTTGCTGGGAGGGGGGAGAGTCACAGGGGCCTTGGAAACACTGACATCCAAAGCTCCCCCTGCCCTGGGGCTTGCTGCTGTCCAAGGAAAGGGTTTAGATTTTAGGCCTCATTCCAGCTTGGCCCTCAGTCAAGGAATTTGTCCATCACCTTGAAAGCTCCTTGATTATGTGGGAGCCAAAGGGCCCCAGGGAATGTTCTCCACCCTTCACACTGGTGATGGGATTTGGAGCCTGGGATGTGCTGAGTGTGCCTGTGCTCAGCTCCAGGCACTGCTGCCGGGCTGCTCTTCTCAGCTTTCCACACTGAGCAAGATCTGATGTCCGTGGCCCAGTGCCTGCTCAGCATTACCTTCATTCCCTCTGGAATAGGTAGGAACACCTTGTTTTGCTTGGAGGGAGGGTGTATTTGCCTCTCTTCAGCATGGAGATGCCTTCCAGAGCTCCCTTCCATGGAGGAGGGTGACAGAGGGGAAGACACTCCTGACCCCATGGTGAGGATGTCCCAGACATTGCAGTGCAAAGGGAGGGGAGCTCAGTTCTGTCTCGCTTGCCTCTTGTTTCCTCAGATCCCTGGTTTTCTCTTTCCTCCCACCACATCCTACTTCTCTCACCTTTCCAGAGTGTCTCTGCACCCCTCTTCACCCCTTCCTTCCTTCTGCTTCCTGTCACTGTCTTCATTGGCACCCTCTGAGTGTGTCAGGGCTGACCCTCCTGAGGGGCACAGCCTGGTGCTCCCTGTGCCATCCAGAGGGAATGTGCTTCCAGGGGCCTTGCCCAGTGCTGCTGGATGTTGGCTTGGGCTGACACCAGGCAGAGGTGGAGTGGTTTCAGTCACCCCCACATGTCCTCCAGGGCAGTGACAAAGGCTCCTGGCCATGCAGTCCTGTGCCTGTCCTGTGCCTGGGGCTTCACCTGCTTCTGGTCTTACCTTCAGGTGCCAGGTCTCCTATGGAAAACGGGCAGGGAACTGGGACCAGAGGGCATGAGTGGGTTGGGATCAGGGATTTCTGCTCCATGTCTTCACAGGAAGGGATGACACAACCTGCCAACCTAAGGGAAGGGTGGTTTTTAGGGAGCTGCACCCCAAGCTCAGCTGCAGCCAGGAGAGCTCCTCACCCACCACTGCCCCCACAATGGACTGAATTTCTCATCCTGCCACAATGTGCCACCCCAGCAGCATTTTGGTGCTCACTAGTCACTAATAAAAGGCTTTTAGTCTCAGAAGTGATATATGGCACTGGCAGACACCCTTTGTTGTAGGGAGTCATTTATACTTGGCTTTAAAATTTAATAATCCCGCTCCATCCAGTCCCATCACACCTCAAACGTGCATTAGCACCGAGTGCCTTGGTTGGGATGGGAGAAGCCTCCAGAAATCTTTGGTGGAAGATGGACACATGAGGAGTTGAGTTACTGGGCTTGAGGCCATGGTATTATTATTTTTTATTTTTCATTTTTTTTATGACAGCCCAGCAAAGTGAGGGAACTGGGGTAACCTTATCTTTCACTTAGATAATGGTCAAGCTCTGCTTGCAGGCACAGTATTGCTGAGAGACTCCTGATGTGTCTCAGCCACCATCTGATCCACATCAAACAGGTTGAGAATGGACAGATGGAGCAGCCCTGGGAGGAGGATTTGGGAATGCTGGCGGGGGAGAGGCTGGACATGGCCCATTGCAGAACCCCCCGTGCCCTGGGCTGATCCCCCAGCGTGGGCACAGGGGAGGGAGGGATTCTGCCCCTCTGCCCCCTCAGGTGAGACCCCACCTGGAATCTGCCTCCAGCTCTGGGAACAGCACAGGGAGGACATGGAGCTGCTGGAGAGAGTCCAGAGGAGGCCCCAGGATGCTCAGAGGGATGGAGCAGCTCTGCTGGGAGGAAAGGCTGGGAGAGTTGGGATTGTTCAGCCTGGAGAGGAGAAGCTTTGGGGTGACCTGATTGTGGCCTTGCAGAGCCTATGAGAAAGATGGAGAGAGGTGATTTACAAGTGCCTGGAGTGTCAGGACAAGGAAGAA
>WEIV01016789.1:3381-18361 GCA_013390005.1 Calyptomena viridis
ATAGATAATTAATGTGACAACGAGATTTTCCCATTCTTGCACTTTGTCATGCATCATATTTTTTTACAGTGCTTTTAGACTTACAACTACTCCAAAAACTGCATTACTAGTCTCAAAACCCATTCTTTTTCACAGTGCAGTTAGAACAGAATTCCAGTAAAAGAGATATTTTAGAAGGGTAAAGTAAAGCAAGTCTTCATTTGTATAAAAAAGCCCCATATAATTTTAACCTTCTAGTTTTAAAGTATGATCAATAGAAGGGGAAGGCAGCCTGTCTATGAAGCTCAGCAGAGATAAGTCTTATATATTTATGCTCTTCCTACACTCTGCAAACAAGATAGTTTGAAATTCCTGGTCCTAGAAAGAATAAATCAGGATAAAACTAGTAGATTAAAGAACTATATCATAAATGATGGTTGTGACTTCATTCAGCCCATTCAAATACTTTCATTCCATTAGTTTCTCTGCAAGCCCAAAACATCAAGGGTAACCTATCCATCCTGAGCTCCATCCAAATAAATTAACTCTTTTTCATTTTACAAGGGCGTGTAGTGACATGACAAGGGGAAGTGGATTTAAACTGAAAGATAGTAAGTGTAGATTATATGAGATATTAGGAAAAAATCTTGACTATGAGCATGGTGAGGCCCTGGCACAGCTTGCCCAGAGAAGCTGTGGCTGTTCTATCCCTGGAATTTCAAGGCTCTGAGCAACCTGGTCTAGTGGAAGATGTCCCTGCCCATGGCAGGGCATTGGAACTAGATGGTCTGTAAGGTCTCTTCTAACCCGAACCATTCCTTGGTTCTTTGATTTCACTTGCTCTATTGCACTCAGCTGTGTAAAAGATGGTCTCAGGTGCTTTTAACAAACTAAAGATGCTACATCTTCTGCCTTCTTCATAAATTTCTCATTAATTTATTGTTCATACTGAGGAGAATGAATAATGCTTTTAATGATAAGCTTTTGCAAAGTCACTCAGCTTTCTGAATAAGGAACAAACCGAATTTGCCTCCACAGCTAGACACTGCTGACTAATCACAGATGCCTCTTTATGTAGGACATTGCCTGAATAAAATGAACATTTAAGGTATTCAGTCAGTGTAAGTGGTCAGCTCGTCTGAAGGCAATGGAGAATCTTATGGTTGATCCACATTCATCTCCAGAACAGAATTGCACGTTATGGCATGATGATGAATACACTTCAATCACACAGAGGAACATGATGCTTCTTTCACTAAAAGCTTACAAAACCCATAACCCAAAGGAAAAGACAATTGAAGGGAGACAGAATAAACAGACTATTAGTAATGACAAGGATAGAGAGAAGTGGTAGAAAAGAATACAGTATGCATAAATCTATGAAAATTGTAGAATCATAGAATGGTTTGGGTTGGAAGGGACCTTTAAAGGTCATCTAGTTCAATCCCCTCTGCTTTAAGCAGAGACTTCAACTAGATCAGATTTCTCAGAGCCCCATCCAACCTGATCTTGAATGTTTACAGGGATGTAACATCTAACACCTTTCTGGGCCACCTATTCTAGTGTGTCAATTGAACTTGGAATGCCTTGCACCATTCTCTAATCTGGGTTAGTCTTAATGCCTTCTAGAAAGGGAATAAGAGCAGATATAATGACAAAATATAAAAGACAAGATTCAGCCATTTGTTTCAAATGCACATGCCATTGGACTTTGGTGGAGGATATTAAGATGAGATGGGTGGTATTAAGAGCAATAGAAATTGATTATGGTTCTGTTGGCCTAGAAAATGAAGGGAAAAGGTCACAGAAATTGCTACTGCTGTGAATATGCAAGACAGTTAAGGAACATATTTTAATTAAATACAAAGAACACAGCACAAAATGACAAATTGAGCCAGAAGAAACAATACCAAAAGAAAGTAAAGTGAATGGGAAGTCTGGATTGCATTCCCTGGAGTATGCAGCAGGCTTCTAATGAGAACCTGATGGAAGTAGACTATGGAATAAGTTGCTCCCTCACTAAAACTTCTTTGGATACTTAAGAGAACAAATTTCTCTGTGGTCTCTGCTGTCTCCCTGTACTCTGTATGTTTCAGAAATTGAAAGTAACTGCTTTCACAGAACAGTTGGGGGAAAAGTAGGATGCTCAGCTATATAATTTTGAAAGGATAGTAGCAAAATCCTCATTTATATGCCTCATAACTAATATAAAAGACAGTATGATAGCTCCCTGCTGAAGATTTTAAATGATACTTCAAATATGTGGTTTCATCTGGGAGAGCAGGTACCAGTTTGCAACCAGTACATGCAGATCATTCGCTGCTGGCTTTTTCTCTCCTACTGTGCTCAGACCAGATGTTAGTGAAAAATGTAGGAACCTGTCTCTGCTCTCCTGTTTAGTTAATAGGGTGTTCACCAAATACTCCTAAGTCTTTATCTAGCAAAACTGGATGAGATCCAAGTTATCAGAGAATACAGCAGGGATGTTTTTAGGGAAGCAGATGTTCAAAGGAGTACTTTGAAGAGTTTTTTGACCTGTGAGGACTTGATTACCATGATGTGGATGAAAGATGAGAAGAAAAATAGATGAAACCACAAAGCCTAAGAGCCTAAGAGAATATGCTGTACCTGCCGACAAAAAGCTTCAGAAATACTTAAGTTATAGAAGCTGTAAAATATTGTTGTGATAAAAGTTCCAAACCACGATAGACCTTCAGGAACTTCTGAGAAATTTGAGAACAGTCAGTACCATCTCAGTTCTTTCATCTGACAGAAATCTTTCAATCCACTTGCTGCTGAGTGATAAAAATCCTTACAGGGAATCACAGGGATTCAAATAGATGGGAGAGGGAAAGACATGCTGTTACACAAAAGTGCCTTCACTTTTAATGAATAAGGAGATCTGACTAGTTTGACCGTGTGTCATATTTAGTGAATTAAGAACAAGTTTGAGACCACTGTTAAAAGCCTTCAATATACTTTGGACACAAATCAGTGTCAATAATTTCACTGATAAACAAGTGTCTGTGCTGATTGTCAGCCTGATTCTGAAGCAAACTGTCCTCCTTGACCAACCTCTTCCTGACACCACACAGAACCTGCAGACCCACATATTTTTTTGTTACCAAATGGTTCACAAACACCAGCATTCATTGATACTGAGTGCTAAGCCTCAGGCTCTGCCTTACAAAACCAGCTCTTGGGCCCACAGCCACATGTGGGTCTCACTTGAAGGCAGAGGATAACAAAGACAGAGCCTGGAGGAAGAATTCTTTGTTTTATCCATCACAACCCCCTGAGCTGCAGCAGGTCCTTTCCCCTGGGCAGGTTATGAACAGGAGCAGGAGCAGGAGCAGGAGCATCATCACTGCTGGGAAGGCATTTGAAGGCAGATGCCCTTTCTCAAATATCCCTCAGCTGTGCTGATCAAACAGGGAATGACAGCTCTTCTTGACACAATATTTTTCTGCAAAAAAATGTCAAAATGCTGGAGTTAAATAAAATGCTTTTTACCATTTTGAAACTGTATGTATTCTTTTCATCTTGTAAAGCAGGGTAGGCAATATATGACTACTTTCTCACTGGAAAATACATGCTCTATATATTCAAGATATTCTCAGAGACAAACATGTATACTCACAAAAACGCACACTGTGTTCAAACCCCAGAATTCAATTTGTGCCCATCTATTTTGCAGCCTGTATCTGAAGTAAAACTGGAGTGAAACTATTTTTTTTCTCTACGTCTTTTTACCACCAGAGGAAATAAGAGGGACCATAGACTTCACAATTTTGCTGCTAACATCCACAGCATCTATTTTGTATGGTCTTCATTAGGTATCTTTCAGTCACTATTTTTCTAAACATACAATCAACTACAATACTCTTGTTTTCGCTGCAAAGAAATCCCATAAAACTAGCTTCAATTAAATATATAAACTTTAATGTGACCGTATTTGCCTAAAAGAAGTACTAAAGATATGCATCAGATTTCAGTTGTAATAACTTATGGTGAGGATGAGTTTGTGAGTTTGTGGAGTACTTGCATGTTACTTATCTCAGGTATTCGTAATCTCTGTAATAAAAGTAGGCCAGTGAGAGAGTAGAAAAAAGTAAATTGAACCTCAATATTTGACTAACTCCAACTGTTGAAACACATTAAATAGCAGGCTAGGCTTCCAAGGGAACAGGTAAAGGCCTTTACATTTAGGTCACCTATATTTAGACAAGATAAAGCACTATGTCTTGTCCTACTAAGAACTGTCCCAGATTAATAGATCATTTCTCTCTCCAGCTTTCACATTTCTACAGGAAATGTAAAATGCTGTGCCGCTGCTTAAAAAACAATGCCTGGATTTGAAATAAATTTGTGTATGATTTAACTAAAAATAAGTTGTATTTATGTTTATAGAATAAAAAGTTGAAAGGAATAGGGATCTACTTCACTTTGATCTATTTATAGTATATTTTGTGGAATACTTTTTTTGTTAGATTTCTGAGTTTAAGCTCTTACAGTGGCTTAAACTCATCATCTATCATGGATTTTTTTGTTATAGGATGACACTCTCTCAGAATATTCTTGTTTTGGTATATTTCCTACTGCTTTATCTTAGTTAAAGGTTTACAGTACAAAAGAATGTATGTTTCTTACTGCAGCCAACCAAAAGTCTGTTTCCTGATGATGCCAAAGCAGAATCCCCAGAAAGAGGATTAAAACATATTAAGATATGTTGTGCATGCTCTTTCAGACACCATTCATTAGAAACCATATGAGTCAGAAGTTATTTCAGTGAAATCAGTGATCCTCAATTGAGCCTCTTTCATTAATTTATTCTGGAAGCCTTTTTTGTGAAGCCTTGTTTGTAAACTTTTGCATGTGCAGAATCCAGGCTAAGTTGCATGAGACCTTCCTGAGAAACCTGGAGATATACAAATGATTTTCCTTTTCTTATCCAATGATAGAATATGTATTTTATGTGTCATATAAGCTCACAAATTTCTCTGTATATTATTAGCAGAAAATAGTGCTTGGACTGCCAGAGCTTGATTTCAATAGCTAAGTGTGGGCTTTTCTTTCTTCTTGAGGCACCCAAAGGCATTTACTGCACCCATACAGAATTGGCAGATATGATATAAAGAAAATACTCCAGCCTTTCCATAGCAGCAGGAAGCCCTGCAGAACATCTGTGACATCCCAAGAGACTTCTTGGGCAGGTAGCTATTTGTGAGAACACAGGAGGCTAGTCCAACCCCACCACAAGCAGGTGTTTCATTGTGAACTACTTGCATGGAATGATTCCTGATCCGTGCCAATGTCCAAACAGTGTGAAGGCACTGCTTCTAAGGAGTTAGGTTTGCCCCAAAAGAATTTGGAGCCAAGTAACACCCTAATTACAATGTGTTAGATCACAGAATCATAGAATGGTTTGAGTTGGAAGGGACCTTAAAGACTTAATCCTAACCTTCCTACCATGGGCAAGGACACTTTCCACAAGGCCAAGTTGCTCAGAGCCCTGTTCAACCTGGCCTTGGACATTTCCAGGGATGGGGCAGCCATAACTTCTGTGGGCAACCTGTGCCAGGGCCTCACCATTCCCACCAAGAAGGCCATATATATCCACCCCACTCTGTGACTCTGGGCCATATACAACACAAAATTACAAGATTACCCTCTAAAGGAGTAACTACAGAAAAATCTGTTGGTTTTCCCACTGCAAGTGGAACAAGATATCTCACATTTCTCACAGCAGCTCCTTCAATAAACTTTGAGTGCTGTGTGTGTCTCAACAAACTAGAACAGGACCAGAGCATCCACAAAATCATTACTGACATATTTTCAAGTGACTACGGTATGCCAGGGATGTTTATGTGTCCTTCGTTGCCTTGTAAATACGAAATAAGTTTAAGAGAATTGTGGCAGCTGCTCTAAGATGTGATAAAAGTTCAGCTTCTATGGGCCATCAGGAAGAAATATGAGCAGCCTTTGAGTTTGCAGTGAAAATGATTGCTACACAGTCTAGAGGAAGCAATGCATTGAGCAAGATTTTTTTTTTAAAAAAGGCCATCCTCAATGGAGAAACGTATTTAAAGCATTTACTCATTTACTTGAAGGGATCTTGAGATCCTATTCCATGCCAGCTCTGGATCACTCTACATGCTTTAGGGATATTTCTGAAGTGCTGTCCAAATCATACTTTCTAGGGGTTTTTCAAAGTCAGTTGTAAAATTATCAGGAAATTCATTGAAATTATCACTTTTTATAAAATCATAGAAGCATGCAGTGCCTTGAATTGAAAGGAACCTTAAAGATCATCTGGTTCTGACCCCCTGCCATGGTCAGGTACATGTTCCACTAGACCATGTTGCTAGTGGAAGGTGACTTTTTTCAGAAATTAAGCCAATAGTCTAATAAGGTCACCTTCCCAGTAATTTTGTTATGAATGCTCTCTGCTATTACTCTCCTATGCCCCTCAAAATCCCTAAAAAATGTCAACAATGTAAATGCACGACAGTACCATAACACAGCAAGAAAGGGTTTTTTTTTACAAAATATTGATGTAGCCAGAATATTCAGGTTCAGTCAACTCTTGATGGCTTTGGAACTCTTTCAATTAGATCACTCATAGTGAAAAAAGTGAGGATACAAAAATTATTTTTAAGAGAGTAAATTTGTTTCTTGGTTTGTTGTGGCTACACTGGGTTCAGTGGATCTTTCCTTTGTTTAAATATAGCCTTAGAGTGCATTGTTTTTGCTATCTGACTTATATGAATTTAAGAACATAATTTTGGCAGATCAGATATGAAAATTACAAACATCAGGTTATTTACATATGAACTCAATATATTAACTGAACTCTGTAACTTCTTGACTGAAAATAATTTTTTTTCTTACGATAAGGAATGCTTTGCATGTTTTCCTTATTTCTAGTTCAAATTTTGTCTCATAAACACCGAAGAATTGTTCTGTTGTTCTACTGAAGGTAGGTTTTTCTTTTTTTTCTTTTTTTTTTTTTTAATATGGGCTGTTTTATAGCTGCCAGGGAATCAGCTCTCTTTTAGTAGAAGAGCTTTGATCCAGAAGTCTTTATAACAGTGACATTCCCCATGTTCCTACATGACCAGGTGGGATTTAAAACACTAGTAGTGCATTTCACTGTGTGCAAAACTAATACTCAGTGACCCTCTTTGTAAGCTGGTCTGCATCAACTAAGCTCATGAAAGCAAAATGTCACTCGGCAAAACAAGCAGCAAAATGATGAATTTTCTGCCAGTTTAACGCTCAAAATCTGGCAGCACAGGGAGGAGGGCAAGGCTGCAGCAGTTTTACCTTGATTGCCACCAACTGTCTTAGAAATGCAGCCTCAGGCCCTAAGTAATCCTTTCCTTGGAAAAATTCTTTAAACATTAAATAAAATTAAGAAATTATATAATTTGGGGTTTTTTTGTTTTGTAGGTTTTTTGTTGTTTTGTTTTTTTTTCTTTAACAAATAATGATCTCTACTAATCAGGCTTGTTAGAAGTTCAGATTAAATTATGGTTAAATGACAGTTAAAAATGCAAGAGAATGGGGAAATCTTATTAATTATATTTTTATTTTTTTCCATCCTTGATGTTACCTATCTTATATTTTTATGTCGTTGTCCAGGAAAACATCATCACTTTAGTTACATCCTATTGCTATTTTTTCGCAACAGCTTTCAGATATAAAATCTGGAGTATAATTGAGTTTAAAGTGGATCTTCCAGTGCCATAGTTGCATTTTCAGCTTTATGTATTGAAGATGAAAAGAAATGGTAAAGCCAAAGATGTCCATGTATTTTGGTTCAAAATACATGTGGGATCATTCAGCAACTAGAATTGTAATACAGTCTTTGATATTTGGAGAAACCTTCAACAGGATGAGTTGAGTCAGTTGTTTATGGGAATTCCTACCATTTCCAGAAAGTCAGGTTCAGTTGTGCGCCACTCACCAATCCTACCATGTTGTTTCTGGGAGCACAAGATACTTTGTTAAGCAAAAGAGAAAGATGATACCTATAAAGACTTTGTTTGCTCCTGCTTGAAAACATCTGTAGGAGCCTCCTATACCACCAGATAAGATTTTTGTGTTATTTTTTTTTCCCCAAAATGACAGTAATATATTTCTGCATTACTTAATGACATTTACATTTCTGTTAAAGACTGCTTAATTATAAATGTGAGATTTGGATTTAAATTTTAAAACTAGATCAGATAAGGTTTCAGGAACTCATACAGTTCAACAAGGCCAGGTGCAATGTCCTGCACCTGAATCAGGGCAATCCTGAGCACAAGTATAGGCTGGGCAGAGAATGGATCAAGAACAGTGCTGAGGAGAAAGACTTGAGGGTGTTGGTGGACAAAAAGCTCAATATGTCTTGGCCAGATGCACTGGGAGCCCAGACATCCCTTGTGTCCTGGGCTGCACCCAAAGCAGTGTGGGCAGTAGGTGAAGGGAGGTTTCTGCCCCTCTGCTCTGCTCTGGTGAGACCCCACCTGGAGCACTGCGTCCAGCTGTGGGGCCCCCAGCACAAGAAAGTTTTGGATTTGTTGGACTTCAGAGGAATCTGTAAGTTCATCAGAATGCTGGAGCCCTTCTGCTATGGAGACAGGCTGAGAGATTTGAAATTGCCCAGCCTAGAAAAGAGAAGGCTTGGAGGAGACCTCATAGCACCTTCCATTACTAAAGGGGGCTTACAATAGAGCTGGAGAGAGATTTTTCACAGCAACAGGATGAGGGACAATGACTCTAGGTTTAAATTGGATTTAAATTAGGAAGAAATTCTTTACTGTGAGAGTGGTGAGGAACTGGCACATGTTGATCACAGAAACTGTGGAATCCCCATCTCTGAAAGTATCCAGGTCAGACTGGGTGGGGCTTGGAGAAAAACTGGTCTGGTAGAAGGTGTCCCTGTCCATGGCAGGGGGATTAGAATGAGAAGATCTTTCAATGTTCCTTCCAAACTCTAACCATTCTATGATTGTATTTCATTTGTTCATTTTATCATGAGAAAAAAGTATATCTGCTTGTATTCTTTTTTTTTTTTTTNTTTTTTTTTTTTTTTTTTTTTTTATTTTCTGCTCATTTTCCACCACATGCCATACGTATTTAAGAATGAGTAAATACCTAAATAAATAACAACAAACAACCAATAAAATAAAAAGCACTATGCATGTGTGGCCATCCAATGTATAGAACTTCTGCCAGTTGATGGACGTGAGTAATGCAGAAAAAAGTACACTTGAAAACTCACCTCCATGAACACATCACATCTCTCCTCAGCACCCACCACCGAAGGATGAAGAACAAACCAGACTCCACACAAGGTTTTACTCACAGTCTACTTAATCAAGTGCCTAAAGTGGGTTTCCAAATTCCTTAATCAAAGTGTAAACAGTGTTGGGAGGTGAACAATGGGATTTAAAGGCCAGCCTTTATAAAAAGTTGAGCTAATCAGCAGAAAGCAGTGTTCAAGAAGAGTCTATGAGATTCTGCTTATTTTATGACTTAAAAGCTTGCTTAAAACTCAGTTAAACACCTGTCTTAGGCTTGTGTCTTCTGCTCTGTTTAGGAACCTAAAGTGCTTATTCTATCTTGAAACGGACTGAGAAGAGCAGACTAGGTGAGCAAGTGATGATCACTCTTGATTCAGGGGCAATGAGGCAGAGAGTTCATTTATGGGCCCAGAGTTATGCATCTGAGAGGGTTTCAGACCTCCATTGTATTCAGAGACTGGGCATACACCACATTAAGTCAACTATGAAAGTTATTAAAATGTAACATGTTAACAAAGGTGTTGGGCAAAGATTTTGGTATATGAATTCAGATTTCTAAATTTGAAGAGAGAAGCAGAATATTGTTACCCTCCCATTCACGTTCTTTGGCTGGAGTGTGGTACTTCTATTGCACAGTTTCTGTGAAAATTTCAGATACATTACCTGGCTGAGCATCCTCCTAAAGAGAAAACCATAAACAGTTAGATCCAAAAATTAAGATTAGAAGTGTTTTCTGAGAATTCAGCTGCCTGCTATAAAAACATGCTTCATTTTTATCATGTTTCTGCTGCAATTAATGGACTGACCAGTACTAGCAGTTACATAAAACCACTATCTCACTGGAGCAGTAGAAGTAATGTTGCCAAGGTGGTTCTGTTTTCTGTGATATTCTAAACATATGGTGAGAAAAAAACACTATAATACAAAGGCTTAAATCTTGCTGGGCACAAAGGCTACATTTCAACTCTCGGCTGAAAAACTGGGACTTTCATTACTATGATAATTCCAGGTAAAAAGGCCAAAAATAGTTGGTTTTTCAACAGACTTAAAAATGAAAATTCTTGTACAGCCTGTAATATCTTAGCACAGCAGCAGGTTTTCATGAAGATAGTGTTAGTTAACATATTTGCATTGCTGTATGTTTCAGTTAAAAAAAAGATAAAAATTCCAAGTTATGTTGGATTCAGATCAAATCATTCAGGCAAGCTTCCAGAGAGTGGGCTGTTTCCCAAATGACAGTAATTTCATTAGTATACTTCCTGTGGCTCATCCAACATGCTAAACTAAGCACTTGGTAGTAGATGATGTTGTCTAAATATTTTGTGCTCCTATAATAAGGGTTTGACAAGTGGTTTAGATCTGTTTTCACAAAACTAAATAGGTGATTTGCTATTAACATCAGTATGAAGGGATTCAAGGCAGGTGCTTTATGCAACTGCAGTTTATAAAGCATCCTTTCACAGGGCATATTTTGAGGTTATTTTCTATTTATCATTTGTTTCTGAAGTGGAGGAGATTGGCCAAAAGTGGACACTGAACAGGGGTGACACAGCTTTTTTATTTCTGGGGCACAAATAAGGACTACATTAAGGAAATTAGACACGGGGAATATGTTAAGTGAGAAAGATTCCCCAGGGTATTGGCAAATTTTCTCATCCTGTTGCAATGTGGGGAGTTTTGTGCCTGAAAAGGTCAGAAAACTGTGCAGAGAGCTCTTTTTAGAAAATCCATCGATTTTTTTGTCTATTTTAGCCAAAAAGTTTACAATAAATTCTCTCTTTTTTCCTAAATTTACCAGTTCTGTCGTCAAGTCTTTCGTATTATTTTTCCTCTTCTCATTAAAACATGACTGAAACCTGAGCAAGAATATCAGGACTTTACTGTTATCAATGATTTTTATAATTATTTCCTTGGATTCTTCATGAAGTTATAATTATAATTATTGGGGGGGGTGTTTGTGGTTTTCTGTTTGTTTGTTTGTGTGTTTTTGCTTTCATTTGGATTTTGGGGGGGTTTTTTTAGTTTTGTTTTTGTTTCTGGTTTTTTTTATGTGGGATTGGTTTTGGTAATAAAGCATTATTTACACATTCTGCTTCCAGCTCCACCAGATGACTATGGGACTACTTCAATATGGGATTTTGCATGACGGGGTTCAGTTTTGCCCCCATATGTGTCTGTCTGTGTACCTCTGTTATGGTGAGCTTAAATGTGAGAACACCTTTTGGGGGGAAAAGAGATGAGTTTCAGCATTGTTTTTTCATGGTAAACAACTTTTCACAAATGATATATGTATATAATAATCCTCAGCTGTTAAATCTCCAGTGCTAAATCTACCCTCATGTATTGTCAGATCTGGGAGCAGAAAGGCAAAATACTAATGATCTTAAGTCATAGATGCCACACCATGAGAAGTGCAATAAATCTTTTCTAAATACTTTTTTTATTTTGCTCTGTGCAGCATTTCTGCACATTTTCTAATAAATTATTACAGAAAATTGGCATTCATTTGGAAATTCAGAGTGTCCATAGGATTTATTAGAGCAAAACTTCTTAGTAATTAACAATAAATCGAAAAATGCGGGGAAAATTCAGTTTCTCATCAACTTATCAAAGCAGACTATGGTGCTATAATCCAAAAACACTCTAATACATGTTTTATTATCTTCAATGCTGATACAAATAATTATATGGAGTCAGATCTCTTAGGACTTCCAAATTTCAGCCTCATTTTTTTGGAGTCCAAAATGTTCAATAACCTTGATTAAATGCCAGCAAGGGATCTGAGTCTGAGACATCACATAATAAAGCTGAGTCAAATATTAGTTCTGCACAATTCTGGCTCACTTTACACCACCTTTGGGAATGCTTTAAACTATTATTGCCCAGTGATTTCAACAGCAGTGCTAAAATTACTCGGTTAGCATATTCCCAAAACTAGATTCCTAGGATTGTGGAGAATGTGCAAAAGTTCCTGATTTACATTTTATTTTTAGGTGGGCGGTTCAGCTCCATTTGCACAGAGTTTACATTCTGAGTATGTCTGGTCACAATTCATTGTAGTTATTTCTTTCCCATCAGCAAACCTAGGCTTCAAAGAAGAGGAAGGAAATGCAATCACATTTCCCATGAAGGATTGTCGTGGTGGTGGCAGGAATGTCAAAATCTTCTTTGTTTTCCTAACACCTGTTTTGTGGGGTTTTTGCCTATCCTTTTTTTTTGCTCTTTTTCATTACAACTAACAAAACCCATCAGAAGTAATCAAAATGCCATCAAGATAAGTAAATGTTAGATTAAGTTAAAAATATTTTAATATGCAATATCTTTGTCTGTAACAGGAATTGAAATGAGATGGGAAATATTCATAGGCACTGGAATGTGATTTTATATGCTACTAATCTGACAGAACATTTACCAGCTTGTTCCAAACAGCACTTTCCCTAAATAACTCTCAGATATTATTTGGAAATTAAAATAGTTGAAAAACAAAATAGTTGAAAAACCTTTCCCAGTTAACAATCAACAAGCAGCTTCCCTGTTTTTAGAGTGTGATCAATTTCCTGGCATAGGGATGGGATATTTTGTTGTTGTTGACCTCTATGTCATTCTCAGGCACACTCGATATATTTTATTAAATTAATCTCAAATTCCTTTACTTTGGATCCTTCTTGACTTCAATTCTTCACATCCATTTACAAAGCAAAACAAAACATCTGTGTCCGAGGAAGGATTAGAACTTGCTGCCTTGTAGATTTACTTTCTGGCATTGTTTGATGTTGGCAATTCATCTCGCAATTTCTTCCAATCCAAAATTGAATGCATGAATTAAAAATTTCATCCCATACAGATAATTTTTTAGGGTTGTTCCTTGTGTGCAGCCTCTGGTGCCAATGAAAAGCAGAGTTTTCAGAGTGTAAACTAAACCTCAGTTGGAATACTGGCAGGTTTTCTTCTCCTTATTCTGATAAACCTCGTTAAAATTTTCTGTATCTAAGGTACCCACTCTTTTGTCAAATATGGTTACAATTAGTCAAATTGATTTATAAGCAGCAGGTAAAGCAACAAAGACATGTGTGCAGTCGTGCAGAGGTATGGAACAGAAGGGTTGTTTTAATTAGAAAATCCAACCAATGACAATTTGTTTTACTATTTTTATTATCTAGCCTATTCAGAATATTTTATTCCAAGATGATAATGCTAGCAATTTCATTAGCTATTAAAAAAAAAGCCAAGCATATTACTGGTGAATTACGATTGCCTCTTTTAACTTATGGTTCATAAGGAAAAAATAAATAAAGAAAAACCAAACCAAACCAAACCAAACAAAAACAAATAAAAAAACTCAGTGAAAATCCCTTGTCTTGTCATATATTTCCCTTTGGTGGTCCCCAGGTGAAGCTTAGAAACATCTTCAGGTTCTAGTCCAGGATAGAATCTATAAAGCTTAATGATGTAGAATATAGTGTATATACAAATAACTTCAATATTCTGTCACAGTTTGCCTCATATCACGTCTCTGTATAAAGATTAGTCTTGTTTTGGGAATGCAGTGTTAACATGAGTCATTTCATCTTTTTGGAATTACCTCTATTTTTCTGGTGCCCTCCTAGCTGTGATGAAATCTTATGTAAAAATGCCAAAATTAGATGATGCTCTAACATTTCAGTTTGAGATTAAAATTTCAGAAGTTTCATGAGATCAGACACAAGGAGCAGCAGTAGTAAATTCATAAGAGTAAACTCTATCATCATTTGGATTTATTTATAGTATAGCTCTGGAAACCCGAGGATTGTAAAGTATTTTATAAACATTAATTAATCACATCTCACTGCAAGAACTCTGTGGAGCAAGTATGAATTATTAACCTTAGGTTTACGCACGGATGAACAGGCACTTCACTTTAATTTCTCCCCTCCATGGCAAATTAGACTTGTGTTCCCATATATTCTGAATTATCTGAAAGGCTTCAAGGCTTCAAACAATTACATGTGTGTTCTTTCTCTCTCTCTTTTTTTTTTTTGTTTTTTTTTTATTTTTACTTTGGGTTGGCTTTTGTTTTTTTTTTTTTTTNCTTCTGACCTACTTCCGTGTAGATCAGTAACAGAGAAAAGTAAATTTACTTCTTATTATTTTCATTTTCCTATCATTTTTAAGGGAAAAGTTAGGGGGGTTTTTCATAAGAAAAATGAATCTATCTGCTAAAAGGAATCTATATTTTTTTATTTGGTTTGCTACTTTATATCAATAATAACTTCAGTCCCATGAATTTGTAATATCATTGTCACAGGGACCTTGGGAGAAATCCTTTGAGGCCACAGTACTATGCTAATACATAAAGAGTGTTCAAACAAGCAAATTTTTGGAAAGTCCAAATGCCAATAGAAATTTCAATGGAAGTTTCTAATACCAGACAAAANNNACCAGACAAAAGAAGTAGCCTGAATGAGAGTTAAAGTTGGAATGGTCTGAATGAAGTTGTATTTGTGTTGAGTCAGGATCTTGGTCAGGTATGTCCTGTCTAGAGACTGTTCATGGTGTCTCCAAATATATCTTAACTCATATGCACCACTTTTAGTCCCAGAAACTTGTGCCCATTCATAGGATGCTCAATGAGTCCAATGGTTTGCAGCTGTGGGACACTTCCTTACCTATATCTTCTCTTGGTATTCAGTCACCCCAAGACATCCATGATTCACAGATCATTTGTTCTG
>WEIV01016794.1:0-20140 GCA_013390005.1 Calyptomena viridis
AAAATATAAAAAAAATATTAAAAAACCAATACTCTGCCTTTTTAAAAGTAGGCGGTTCTGTGTAACAACATCCTTTTATTCCACATAATTGGATCTCTTAAAATATTTTTAAATATCAGTGAGTATCACAAATTATGTCACTTGGCAATCTTCGAAATTTCTTTTCCCTCACAGTCTGCTGCAGGGGAAGTGAACCTGGAAGATACTAACAAGACCTTTTAAAGATCATGCTGTCTCTCTCCAAATTGAAAATCTCTTCATCTATTCACTGGATTTTACAACACAAACTCTATTTCTCCATATATTTCTTTCTTTACACATCGTGAGAAGCAATAAGAAATTGTTTTTAAAATAGTTTCCAACTGCTGTATGTTAGCTTGGACAGTATAGAAAAAAAACGTGTGAATAGATTTTCCTTTTCCAAGAACTTTTAATTAGTGCCAGAGAAGGCATAAGGATCTACACCAGTTATAATTATGCAAAACTATTCGGGATTTTGGCAGCAATTTTCCTTCATATTTTTCCAGTGTTTTGTAATCCTACCTCTACTGTCTTTTGTATCCTTTTATTTCTGTATGTCTTCAAATATGCTCAACATATTCCCTCACTTTTGAGACTTTTATGAGAGAGCTCAATAATTGGAGCAGATTTTTAATTGAGACAGCCATTGGACTTCCATTATGTGTGGCAGGGGCACATGCATTCCCAAATGCAGTGCATGACCACAGCACTCCTTTCCCCTGGGGAACTGTGCTCAGTTGCACAAAGCTCTCTGTATAAACTGGCTGAAGTGGTGCAATGGTGCTGAAATGGTAATTTATAGAAGTGACACTGGAGTCTCTGCAAATTCCCTTTTTGAGCCTTGCTGGGTCAAATCCTCATCCTCAGGCCCTTCCTCCAGAAGTTCATACCCTTCATGTCCTGGGTGACCCAGAACTGAACACAGTATACTTCAGTACCTGAAGGTCCCTGAGTTACCTACCTGGGCCTTTGCAATTGAGAGACTCTACATAATCCTATAGCAACATTTAAGAAAGACCTTCACACCATGATTTCAAAATACTTAAAAAACCCTGCTGTTTACACAAGAAAAATATCCACAGTTAGGCCTTTGCATATATTTGCAAAGAGAGAGGAAAAAAATGTTATCCTTTGCCCACAGAATTAATCATTGAGAGCAACAAAGAATTTGTACACAATTAGGAAAGGCTCACTCAGACAGTTTCTGAAAATGAAATTAAAGGAGTAGAGACAACCTGAATGCATGTGAAATTTTATTCTTACCATTGGCTGCATTCCTTTTTGTGCTATTTGGATCTCTAGGCACACATTTTTTGCCTGTTTATGCAAATTTGCTCCAATTGCTACTTGCAAGTATTCACAACATGACAAGTGTTCTGACATATTTATGTGACACACCTTTTGAAGAAATGGTAGGGACATTTGAGATGCTATAGATGAGGGCTGTCATGCTTTCCATTCTAAAACACTATTTTTAGAAGGTTTAAAATCCTGGAACAAAAATTATTTTTGGACGTTTTTTAACATACATGACTGGAATATCATAACTCTGGATACAATATGAGAAAATATCTATTCATTAGAACTTAGAGATTCAGTTCCAATGAATATACACAATTTGCAAGAAATGGAGTTTTGCCTACATCAGTATTCTTTAAAATTCTATATTGCAGCTGGTTTCAACTCTGCAATAACTACATAGATTTTAGGATACAAATAAGTGCACATCTGTTGTAATTTATATAAAAATAAAACATTCCTGTACACGTGAAGAATGAATGCTCCTATAATGCAGGTGGTTTTATACAAAAGATGGTAACAGTTCAAAAGATCTGTTAAAATGCTACTGACGCTGTATGGAAAAAATATAGGAAAAACCAGATCTCAGTGGCTTATTGCTATAAGATCTCACTTGTTTCCTCTGACATTTAGGCACAGCTTAAGGATGTTGCAGACAATTCCTATTTTTTAAGTTTTTGTGTTTATGTTATTTAAGTTTATGTAAATGTTCTTCCTTGAAAAATACTCTTTAACCACTTGGAGAATAAGTTTGGACAGACATTATCTTTCTGCTACTTGAAAATACCTTCAACTCTCCTTTGGATTCAAACATAGAATGTCAGTTTTCTTGTACTAGCACTAAAGCTTGTGGAACTTTGTAATTCTTTTCCAGATGAGTAATAACTGAGAAATGGATGATGACTAGCCAGAAGTAGTTCTCCTTAGGAGCATCATCAGCTTAGGAAAAAAAGAAAATAACCTGTAGTGATGTGTTCTGTTTATCTGTTTCTATGTTTATATGTTTTAATATGAAGTTCTGGAAACCTTAGCTTCAGAATATTCTGGAACTGTATCTCCTCCCCAGTTTAATCCTGCCCTCACTCCTTCCCCATTATTCCCGCATATGGACTCAAACCACTCCTATCCCTCCCTAAACCACTCCCACCTCTCCTTCCCATTGGCCATTCCCCAATTCCCTCCCCAAATCCTGGACCCCTTAAAAATCCATGCAGACAGGAAGTCGGGTCAGATTCTGTCCTGGTCTTCCTTGGTGATTGATCTCCTCTGGGACCTGACAGCAACAGAGGATCAATAAACTGAATGTGTCCAACCAGGGTCTCCTTGTAACCTTTTTGCCCTTTGTTGATGTTTTGCTGAGCTAGCAGAAGACCAAAAACCAACCCAGGCATCACATCAACCTTCCAGCATCCTCTGAAATTTGTTTGAGAGAAAAAAAAAACACAGTCGGCAAAATACAGTGTTCTTTTTTTCACCTTGATCTTCTGCAAAACCTAGTTGTGTCAAATTCCAGTGAAAAGTTTCTGCTACTACAACAGTATAATCACCTGACAACCTAGTAATGTCTCAATACTGTTCTTCTGCCCAGAATCTCATGGTATTGCGTTGGACATTATTAGGTCATGTATTAGCAGAGTTTCTGTGATGTTACTGAGCCTTTGCTGCCATGTGTGCTCATTTCAGAAACCCAGTGGTCCCACAGTTGCCTCTGGCTTGGGCAAGTGATGACACACTGTAACGGGTGGGAGATGTGAAGCAGATTTGCTGTGTTATAGTAACAGTTCTTCTTTGCTGAAATACCATACCTTCAAACAACTCACACACAAACATACAACCACATCACCTTTACATCCCACATGAGCCTCAAGCACCCTTTTTCAAGGTCAAGTCAGCTCAAAGTATAGGCATATGAGGTTACAGCTCCCTGTGTAGAGAAAGTATGACAGTTATCCACCCAAAAGCTGTTTGAAGGTTTCTTTGCTGAGATCTTGAACAGAGAACAAGGATTCAGTACAGGTATCATCTTATACCCATGAAGTTCTGGTCCTTTGTAGATCTCCTAACCCCTAAGTGCCTGAACTTCCTAAACGCTGCTTCTCCTCACCGGAAAGCCTCCTGGAGTCATTAGCTGTAGTAGTGTATTCTGTGTATCTATCTCTATGTTTATATGTTTTAATATATGGTTCTGTTATTCCCTGTTAGAATATTCTGTGACCCCTGTTATTCCCTATTCAGTTGGTCTGTTCCAAAGCTGTATTTCCTCCCCAGTGTAATCCTACCCTCACCCCTCCCACGCTCCCCAAATACGGACCCAAACGCCTCCCTGCTCGGACCTAAGAGCAGGACCCCGCCCCAAACCACTCCTACCCCTCCCTAAACCACTCCCACCTCCCCTTCCTATTAGCCATTCCCTAGTCCCCTCCCAGAAATCCGAACCCCTTTATAAACCCATGTAACAGGAAGTGAGCCATACTCTGTTATTGGATCCCTTGGGAACTGATCTCCTCTGAAGCCTTCTTGGCAGCAGAGGGTCAATAAACTGAATATTTCCAAGGCAAGAGTTTCCTTGTACCTTTTTACTCTTTGTTGATGTATTCCTGGACTGAGTAAGCTAGCTGGAGTGGAACTGGACCAAGAACCAAAACTGGGATTACGTCAATTAGCTTTCAGTGCTTATTCATGCCAAGGAGCATTCAGAAACTGTTTCTACCTACGAGAGAGGGAAACCTTTCACAAAACCAAATGGTAGTGGGAGCACGGGGCCAAGAAGTGTGGAATCATGCTAAAGTCCTATTTACTCCCATAGATCAGGAAAGCAGACAAATCACTGGGCCCTGGGCAATCTCAACAGGCCACTCAGTCTCCCCACTTATCCTGCAGCCAGCAACAGCAGAAATTTTGCATGTGGAAGGAAAGCGAGAAAAGAAGGAAACCAAATCTATTACAAAACTTAGAGGACTCAGCTAGCAGGAGGAAGAGCTGCGTCTGGCTCCTTTGTTCACTTGTAGGATAGTGCATGACTGCGGTAGAGAGCATAGGGGTGCAAACCTAAACCCTCAGTGGGTCATAGGCTTTTCCTTGGCTTGTGTTCATGAAGGTTTATGGATCCAACTTTACAAATAAAGTTGAAGGATATCCATTCCTTTAATTTCTAGGATCCAAAGGTTCATAAATTGTGCTGCATGTATAAGATACATTATCTTCCTTCCTTCATGCATATGCAGGAACGCACAGATTGCAGTATAGCTTAAAGCAGATTTCTGCCCTGGGGTAAACAACATAACTAGAAGGTTACTGGGAGGTAATGCTACCTCTTTCTTCAAAATAAATCCAGGCCTAATCTATTATGTGACACCTGTATTTCAAAATGCATATGGGTACCTACCATTTCCAATTGGTAAACCGGCCTTCAGAAGCTAATGTAATAGTTAAAACTAGTGTAGTAGATCTTCCTTTAAGATCTGCTTCTCTCCTTTGAATTTAGGAACTTTGTTCAAGGACACTAGAATTCCCTCTTCTTTCTCCCTTTTGCAACAGATTTAGGCTACTTAACCCTGCATTCTGTCCTGAATAAACTTCACTAAAAATGTGTTTTGAGGATAATACAATTTAAACAAATTACTTCTATCTGAAATTTCTCCTTTTAACATAAAAATTTTAATTCTGGAAGAAAATGAATAATGAGGTAAAAATTAATGAATTCCTCAGATAAGAAAAAAAACCAACCAACAACCCATTTCAGTGCATTAAAGAGTAAAGATTCTGTTATAAATCACATTCACACAGAAAAAATAATTTTTAAGAAAAGTCTTTGTTATGGAGATTTTCATGGGAATCATGTGAATCATTTCAACTTCAGGTAGAAGTAGAGGTGATGTGCCCTATACTTTACCTATATGGGGATTTTTCACAAAGAATAAACCAACAATTCTGCATGGAAAGACAGTCCTCCCCATTTCTCACAAGGCCACATGTCCACTGGTAAATCTATGCCTTAGTCCACCTGCTACCATGGCATCATGCCCATTCATACTAGGTGAGTACCTCGCAGAAGCCAATCGACAAATCTCTGGATGGCTTGGGGAGGTTAATACACAGAATAGCAAGAGTCAGGTTTTTGAAGCAGCTCCTGGCACATCTTGTGTTTTTAATGATTAGGATCTCACCCTCAGGGCTGTGTGTTACCAGCTCAGTCCTTGTAGCAAGGGACTGGAGCAGATGGCTTGGCAAAACCAAAAAGCTCTTCCCTTTTCAAAAATTAAAGATTAATTTGTTGTTTTCTTCTAATAGGAAATTTCATGCTGACGAACTGAATTGAGCTGACAGGTTTATATTTCTTCATCCATCTTCTGTTCAGAGAAAAGCATAACTATCCTCATGTTAACTCCACAGACTGTCTACATCCTTCTATGCAGTGATGAGAGAATATTTCAGCACTCCCAGATATCTGCACTGTGGTTTCCAACAAGGATGATATCACCATGTGTTTATGGATTTATTTGTTTGTTTTTCATGAAGTGGGCAATAGTCTACTACAAGCTGGCTTGAGCTCCAATTATATCACATAGACCAACCATCTGGCTCAGGATTAATTAACAGTAACATTTTTAGCCATTACTGCAGATATGTAATGTATCTGTTATGAGAGGCAAAACCTTTTTATTGGATAAGAATCACCTTGTCACCTGAAGCAGTCAGATTAGTCAGTATGTACTGCTGGGTCCCAGTAGACACTGATGGTCTGATTGACAATGGTACAAAATAGAAACACTTTCCAAAATATTAGACAAGTGCAAAAGATGAAAGGGAATTAGCACTTTTCTGAACAGGGGTAATGGGAATTAACCAAGGCTCATAAGTTTTCTGTTGGAAATCTTATGTTCCTGTCTGAACGCAAAGTGTAACAACAAAGGGCTTGTGTGAATCACTGTCATGGAATCTATTTTTATATTTAGCCAGTTTAATCAATTATGAAAGACACAAGGAGTGAAATAACTTTTTGCTGAAAATTACAATAGATATATACACTGTTTATCCAATGCTAGTAGCCCTTTTTAAGGTTTTTCTGAAGTCCACAAAGTCCACACTCCAAAATCTTTACCATTTTGAGCCACAAACCCTCATAGGAGGTCATTAAGCATGTAGGCAGTGGAACTGCACAGCTGCTCCTCCAGTCATAGTAATCTCTAGACAGATGCTCTTCATGTTCATGTGCCATAATAAATGCCAAAGAAACTATTAGAGAACAGATTGACTTAGACTGGACCATGATCCTTGGAGAACTGGTTTCAGACTGCAAGAAGAACTGAGGCATCACAGAGGGAGCTGCAATCCATATGACAACATGAACAGAGAGCGTTGCCTTTTAGCTAAATTTTATCCTCCAACATTTCTGATTGCAGCCTTGCTTGGTGAGTCAAAACCCAACAGTGAAGCAGACTTGCACTATTTTCTCTGCTTACTTGTTTGCTGAATTTGCTGCAGCTAGTTTGGTTGCTCAACTTCTGTCCAAATCTGACTTGCAAGAGATTCCTAGGAATTTCTGTGTCCATCCTGTACTCATCCTCTGGCTGTTGTTATCTGCTACTGTTTCTGTTGGGAAACTTAAAGAGTAGCAAAAAGTTAGAGGCAGAAAGTCACTCATGCTCTTCCCAGCACTGCACAGGAGGCCTGAAGACAACTTAGTTGTTACAAAACAGACATCACACCTGCTCCCCTTCTTTGAGACTCAGGGAAAGATCACATGCTTTCATTAGATCTGAGTCCAGGGACCTGTCTGCCCAAAGAAAGGTGTCATCTGTAGTACATCTCACCACAGACCTTACTTTTCTAGCCTTCAGAGTTACAGCAGATGTCCTTATTAACTTGTTATTCTGAGGAAAGGAGCTTTTCTGGGCTCCTGGGCCCTTGTCCAGCTGCAGCTGTGGAAAAAGGATACATATAATAATAATGGAATCTTCTTTCTGTCATTTCAGCTTACATCATCTTGGCACCAGCAGTCAAGGTAGCATTAGTCAGTCAGTCATATGGTTTCTGTGGATTCCTTCTCCAAACACCACCCTTCTGTCTCCAGCACCACACTGTCTTTTCTGTCATTTACTCCTTCTCAATAGGAATGATTTCAGATATAGGAAATAAGGACTTGTTTTTCTGCTGACCACTGTGCATTTCCTCAGCTCATACCTCCCACATGTGCCAACTGTGACATTTGGAAACAGAAAGCTGAATCCATTTAGTTATGACGTACCCATGTAAAAGTCTTGCAGTGGGTTTCTAGCAAAGGCCTTTATTCTGATTTTTCTCTGATTTATACCTTCTATAAGGAGCAAAATATGAGTTGTTTCTACCAAAGACTTCAGGAGGATTTCAAGCAATATATTCCTTTACATTCATCTCAAGCAGCTACATGTCTGAAGGATCTCAACTGCTTGGGATATACCCTGAAGGGTACTTGTATTGCATATGATTGCATCTTCTCTGAATGATATACACAAAAATACGCCCATTGCAAGCTCGAGTTGTTATGCAAAAGGTCCCTACCTATTTTGTATGAGGATTCTCTGCAAGAAGGCACAGGATCTGTGACCATAAAGAATGATGAGGAAGCAGAAGAAACACTTGGGGGGAAAGGAGACTAATTCAAAGTGTGCTATGTCATAATCATGGGAAAAGTTGTGTAGTCTGATTTGTAAAATATAAATGTTACAAGTTTGAGGCCTGTTATAGCTCTTGTTTAATTTTACAGAAACTTTTAAGAAGCCATTTATTTTTGACATAAAACTCTTCTCTGAAACTATGGCATGCCAGGAAAACCAATGCCACTGTTACACATTGACTTAATCAGAAAGAATGAAAATAAGGTGCTCTTAACTGACATACAGGAGAGCCAGCTGAAACAAATTGCAGTTAAGCAGGTAGGTCACAGTCTTGATGAATGTGAGAAGACACAGAGGACAAGAAATGGTAATGATTTTTCCATGTTAACAACATCTGAAAGTGTTACCATCTATGTGTTTGTGCTAAGCTTGCTGATGGGCTAAAACTAAATAGGACCAGAGTGAAAATCTTAGGAATATGAGCACTGCCTCCCTATAAAAAATAGAGAATCCAGAATTATTGCCTTTGGCAATGCATAAAATTTGAAAGCAGACTATGTTGTTGCAGTGCTCTCTATTCCACCTTAAAGATCCAGTATGTTTAAGCATTGTTTCACATAAAGAGAAAGCATGAAGGCAGGTATCCAGTTTTCTTTTCTTGTTGGTTCCATTTAATTATTCCCATTTCATCTTCTCTTTCTGCTTCCTCTACCTGTTAGATTCCTTAGGGAAGCCATGTGCAGCTTGGACAGCCCAAGCTGGAGTTCTTTCTCCTTAAGCTTTTTTTGTATTTGCTACTTCTTCCAACATTACTTCCTATTTTTTCTACAAAATAGCACTCACAAAAGCCCTCTAAAGACAATTACAAGGAAAAAACTGAACAGAAGGTGTTTAGTCTGAATGCTGGCATAATTTCAGCAAATCAAGAAGTGAGTATGTTTCAGACAACTTCGTAAATCACAATCTCAACACAAACACTAGAGTCTCCTCATATTACACTTTTGGATACAAACATGAGTTTCATATGGAAAAAAGAGCTTTTCTTGCAGATAGGACCTTTGCAGAAAGGATCTTAAGATCAAACACTAAGAAATACACAAGAGAAAAGGACAAGAAAAAGAAGGGATTTAATGTTTATGTTGGTTGCATTTTATTGTGACCAGGGTTGAACTGTTCTATTTACAGTTGTGGAGAAAGAAAATATTTTCCTGACCACAGCCGAAGAGAGACCCTGACAGAGCTTTCCTGCTTGCCATCTCCCATGTCATCAGTGTTTTCTGGGAGAAGAATTTGAGGTGGTTTTCCACCTAAGTGGTTACAGCTGTTTCCACAGGATCAGTCAGATGGAGTTTCTGCCTTTGTTTATTTTGGCTCTGATTTTCGGCTGGAGCCCAGCAGGATGACAGTGTTTGCTCAGGGTCTTGGGACTTTGGACAAACATTCCAGAATTTCTGACTTCTTAAAATTAATGTTTGATGAATTCTGCTCTTAATTTCTCCTGGAAAAATGTCAAGCCCACTGGGGATTACCCTTAGTCTTACAAGAGTCTTTTATTTTATTTTTTTTAAGAGAAAAAGAGAAAATCATTTGCTAGCCTGTGAAAATGAGCATGCTGTAAAAATTATAGAATGTAGTCTTCTCAAACTGTTCAGTTCTTCTGGTTTTGTTTTTTTTTTTTTAATTTTCTTGTTAAGAGCACTGCTTAACAGGAAATATCTACAGCTAAATCTTCTGCAAAAAACTGTTACACATAGGGCGTTAGTTGGGGAGGTTATTACCAGTAGTTAAGTAGCTCTTTCTCCAAGTTGCTGTTTTGATAGCCTCAAAACATATTGCGTCAATACACTGTTGTCAAAGATGACCTTTAGAAAGCAAAATAAACACCCAGGTGAAATTCTGACCCTGGTGGAGAGAATAGCCTTTATCATTGACTTCAGCAAGGTCAGGACTTCCTCCTTAGTACCTTATCTCTTGAACAACAGAAAAGCACAAGTCACAGAAGTACATCTTGAGGAACATTTATGTACTCACAGGGATGGATAGAGAATTATATTTACAAAAATATTCATAAATGTACTGAATTAAGTCTATATTTAAATGATGTTCAACAAGCATACTGTATTGCATGGAGTGGCTGCTGACCTTTGTACCTACATACTTTTAGTAACTTGCAAGGAACATCTAGATGTATACCATACTTACACCATCCTCAGCTGACTTCAGGTTAACTAGACAGCTTAAATTACCACTCAAAGCTCATGTTGCCCAGTCCTGTAGGTAGGACAGGTTTCCTTCAGAGACTCCTACACATCGGAAGGAGGAAGACAAGAATCAGGTCCAGACAAATTTGGGAAGTTTGTTGAGGTTCCAGATCCCTCTTCCCTTTTTTTTCCTCCCCATCTCTTCTTCTTCATTCAGTAAGAAAAGAGGGAAGCAGGGCCTCCTCAGGTGACACTGGTGGTCTAATCTTTGTTGATTTACACCAGCTGAATAACTATCTTTGACAATTCTTATGAAGCTTTCAAAGACAAACAAAACAAAAAAAAAGCAAAGGAAGGGATTTGTGTAAAAATAACTAGACACAGAAAGGTGGCTTCCTAATGAATGTACAAGTTTTCACAGCAGTAGCTTGGTGCAAAAAGTGTAGACACTGAGCCATGGTGACAGCATACACCTGCCTGGAGAAGTTAACATAAGGAACAGAACTAGTTTATTATTTGGAACCTAACTGCTGTCACTTCCTTCTCAGCTTATGCTGTCAGTGGTCTAGATAAGGCATGTATTTAATTTGTGCGCATACATTCAGCTTTACTATGCACAACAGCCAGAAAGAACTGGAGAGAAAAGGTTTTGTAGATGAGAAACATTTTGTTTGTACTTTTAAGTGCAAAAAGGACAGATCATAGCATATATTGAAGACCATTCTATAGCACACATCCCTATGGAAAAACCCCAAACCAAACCAAAAACCAACAGAACACTTTGAAGATGTCTTCACTATGTGTTTTCAATGGAAAAAGAGCAACAGCTACTCAGTTATGAACCTGTTGCCTTTATTCATTTATCAATCATTCAAAATATAACCTGTAAATCCTGAAGAGAAGGTTAATTCTTGCCCATATCTATATTTTAAAAAAAATTATTCTTGGTATCTCTATAAAACTTTAATCAACAATCTTTCATTTCAGAATAGGAAATATGTCTTTTTATCCTTGAATTGACCAACCTGAATAGTCCTAGTCTGTTCTGACCCTGACATCCTGATCTGAAAAGGATGGTAGTAGAGGAAAATGTGACATGAGATCCCTGTGGAAAATAGATGCTAAGAGAGAAAGCAATCAGGATGTAAGTAAGTGAGTGTAAATGAGGCTGGAAGGCTAAAGCATATGACATAAAAGAAAAAAGGGAGGTCCTCAGAACAACAGTTTGAAAAATTCGGCTGCTCTGCCCTATGAACAAACAAAGCTTCTTTTCAAATGACTACCAAAAAAGGAGGGGTGACCATCCTAAAGCCACCTCTGACTGATTGTCACAGTGCACCCTGTATTTGGTGACCCAAATTTTTATGGAAAGGAGTAACTAGCATACAGTCTTTGGCTGTATTTTACCCAAGTAGCTAGGCCAGATCTTTTCTTGGGAGCTGAGAGGAAATGTAATACCTGGAATATTTGGAAACATGCTCAACCTAGGCCAGATAAAATTTACAATGGAAAATAAAGTGCATTTCACTTCTCTGTGCAAGTTATTTTGGACTGCATTACTGAGATATTAAGTAGGAGGAAGGAACGAAACTATTAAAAATATATTGTCAACTACATAGATGTATCAATAATATAAAAATCTTTTTAATTCTCATTCTTTGGAGCGTATTTGCATAAAGAGGAGATCATGTAACAGCAGGTAAATAGGAAATATTAATCAGATGTCAAAGATACAGTGGAACACAATGGAAAATACCAAGTGCATGAGGTGACTGAAACCTGCATGTCATGTCTCTTTCGATAAAAATCTGAGCTGCTCCTGGTGACACATGTAGTTTGTCTTACAAGGAGGGAGACACTTGGATCTTTAAGAAGGTAAGAGTTGAAAAATCAGCCAAGGGGAAAAGGGAGTCTTTATATTAGTGAAGATTTGCTCATTGTATGAATATTTGCTGGTTGCATAATTACTAGCAGAAAAGAATTAGGCAATGTGAGGTCATAAATTCATGAGGAATGTGGGTGTGATTCTTGTAAAAGGAGAATCAGAAGACTGTTATAAAGTTGATGGTCCTCTGAATAAGGCTTTCTAACTATTGTTGCAACAGTGACTATTCCCAATGTATCAATCATACAGGTTTACTATAGTTTTCATCTTTATTTAGAACTAAAAGACCTTCAAACAGTCTATATTGAATCTATATGGCACTTGGAACACAGTGAACCCAGTTTTCTAAAACCAGTAATTGATTTACTGATATGTAATTTCAAATCTATCCCTTCAAGGCACTAAATTCATGAGCAGAAATGTATTGGAAATACATAGATAGCATAAAACTTAGTTCTATTAAACCGAGTCAATAGTACATCATCATATGAAGAAACCTAGAATATGAAACCTAGAATATGAAAAAACCACACTCAAAAAAAGTAAGTAGGATTCCTTGTTGGACTGTAAATGCATACAGATATATATCCAGATGGACTGACTGGTCACTTTCATCATAGTAATCGCTGATTGCAAATGTTGAAATTTGCTATAATATTTTTCTAACTGCTAGTTTATGTAAAATAAAGGTAAGACATTCTGAAACACAGACAGCACTTTATAACTTGGTTTAGAAGAAACATCAGCTTGGCCAGCTAAACAGAACCATTCCTTAAACATGCTGAGCAGGTGGGCATATAATAAGGAAGTCAGTGAGAACCACTTTACACATCAACAGAAGATGGTTGTATAAACAGAGCTACAGAGTGGAAATAAACTCTGAGTAAACCAGAAAAATGTTTTGTTCAGAGAGGGGCAGCAGCAATATTAAGGTTTTTCACAGGGCCCCCCAGGGAAATGGTCACAGCACCAAACCCGACAAAGTTCAAGAAGCATTTGGACAATGTTTTTGGGCACATGGTGTGACTCTTTGGGATGTCTGTGCAGGGCTAAGAGTCGGACTTTATGATCCTTTTGGGTCCCTTCCAACTCAGGGCATTCTGTGATTCTATAATGCAATTTTACAGACATCATGGTATCCTCTACCAGCAAGATAGAGGAGAGGAAGAAAAATATTTTCAGGTCTGAGGCATTATCTATCCTCAGTTGTTGTGCAGCCATTTGCAGGAGATACACAATTAATCTGGAAGGAGTACTGGTACTGAAAGATATAGATGAGTGTGCTGTTGTCTTCATGAGGCTGATTCATGGAATCAGAATATGCCAAGCTGGAAGGGCCCACAAGAATCAAGTCCAACTCTTGGTCCTGCACAGGGCCATCCCCATGAATCACGCCATGTGCCTGAGAGTATTGTCCAAATGTTTCTTGAACTCTGGCAGACTCAGTGCTGTGACCACTTCTCTGAGGAGCCTGTTCGAATGCCCGACCAACCCCTAAGTGAAGAATCTTTTTCTAATATCTAGTCTAAACCTCCTCTGACACAACTTCAGACCATTCCCTTTGGTTCTGTCACTGGTCACCACAGAGAAGAAACCTCCTCGTATGGCTCAGCCTGTCCTCGTACAGCTTCTCATCAAGGCCCTTCACTATCTTTCTTGTCCTCCTTTGGACATTCTCTAAGAGCTTAATATTTTTCTTATATTGTGATGCCCGAACCTGCACACAATATTCAGGGAGAGGCCGCACCAGTGCAGAGCACAGTGGAACAATCATTTCCTTTGACCAACTGGTGATGCTGTGCCTGATGTCCCCCAGGACACAGTTGGCCCTCCTGGCTGCCAGGTCACTGCTGACTCATATTCAACTTGCCATTGCCCGGGACCTACAGGTCCCTTTCTGCAGCACTGCTTTCCAGCATCTCATTCCCCAGTCTGTACAAACATCCCAGGTGCAGTATCTGTCACTTTCCCTACTTGAATTTTATATGGTTGGTGATTGCCCAGTGCTCTAATTTGTCAAGGTCTCTCTGCAGGGCCTCCCTCCCTTCAAGGGAGTCAACACCTCCTCCCAGGTTTGTCATCTGCAAACTTGCCTAGTATCCCTTTCAGTCCTATGTCCAAGACATTTATGAAGAGGTTGAAGAGCACAGGGCTTGAGAAGAGCCCTGTGGAGCCCCCCTACCCCATTCACTATTACCTTCTGTGCTAGACCCATGAGCCAATTGCTCACCCATCCCATGATGTGTTCATCCAGCTGTGTGCTGGACATTTTTTTCTCAGAAAGTTCCTGTGAGAGACAGTATGGAAAGCTTTACTGAAATCCAAAAAGATTACATCAATTGGCTTCCCTTGATCAGCTAGGTGGGTTACCTTGTCATAACAGGAAATCAGGTTTGATAAACAGGACATTCCTCTCATGAGGCCACACTGGCTGTGACCAGTGACTGCGTTTTCCTTCAGGTGTTTTTCAATATATCCCAGAACAATCTTCCCCATAACTTTACCAGGCACTGAAATGACACTGACAGGCCTGCAGTTTCCAGGGTCCTCCTTCTTGCTCTTCTCAAAAATCAGGACAATGTTTACCAGCTTTCGGTCAGCTCTGGACCTCTCTGGATTCCCAAGTCTGCTCAAAAATCACTGAGAGAGGTATTGCAATGAAATGACAGCAGTGTCTAGCTCTTTGAGGATTCTGGGATTAATCGCATCAGGCCCCATAGATTTGTAGGGATCCAGCTGGAGCAGCAGATCCTGGACAATTTCAGGGTTGACTGAGTGTTGATAATTCTCATAGTGATGGTCCTCCAGCTCAGGGCACTGAGACCTCTTTCATCCATAATCTATGTTGAAGACAGAGGCAAAGAAAGCATTAAGCGCCTTTGCCTTGTCTCTGTCCCTGTTTGTGAGCTGACCACCCTCACCCTATAATTTTTCTATACTGCTTATTGTCATTAATGTATTTGAAAATACTCTTTTTATTATCCTTCACATTTCTGATCAGTTTAAAATCCAGTTGAACTTTGGCCACATTTTTTTCCCCACAACAGCAAACAACATCTCTGTATTCTTTCCCTGTCACTTGATCTTGCTTCCACTGGGCATATACCTTCCTTTTTTTCCTTATTTCCAAGCAAAGATCCCTACTCAGCCAAGATGGCCTCCTGCNCATCCATAATCTATGTTGAAGACAGAGGCAAAGAAAGCATTAAGCGCCTTTGCCTTGTCTCTGTCCCTGTTTGTGAGCTGACCACCCTCACCCTATAATTTTTCTATACTGCTTATTGTCATTAATGTATTTGAAAATACTCTTTTTATTATCCTTCACATTTCTGATCAGTTTAAAACCCAGTTGAACTTTGGCCACATTTTTTTCCCCACAACAGCAAACAACATCTCTGTATTCTTTCCCTGTCACTTGATCTTGCTTCCACTGGGCATATACCTTCCTTTTTTTCCTTATTTCCAAGCAAAGATCCCTACTCAGCCAAGATGGCCTCCTGCCTCACCTGCTCAACTTCCAACATTCAGGAATTTCCTGCTCCTGTGCCCTTAAGAGGTGGTGTTTAAAAAGTGACCAGCACTGGTGGACCCCAGCACTCACAAAAACATTTTCCCAGGGTACCTTACTCACTAATCCCCTGAGCAGCCTGAAGTATGCTCTCCTCATGTCCAGAACTGAGGTTTTGCTGGCCCTTTTCCTTCTGTCAACAGAGATTTTAAACTCAATTGCTTCATGGTGCAGTGGCCAAGAAGGCCCACAGTCTCCACTTGATTCACGATATCCATTCTGTCGGTAAGCAGTCAATCAAGATTGTTGTCATGTCAGTTCTAGAGTAGTGTATAATATGCTAACAGAGCACCCTCAGCTGGAGCAGGTAATACTTTTTCCCAAATATAATGAAAAACAGGATATAAACAATATATACAGGATACAAAAATATAATGGTAAACAGGAACACCGCTGATGCTTGAAAAGAATGCTAATCTGGGGGAGAAGAAATAAGGAAGATATTCTCAGTCATGATATTATGAAACCCTTGTGTATGGCACCACTGTCTGTTGGCCAAGAACCTGGGAGCAGCATGCTTTTATCATCAGCAGTGATTAAAAATAAAAATTATATATATAATATATAATTATATCCCAAATGTATAAATATATTTGTCATTCATAAGAATTCCTAGAAATTCGGGCCTTTATCAAGCAAAATGCTTTAATGCCTCAGGGCCTTTGGGAGTTCATCATAAATTATCTCTACAGGTCAGATTTGAAGTGCACTAGCAGCAAAGTGTGAAAATGCTGGCCCTATTTCAGCTGCCAGAAGAGACACCTTTAAAAATCAAGAGATTAAAACTTTTCAAGAAAATTACAGGAAAGAATTTAGTCTACTATTTAACACAAGGATTACTGTACTTCTGTCTTTCCTGAGCTATTGGAACAGCTAATGGGCATCAAATAAAGGTTATAGAGTGCAGCTACAGTTTCAGTTAAAGACATGTACAGGAAAGATAGTACAAAAGAGCTTCCGTTGCACTGAAAAATTAGTGGCACTAATCACTCTAGAAAAGCAATTTGGAAAGTGCACCAAACAGTCATTGTCACGAGGAAGTATTAAGGGCACCATCACCTCTCTGAATCAGTAATTTCCAGTTATGTCTACAGCTAATTATTTACTGGTTCCTGATAGTTCCTCTGCAACTAATTTTACTAACTAGAAAGAATCAAATTGTGGTTAAAAGGAAGTGTAAAAATAGCGATAATTTGATGTTTCAAACTGTTTTTCTTTTGCTTTTTCAGCAGCAGCTTGTAGCAAATACAAGGCGGTCTTATTGTTGCCTGTCATTCATTGCGCTGGTTTCTTGTTTCAGAGCAGAAGAGGTAAGGCAAATGCGTGTTCTAAACAAGTGTGTTGTACTAGTCAAGACTGTAAATAGAGACAGGGTATGAAAGCACCTCCCACTGAACCATGTAAATAGCTTTGTTGAAACACAAGGTTTCTCTAAGGAGAAAAAAGTTTCCAGCTGAACTGCAGGTTTTTAGAAAGCAATTTGTCACTGATTTACACTATGTATTCTTAAAACAAAATAAGAATGCCCTCACACGAAGGAAGAGTTGCGTGAATGAATTGTTTCTTCATTTAGACCAGCTTTCATGTTGAAGTGATCTTGTTTTGAGCTGCTTTTAGCATTCTCTGCCACAGTTAACAGCTTCAAATATTTATTTTAAAAGGCAGAAAATTATTGTTAATTTTATGTTGTCAAAGAGCCAGCTCATGCTTCATTTGGGAGTTAGCAGAGAGAGACAAGCATAAGAAACATCCTGCTATCTAGTGGGCTGGTAATTGTATTCTAATCAATTTTACAAATTGAGTGTAAAGGGAAAAATGCTTCACAACAGCTCAACTCTAGTCTTGAATCTCTATCAGAGTCCCCTCACCCATTCTTACATCACACCTTCTCCAGCCAGGAATCTAACCCAGTATCCTGACAAATATGGAGACTTTTTTTAACACTCCTCCCTTCCTAATTCCCCCAACTTCATCTAGACTACTGTCACTATCTTTCCTTATGAAGTGGGTGCAATTATTTCCACTTTCTAGGCCATTTCTAATTCTTCCTCCAAGTTGTCCTCACCAAAGCCTCCAAAGCCCAGCCATGTCCAGCATAGGTGTTCTTTTTATCCAATGATTCAATGTGAATCCCAGCTGCCTTCTCCTACCTAAAAGACAGCTACACTGTGTCATGGAGAATACCCATCACAGAGGCAGATAGCAGGTGAACCTGAACAGGTGAACTGTGGCAAAGAAATGACAGAGCAGCTCAGGCAAGCCAGGCCAAGTGTACCACGAGAAACACGGACCCCAACCATCCCTTCAAATGTTTATGCCTAATACTAGTAGGATTGATTGCTATTAATCAATCATACAGTAGTGCTGATTTCTTTGAAACAAAGAAAGGATTTTGGCTTCATCTTTGGGAATGGCAACCTAACCCATTTCTGGGTTCAGGAGCACACCATACAGGTTACTTTGACTTACTGATTTGGACTTGCACATATGTAGCTAACTGGGGTAATGTTAATGCAAAAATTACTTGATGTGTGCTAGCTGCCACAGTTTTTTAAGAGTTAATCAGTGATCCCAGGCCCAGTGTTATCAAGACTAATATAACACCAGCCCAGATACAGAATGGAGTGTGGATAGACATAAATTACATGTGGATTGGACATCCAAAGTTTTTTTGCATTCATGTTCACAGAACCACAGAATGGGTAAGGTTTGGAGGAACCACAGTGAGCCGTCTAGTCCAACCTCCCTGCTCAAGTGAGGTCACTCTATAGCATGTGGCACAGAATTGAGTCCAGATAGCTTTTTAATGCCTCCAGTGAGGGAGAGAGACTCTACAACCTCTCTGGCCAACCTATTCCAGTGTGTGGTCATCTACACAGTAAGGAAGTTCATCCTCATATTCAGGTTGAACTTCCTGTGCATCAGTTTCTGCCTGTTGTGTCTTGTCCTATTGCTTGACACCACCTAGAAGAGCCTGGTTGTTAGCTATATCCCTGCCCTTGTCTATATACCAGTATAGACAACTTTATTTCAACTTAGTTGTAAATACTCCTGAACATGTAGCTATAGTTTTAGACTGCCAAATTCTATAGCTTTAATCTAATGCTAATTGCTACATCCTCTTATGACAGCAGTAAAGACTCACTGACTACTCTTCATTTTACTTTCACTGAATCTGTGCATAAAATTATATGGACTAGTAAAGGGATTGAGCTTTCCTACATAAGCAAATACCTGCTTTCAATTCTTTTAGCTGTCCAGAATTCATTTTACTGAACAGAAGGGCTTAGTCAAATATTAAAGTCAGGTTCTGCAGAAGGAACCTGTTTGCCTTCAGCTTTCATTGGATTTGTCACAACTCTACTTGCAGCACATTTTAGAAGAACATATTTTAAGACATATTGCTGCACAACAACTAAATCTCAGTGCTGATAAATCACAGATTTTGTATCTGGTCTGAAAAGGCAAGAAAAAGAGTAAAGAAAAGGTTCTCTAAAAACGTTTACAGCTGGATAAGGCAGAAGCATATGGAATTTTAGAAGGACCCTACTTCTCCTAACAGTTAATAATAGCTTTCCCTTACAGAGCAGTGTTTTTCAGGATAGACCCCAAAGTGCTTGACAGTGTCCAGCTACTATATGCACAACATTATTGAAATGCATTAAGCTATCCTCTGAAAGAAAAGGGCAGCTAGTATTGTAGAGCAAAGGTCATGTGATACTGGATAGGTATGAAAGTTTTGTTGTTATAAACAGAATATTAATTCACAACAACAAAGAACTTGCTCGAGTTTGTAAATGAAAGAGACATCTTCACAAACAATTTTGCTGCATCATATTGAATGTGAAAGGAAGAGAAATTTCCTGACATAAAGGAAAAAAACCATACTCTCTCAAACAGCATTAGGGAATTCTTTAATGAGCATGGGATCATGTTCAAGAGGAAGAAAACTTCTTGAATGGCTCATGAAAACATCATCTCCTAGTGCTTCCTGATTTCAGCCTAACTAGAAGGACATGCCAATGGTGTAGTTTCACCTGGTTCTTTATTTTGGTTACAAGCAGTGTAATCATCTCTTTTAGACCATTACGCTCCTTCAAGCACCTTGACAAACCTGTCAAGGCTTTGTCACAAGCTGTATTTGTGAGTTGGATAAAGAAGCTGGTGTCATAAAAAAAAAATAAATTAACACAGAATTGTAATATATTATCACGTCATAAAATGAAAACGTGTTGCTTGGTATCCATGGCAACTGCAGAAACCAATGCTCTTTAACAGCCTTGACTGAAATCATGTAAACTGCTTTGATAAAACATGAATCGTGGCAGATGGATATGTGAAAATAAAAATAACTTTGCATCCAATCTAGTGCCCACATGGGACACCCTTGAAATACAGTGTGAGTTATATAACCCTATGAGGAATCATTTTGTTATGAGATCAAGATAGAGGTAGCATTTTTTCCATGCATCTGCACAGAGTTAATGGGTCTAGCAGAAATGGTGTAATAATTAAGCCTAGTAAGCAAATGCTCCCTAGCATCTCTGAGAACTAAATCTAACCCTGAGCT
>WEIV01016794.1:29897-56571 GCA_013390005.1 Calyptomena viridis
AATTTCCAATTCTTCTGCAGGGAAAGCTAAGCACATATGTTTTCAGTAAGAAAGAATATCTGGAGATGATCTCAATGACCAGCAAAACCATCCAATTAATGCAGAAGCAATGTTTATCTTAAGAGAATTTCAGAAAACAGACACTGTTACTTTAGCATTTTCAAACACCAGAGGGTCAGATCCTTCTATGGTACAAAACAACAATGATGAAAAGTGTTTAGTGGTAAACCATGAGTCAGATCTGATAATTTGGACTGCGNAATCTTTCTTAGTAACAAATGCTTTTACATTTTCAGATTTACTAATTTCTGTAATTAGTAGAGACAAAGAAATCTATCTAGGAAAACAAATATAAGTAGACATACAAATGCTTAGGTGCATCTCAACACCTTGGGAAAAAAGGATAAAAGGTGTAGCTACTTATTATCCATATTACTTCTGGTGTTCTGATTGCTTCTTTTAATTTTTCAGACAGAAGTTTCTAGTGAAATCATTGCCTTGGCCGACCAATCAACCTCTAATCAAGATTCCGTGACAGCAGAGCTTTCAACACATATATTTTCTCCTGTCTTGTTTGTGGAATATAACCAAAACCATCTCAGTCAAAATCCCAGTTGAGCTGCCTAACAGATTTACACCCGCTTAATGAACTGAGAGTCTTGCAGGTCCACATCTACTTAATTCACTCAGTGCATATTTTCTGTTTAGGTATTTGCCTGTATCCCAGTAAAGTTTTTGTTTATTCATGAATCCTCTCTTAGTCCATCCATGAACACTCTCCAATTAACTTCAAACTCTCATTCATCTCTAACAGAAAATGAAAGAGGATCTCTGGTTCCACAGTAGCCCTGACAGAGTGGAAGGGGTAGAAGAGACTGATGCTGGAAGAAAGGAGCGTAGCACAGGGCTGAGCCTAGAGCAAAGTTGTTTTTCAGTAGGGGCTGGTAGGAGTGCAGGAATCAGTGCCAGCTGCCCACAGCTTTACATGACACAGTTGGCACTGTTGATTTAAACAGAATGATGAATATAACCTCCTACATGAAATGTGAGTAAGTATGCAGTATAGACAGAGAAGGCTCACACTAAAAGCATTTTATAACAGTTTCCTTTTTTATTTTTGTTTATCTGTTTGTTTTGAAAAGGAGATTAGCCAATTTTTCAAAAGAGTTCTCATTTGTTAACACAAATATTCAGTAGATATTCCCTATTGAATGACCTTGGTCCTATATCTTCTGTACTAGTTCTTCCTGAAGAAAAAAAATCAGTTTTCAAGACAGTGTTAAAAGGATAAAGACCAACGTGTGAGATGTCAATAAGCACTTTCCTTGTTTAATTGTGATCACTGCATGTGTTAAAGTAAGGAGAAGGCCTAGAGGGATACAGTTGTTCTTTATGGAAAATTTATTGTAGAATGATGCTCCATTGGTATTTCATTACTAATTACATTTTTGATATTCAGTTTTTAGTAGAATGAGATGCTCATTTAGCTGCTACTGGTGTCTGAAGAGACTATTTTTGCTTAACAACCAAGTTTCAGTCAGAATTAAAAGAGGAGAAGAGAGCTCAAAGACAGAAGTCCCTCTGTCATTTCCACCCAAACAGTGACAAGGCAAAATATAACCATTGTAAGTACAAGTGGAAAAAACATAAAAGGAAATAAAGTACTGTCATGTTCTTCAGAACAATAACACTGCAAGGGCTACTTGGCACTGAAAAATAGCCACAAAGTGTCTGCTGCAATACTGAAAAGAGCTTGGATTAGCCATAGGAGCAAAAGAGAAGAAGATCTTTCTCTGTGTTGTTTGCGGGAATTACATCCAGTACATAAATTAGGTTATCATTTAGTGTTACTTAGATTCATACAACACTAAAAATAGAAGATGATAATTAGGTCCTTCTACTGTCTATACATTATAATTTATCATTGACACCATCTCCCGTAGTCTTAATGAAAGATCTTTAGGAAACTAGTAGCATAATAGTTAGTCATTAAAATGTATATTTCTTACTTAGAGCTATCTTAGGCTCTCATTACCATGGTATTTAGGAGCTTTTTAAGGTATTGAAGAAGGAGTTCCCTAGTGGACTTCATGGACTTCCTGCTCTCCCTCATTTATATATAGAAGACTTTGCTTTAGCTAAAGAGGAGTCAGTTAAATGTGTGGAATAGCCATATACAACTTAATGTGTCGTCTGCATGGCTTCTTTTTTCCTTCTGAAAAATTTCAGTTGGCAGTAAAAAGTTTTAACTAGCTTTTCACCTTCTCATCTCTAAAAAAGGAAATGTTACTATCAGAAGATGAAGGTTTAGTCTTAGTTTTCATTTTCAAAATCTTTAATCTCTACCTATAAAACAGCAAAATCTCATTGGATATTTCTAGATCCATGGTGATCTAAATCATTTGAAGATCTATTACAGCAGACACTTTCTTTGTTCTCTGTACTGGCTAGGGTTTTTCCTCTATTTTTTTGGCACAATTTTTTGGTACTTTCTCTGTTTTCAATCTCTTCTTTTTGACACATTTAACAGTAACAGGAAACTTTGCCTAAGTGCATAGTGTTCTATAGGTGGAACATTACTACTTTCCTCATTATACCTCATATTCTGAAATGCCTACCTGGTCTGAATGTATTTATGACAGTTTTTTCTTTATCATTTTTCCACGTGCTTGTCAACTGGTCCAAGTGAATAGGTGTATTTTTTTCTTTACTGTGTGTTGATATGCAGCCAGTGATGCAGTTTGGCTCAAATCACCGATACCTTAAATGACTGGTGACCCTGAAGATCAAGAATGTGGCCTTTAAAGAAATGATTCCACATCTGTTGAGATTACAATACCAAAACACAAGTTCATGGTAGACTCTTTCACTTCAGGATAGGTTTTTACAAATAATGGAGATGCTGTGACTACTATCTCAGTGGCTTGGCTTAGAGTGAGAGATTAGATGGAGAGCAGTAGATGTACTGGCAATATTTGGCAAACACGGGCATTTTCAGTAATGGTAAAATAACACTTTCTTCACAGGGTTTGATGGATTCAACTGTTTAAGCTGTGATTGATGCCTGCCATTAGCTGCAGGCAGAACAATTTTCTTTAGATTTCAGAATCCTAAAATTGTAAGCCAATCCAAAAGTTTCTGGCACTCTATTGTCTTTGTTCAGCTTGTTTTGATTTTTTTCTTTTGTTGTTTGTCACTCTCCAGTCTGTATTTGCCAGCATATAAGCCATCCTACTTCTCTTGGATCATCTCTTATAGACACTTCTATGCATATTCCCTCCAGTGATTGACTTTTAACTAGAGGAAGAAATACAGCCAGTTTTCAGTGATTATTTTGATTTTTTAACTGAGATTTTTTCAGAATAAAGTAACCTTTTTAAAAACTGATGAACAAATCATATACAAAATTTTTAGAGTTCCACAAAATTTAAAACTGCTCCATTAAAAATACGAAAAATGAGAGAAGTAAATTTGAACATTTGAAGTTATAGTACTGTCCCTGGTGTGCTTTTCATTAGCAGTGTGTCAATAATATTGCAGTCAGCTTAGTCTCCTGAAGCCCTGGTCACTCATTGCCCATCTAGGGGACCCATTGTAGGTCTCTTGTGCCCTGGAGGTTTGTCTGCCGTGGAAACATGAAAATGCAAGGCATTGGAGAGGTGTTATATGCCCAGGTCTGATAAAATTGGATTTTGCACACCAAGTTCTTCTCCACTGCATCAGTGGAATGTGGATGTTCCCTTGTCTTTAGCTGTAGCCAACAAGGGAACACCAGTCACTGGATTCCCACCATAAGACACCTTACAGCTGAGGGGGAAAAGGGCTTTTAGCTTACCACTTTTTCCTTTTTCCTAAACAATCTCTCCTTGTCTATTATCAGTTATCCAGACATGTAGCTGTGCTTTACAAAAATGTTTCTTCCTTGATCCAGAGAAAATCAAATGCTTTCTCCAATATCAGTTCACAGAAGTAGCTGTCTCTAATGATATCAAAAATTACACTTCTTAGCTAAACTGATGATATAGGAAGGAATCAAGGAAACAAAAGTGTCTCTGCAAGAAAGAATAAATTTAAATTTGCAGTGCATAGTGACATAAAGCTGTTTTCAGTTGTCTTTGAAAGGGCAGAAAAGGGAGAGATTCTCAGTCTTCTTTTTCTTGGTACCTTCCAGCCTGCTTTAATTTTAAATCTGATGCCCATGGTAATACACACCTACATACTGTGAGGATAAACAGTCTTTGAGGTGTCATTTGTCTTAAACTGGTTATTCAAAAGATCACTCAGCTAGATTTTTTTTTAATTAATCTGGGAATAGTGAGTGCAGAAGATTGTATGTTATGTGTGTACTGCTAGAAGCAAAAAAGGAAATCCACAGTTATTAAAAGGCTTTTATTTGTCTTAACTTTCCCAAAGTGGAAAATATTAATTGTATTTCAGCCAATAACTCTTAAGTTAATCTTACAGATCCACAGATAGCTGGGCAGGGGGGAGCAAAGAAAAATAAAGTGTAAATAAAATTCTGTAAGTTTAGACACTATTTTGCAACACAATAAATCAAGCTATGTAGAAACCTTTAGCGAAATGAATTTATTGCAAAGCTCAATGCATCCTCAGGTTTTTTTATTAAATAATTTAGTCCTTTCAATTGTGTAAAATGTTAAAACAAATAAAGGATGGCAGAACTTGTATTCCACAGACAATGGGAAACACAGTATTTAATATATATTTAAAAGCTTGGGTCAGTCATTATATTATAGATGTTGTAATGTGTGATTAGCATGTATTTCTCGCTGTATATTATTGTTCTGTTACTTAGTATGTCCTGTTATGATGTGCCCCACCCCTCACCCCAGATGGTTTGTTCCCCTCCCTTGTCCTCCCTTCCCATTGACTGGAGCCCCTATAAGAACCAGGGGCTGGAAATGGCAAGGGCTCTTCCTTGGTTATCCCACATAAGCTTGGACCCTCCAGGTGGCCTGTTGCCTCTGGAGTGAATAAACTTATATTATTATATGTAACCATGGAGAGCCGCCAGCACCTTTTTTGTCCTCCATTTCCCTCAGCCATTCCCTGGGGAGTGCAGGGGCACACTCACCCCTCGGCAAGCCCTGACAGGGGAAGGCTACATATAGGGACATTGACTTTTGTTTCTTGCTTTCCTCAGTAGGTGCACAAACTAATTCTGAAGTTAGCTAATCATTGTATCTCTGTGTTTAATGTTAGCCAAGGAGATAAATAATTGCAAGCACATATCAGATGATCTGAATTTTTGGCCACACTTGAGTGGAAGTTCTTATATGCAGATGTTTAAATATTCATAGTGGGTCGATAGGCATAGGGCTGTTCCTTCCAACAGGATGTTGCATCATTTAGGAGCTTAAAGCTCTTTGAAAGTCATTGACTCTAACTTTCTTAAGAGCCTTTGAAAGTTTCTTCCTCTGCTTCTCCTACAGCTTTTCTCCTCTTCAGGAACTAAAACCCCAAAGTTCAGAATGGGTTTTAGAGGTAAGTAGTCGCAGCCCAGTGGGGGAAGAGGGATGTGGCAAAGGGCTAAGTTAGGTCACAGCACAAATCAGAGATGAGCAGAGGAAAGGAAGACCACGTTCTCAGCCTCAGTTCAAGGCTACTATGAGAATTCACATCTCGCAAGCAGCAGGAATTGTTTGCTCCCAAGAAAGAAGTGTAGGTCCTCTGCAGTGCTCACTCTGGAGTGAGTTACCCTCTCACATAATCTGGCTTTTTTTCTTAGTATACCTCTTAGAAGGCATAACATCCTGGGGTTTTTTAATTTATTTTTCACAGAGTTTAAGAGCTTTTAGCTGTGGCATCTGTGCTAATCACTGTGTCTGTTACCGATATCCTGGAGTGTTTGTGTTATCAACAATGCACCTGTTTCCACACTTCATTCTCTAGGTCTGCTGACAGAAACCAGCCTATATGCAGTAACCTAATTCTTCATGGGTCCTTTTTTAGTTTCTCATGTTACTATACCAACATTACTAGAAAATGACAGAAGGGGTACGAAATGGGGTTTCATTCCTTACGTGAATAAAAAGTTCAACACTCATCTATGCCTCAAATTACAATCATTGCACAATATGAGTTTTGTGTAGAAGACACATTAGCTATATATTCCCTAAGTAAGCATTTTAAATTCTATAGTTAAGGTTTGCAAAAACACTTTGTTTCTATGAGAGAAATACCAGACCCTTTAAAGTGTTTTAATAATTTAATGTCAGTCATATGGAATACCTGATTCTATCTATTTCATTGAATTATGGTATTTAGTCACAGAATCACAGAATCAACTAGGTTGGAAAAGACCTCTGAGATCACCGAGTCCAACCTTTGACCAAACACCACCTTGTCAACTAGACCATGGCACTAGATGCCACATCCAGTCTCTTCTTAAATACCTCCAGGGAGGTGACTCCACTACCTCCCTGGGCAGCTCATTCCAATGCCCAGTCCCTCTCCCTGTAAAGAACTTCCTAATGCCTAACCTAAATCTCCGCTGGTGCAGCTCAAGGCTGTGCCCTCTCATCCTACTGCTGGTTGCCTGGGAGAAGAAACTGATACCCTCCTGGCTACAACCTCCTTTCAGGTAGTTGTAGAGAGTGATACAGTCTGCCCTGAGCCTCTTTTTCTCCAGGTTAAAAAGCCCGAGGTCCCTTAGCCTTTCCTCATAGGACTTGTGCTCCAGTCTCTTCACCATTCTTGTTGGCCTTCTCTGGACACACCCCAGCACCTCAACATTCTTTCTAAACTGAGGGGCCTAGAACTGGACACAGTACTCAAGCTGCAGCCTAACCAGTGCTGAGTACAGGGGAAGAATCACTCTCCTGGTCTTGCAGGCCACACTACTACTGATACAGGCCAGGATGTCATTGGCCTTCTCGGCCATCTGGGCAAACTGATGTCTCATGTTCAGTTTCCTGTCAATCAGTACTCTCAGGTCCCTTTCTGCCTGGCTGCTCTCCAGCCACCCTATCCCCAGCCTGTAGCATTGTGACCAAAGTGCAGGGCTCAGCACTTGGTCTTGTTGAATCTCATACTGTTGGATTCGGCCCATCCATCTAGACTGTCCAGGTCCCTCTGCAGAGCCCTCCTGCCCCCCAGCAGATAGACACTCCCTCCCAACTTGGTGTCATCTGCAAATTTCCTAATGATAGACTCAATCCCCTCATCCAGGTCATCAAAAAAGATATTAAACAGGACTAGGTCCAACACAGATTCTCTGCAAAATGAATAAACAGGAGTATAAACTAGCATCAGGTCAGATTACACTGTACCCATTGCTCATTTACTATGGGTACCTTCGCACCTATTACAGCGTTTGTAGTTTATTTTAGATACATGACACTTCTTCAGCTGTCTGTAGGAGAAAAGGGAGATAACTTCTGATGGTCTGGACTGAGTGCAGGATTAACCTTTCCTAAAGCTCTACTGGCTGAAATGGGGAAGAAATCACAGGGTTGCCCGAAGACCTCTTCCAGTCTATGCCTACATACTTCTGTGACTAGCTCCCCTACATAATGGTTGTGGTAGCAGCAGTATTGATATGGATCCCTAAAAAAATGTTTCTTTTCCTTTCAAACATCCATGAACGTCAAAGTATGATGCAAGCATGAAGGGTGTTTCATGTGCCCCAATGATGTAGATTATGTGAGAAAACTTCAATTTATTTTCTGTTTTCCTTTAGGTTGTCTTTCCTCTTTAGTAGATCTGTATCTCTGGTGCATCTGTAAAAATGTCCTTCATAACTCTACAATCTGCCTTATTTGCCAATTCTAAGAGATGATTTATAGCTCCTTCTATTGCCACCACAGACACACAGAGAACCTTCCTTGTGAAGCATACTGAATTTAATTTCCTGATTTTGTCCAGCTTAACTATCATTTCAAATATCTCCATTCAGTGATTCCTGGTAGTTACCAGCATTTGTCAAATGAAGTTATATTTTCTTTTTCTCTTTTTGAAACTGACACAGGAACTGACACAGGAATGTGGTTTTTTTTATCTAATTGGCCTTGATAGGATAACAGCAGACCTGTTATGCTGGCTTTAACAGTATTTCACTAGGCTCATGTCATTGGTAATTAAATTTGTCTTAGAACTTGGATGAATGTTAAACTACCATTGAAAAAGAAAAATAAAAAAAGTAAACTAAAATTCTTAGAGCTCAGATTGTACAATGGGCTGTTCAATGCCTACTAGAAGTATCTGAGTCATGTCCTGATCATCTGTAAGGAGTAGATCTTCCTAAACACATTTCTATTTGTTCATCTGTGGGTGATATTAATAATAAGAATTTTTTTTTTATTTTTGTGATCACTGATAGAGAAAAAAATAAACAAATCCTTTGTGAATCTGAGTTCAAATTTTACAGGAAATTTTAAAGTGTACATGAGTTGCCTCAGACTATGTCCATAAAACAAGCACAGATCTGAACAACAGCACATTTTTTCCCCATGAAGTTTTTAATTGAAACCACTGAACTTCCACTTGGAAAACTTATTCTTATTGTTGCCCTAAAAATGGGCTCAAACATTTTTGTCTGAGATTGAATAAGGAATTTAGGCTCCTAATCCTCCCATAAACCTTGAACATCTTAACAAGGTTGAAGAGTCAGGAGCCTGGATGCTGGAATGAATCTAGATTTTTGCATCTATTGCCCTATACTGAATGTGTCTTTATTATATGGAAGATTTGAAAATACCTTGGATTTATTTATTACAGTTCCAGAGTGCTTGGATAGGATCTGTATGTTCTATAAGGGGGTGTAAAGAAAAACAGAGATTTCTCCCATACCAGCATTTACTGTGTTGTTACCTGATTTATTTACTTTATAATAAAGGCTGAAGTGACTGTGTGCATGTATGTTTGCCTCTGTGAGGTTGTGTGCACAAGCATACAGCTATATACGTGCACAGTTGTTGAGATGATAAATAGATGGAACTCATAATCTCTTCCACAGCTGCTACAGACTTTCCTTCAAAATACCTCCCCTTTAAAAGGAATAAGTACCATTTAGGCTCAATGCTTACTTTAACCAAGAGGTACGTATTTATCAAAATTTTTTTGTGGTTTTTATTTTTTAAAACTGTTTCTTTTAAAGTTTTGGTATAGTTCATAATTTAGATATACTTTCTGAGCAGCAATAGCTCTATTTTCATAATTTCTAACTTGTCAAGTAAAAGTCGTAAGCATTCAATGTGATTTGATCCTTCTGTGTATCCAAATTATTACATTAATGGAAAGAGAAGTATGCTATTTTTTCTGCTCCTGAAAGCACATACCTAATTGGCTAGGAGGGTACCTTTGAGTTCCTTGGGGAGATTTTTATATGAAAAAAGAACATCTTTTTAATGCATGCAGAAATTAAATTGGAAGCAATCTATAGCTAAATATTTGAACTGTTTCCAAGCCTTTTACTCTTGGCATAGAAATTTTTCAATGTCAACTCTGTTTATATGCAATATGGTTCCTCTGGACACAGCTATACAGTCATTTGAACCATATCTAAGAACAGGTTTATCCCTGAAATCATTGATTATTCAGAAAATTAACATCCCAGAGTCTGTATTATTTTTGTCTTGACTCATAACTTGAAACTTTTAGAGATCCTACCATTAGAAGAAAATCATGTTCCTTGATGAACTTGGGGGCAGGTATTCTGGCTGAAGTCAGTTTTCTTCATATGGATTGGATTCCTGATTAAAACAGTGCTGATAACACACCAGTGTTTTTTCAGTTTATAAGCAGTCCTTGCACAGCATCAAGGTTTTCCCAGTCTTTTGGGGTTTTTTCCCCCAATTCAACTTGTCTAGCAAACAAGCTGGGGGTCCACAAGAAGGTAGGAGCTGACCCAAACTAACTAAAGGGATACTTCATGCCCAGTGACATTATGCTCAGCAGTAAATCTTGGGGAAAAGATGGAGGAAGGGGGGACCTTCATAGTCATGCACTTGTTTTCCCGAGTAACCATTGCACTTGTTGAGGCTCTGCGTCCAAGGGAAGAGGCATCTGCCTGCCAACAGCAAACAGTGAATAAATTCCTTTTCTTTTCTTGAGCATGCAGCTTTACTTCACTTATTAAACTGTATTTATCTCAATCCATCCTGACTCTTCCCTCTCCTATCTTGCTGGGAGCAGTCTGGGAACTGGTAGCTGTGTGGGTGCCTAGCTGCTGGCTTGGTCAGCCTACCACAGCAAGTTAAATGAAGCAGCACCAAGAGGTACAGAAAATTAGGAATAAATTCACACCTGACAGTAGCTACATAAACTGCAACACAGTTTTAGCGGTCTATTTAAAGCATTTTTTATGGCAAAATTAAAAAGACACAACATAGACCCCTGTGTTGTGTGTTACTGAAAGGCTGGAGACCAGTACCATAATGTTCAGCTGCCAGTGTTTTAATCTCATGTGGTTGACTTCTCTTGGGAGAGGAGGGCAAGCACTCATGTTATCAGGCACTGAGGAAACCTACACGTTTCCTAGGAGATGTTAGTTTTTCTCTCTCCTCTGAACTGCATGACTCTCTAAATGTGGACACAATGCTGATAGGATGTTCACGTTGTCAGACCAAAATCTGAAAGGAAGTTGTGGAACTAGCAATGTGAATAGCCTTCTTGTTATGCTGGTAAAATCAGTGCTGGAGGAAAAAGTATTCTTCACAGGAGCAACAGGACAAATAGAGAAACAGTATGTGTAATGCTTCAAAGTGAGTTGCACTAGAAGAAGTACTGCTGCAATAAACACTTTGACTTTCTTGGGTACATAAGAATTAACTCACATTCCACGGTTAAATGATGGGGTTTCAATAAACCACAAACCACACAAGATTCAAGTGCACAGGATTTTTCAGGTGTATAGTGCTGATCGGAACAATCCCTTCACTAGTCAGTGCAGGACCTTAAACTCTTCTTCTGGTGTAAAATGTTTCCTTGGCTCATGTAGGAACCTCCCTACTTTACACTCTTGCCATCGGTTTTCAAACGGGAGCAAAAACAATACTTACTGCTAAGTGCAAATAGTTGAAATAATGCCACAAAGATAGAAGTGTTAAAACAAATCTCCTCTATTGATGCAGGAAGCCTAGGTATTCAAAGGCCAAGTGACTGAGCTAAGGGAATTGTATTTAAACCTAACAACATAATTATCACTTTCCTAATTATTTTCCTCCCATGTAGATACACACTAGAAGAGTGCAGGAGCCAAATGTCAAAAAAGAATGGGGGTAATTAATATGACAAGTGAAAAATGTAGCCAGCAATATCATACTTTCTAACAGTGGCTTCCTTACAGACAGAAACAACAACATTGCACAAATGGTATTCCTGAAAATGTTCCTGTAATAAGCCTTTGAGGAGCAATACAGAAATATTATGTGAACCTGGCAGGCTATTTCTTACCCCTTTCTTTCTCTAATTTCTAAACTTCTGAGAAGCTCTATGCTAGCTTTAATTTCATGCATTTAATTTTTGTAGCATTCTGTCATAGTTACAGGGCTGGAACCTGTTTTTCACCATGCGGGTATAACCAAAACCTGTATATTCTATACCCACTATGTATTTTTGATAGACTGTTAATAATAAATCATTGGTAGCAGTTGCCCAGGGAACACCTCACGCCCCAGGCTAAAATAGATAAGGAAAGAGATCTGGGGAGGCATTAACACCTCCACACCCAGCTGGAGGGGTCCTCCCTGCTAATGGATCCAGCTGTGCTGACATAATAGGCACTTACAATGGCCCAGATCCTCAAAGAATCCAAAAATATCCCACAACTCACAAAGATAAACCACCCATTGTGAAACTACCTGCCCTTGGGGGAGGTACTGGGCATTTCCACCTGAACCTGGAGACATATAATTGGGTTTTGGGACTTGGGGTACCACTCATTGGATCCAGAGGGGGAACAGAACTCCAGCAGGACTGTGACTGCCACTCTTGAGGAGTGCTGTCATTTATTCAACAGAACTGCTGTCTTCAACGGGACCATATTCCAGGGACCATATTCCACTTCTGCTCTCCACCCAGAGGCACCACGCAGTGCTCAGCACAAGAGCTAATGAGCACTGTGCTGTTCCCATCCCAGGGTGCTGGGTTGTACTTTGTCCTTGTGGGTCAAAGCCAGGTTTTTATCTTGTGTTATTGTATGTACTGTAATCTTTTTAGTAAATTGTAGCTCTGACTTGTGGTCTGTCTAAATTGTGTTCATTTCCCCCACCAGTTTACGTTTAAACCAGCACACACTCCAATCCAGCCTAGATGTACCATGACCATCTTTTGTGGCAATTTCAGCTGCAGATAAAAGGCAGAAAGAGAGAGTAACACAAAAGCTTCTTCATTGTCCATGTTGATAGCATACTAAGTAGAAATGCTCATGATCGATCTTACAGCTGGTAAAAAAACATGCTGCTTAGATCTGTCATACTCCCAATCAAAATTAAAATAACTATTGTCCTTTAAAAAGTTTTATTTTCTGTTAGAAAGAAATTATGACAAATGGTTTCTTTCTTGGAGGTCAGACATGGGTAGATGTAATGAAATAATATGTGTGCACTTTCTGTAGTTCCAGAAGATGGCCTAGATGCTAATTGAAATTGGAAGATCTAAATTTTACATGCTGTGTTGCTGCTACCTTGTGATTCTGGACAAAATACCTTAGTTTTGCTCTCATTTTTCTATCAAGAGGAGCATAGACTTGCTCTCACACTATGCAAGATCAGGTACTGCTTTATGGCTATACAGGAAATGCAGAAAAACACTCACTTCCTCCCCAAACCAAATTCCTCAGGGTCTTCCAAGCTTAGTCTGGCCTGTGTACTGAGATATTAAGGAGAGACAAGTTCAATTTCTGCTGAGAAAAAGGGTACAGAGAAGGCACACATAACATTAACCAGTGCATCAGCTGTCCCTGGCTTCTGTTTGAGCAAAGTGCTCAGTGGATGAGATGCCAGCATTTTTGTCATACAGCTACAGATGGAAAGGAGGTTGAATTGCCTTTCCTGGAGTGGGCATTTTCACTTGAAGCACAATTTTCTAAATTTTTGATGAGTACGTTTGCTGTGGCTGCTTGTAAGACAAATAGAGAACTAGCGAGGAGTGACAATCTGGTGATGCCTCTTAATCTAACACACTCTTGCTAAGCACAGAAATATCTGCTGTTGTTGAGGGAAGAGTGAGACCTAAATGCCCGTAATGCACGGGCCATAGATGATGCAAAGGATTTCTGCACATACACATATTAAATCAGCATGCTCACATCAGAAAAATCCAATAACTCGCATGTCAAACTCATGCTGGACCAGACAGATGTAGCAGAAATTCAGCATGGTAAGACTAGAAGGGTTCATCCATAAGTTAGTGATGTGGAGTTCTGATATGCCTCAGACAAAAAGACAGAGTCATTGCATTAGACATATTTAGCTAAATAGAGAAAATTCTATAGATGAACCAGTCTCTTCTGTCAGATCTGCACTCAGCTGCTGTCTTATGGGTGCTAAACCTGCAGAACCAGTGCAGCTGAAGTGCAAAACCTGCAGTTAAATATATCAGACTTCTCCTAATGTAATTCCTCAGTTATGTTTCAAGACAGGTGGGGGACCAGTCGTAGAACGGGCAGTGGAGTGAGTTACACCTTTTCAAGAAGTCCCACAAATCAAAGGGGCTGTGACTCAGAGTCACCATCCCAGCATCTGAATCTCTGTGCTTCGCCTGGTGCATCTCTAAAGTGCCTCTAAGGCAGCATGTTACATCCATGCACCATGTTGTCTAGTTCCCTGCCTACAAAACTTACCAAGAAGGAATAATCCTGCAATTTACCATAGAATCTGGTTTTGTACTTTACAAACTCCATGGCAGGTGACTACAAAATAAAGCTGGCTGCAGACGATAAGCCTCAAACTTCACCTCATTCAATGTGACTTCCCAAAGACTTCCTGGACATCTTTGTTGGGATGTAAATAGGGTTCCAGACTGACGGAAAAGGAAATTTTGGGCTAGTGAAGTACATAATCCTGACTTGAAGGTGGAAGGAATGGATTAAATCCCTGCAGTTTCTCTGTTGAACTTTGCATGAGGGAAGACGTTAACAAAATACATCACAGTGTTTTCTAATGGAAGTGAAAAAACTATTCTGTTCCAGCACAGATTCTTGAAAGCTAGCATGCCACACCTTAGGGCTATTGTTCAGAAGTAAGACTTGCTAAAGAAAGGCTGTATTCTTTCGTTTCCCCTGTAAAAATATAAGTTGACTCTGCTTGAAAATCATCAATATCGTGCATCAAAGGATTTACCCCAGCTGCCTCAAATCCAACTCCAGGGAGAAACCTGGTGCTGCTATCTGAACAAAAACAGAGCTGGAGTCTCTCTAAGGCTTTTCAGCTGTGTAAGCAAAACTGAATACTGTTGCCTCAAAGGTGAGGACAAAATTACTTGCCAGGTCTGGCAGTCAACATAGTCCCTTCTCTTCCCTTTCTCCATCACTCTCATATTCCCCAGTTTGGGTAGACCTCTCAAAAGCCCTTGCCAGCTGGGGTGAGCAGTGGTCTCTTGGCTGCCCTTTCAGACTGGGGCTGGAGCAGGAAACTGCTGCTCTCTGCAGTGGGGCTGCTGTCAGTGCTGTCCAGGATGGGGTCATAGCTGCATCCTGCATCCTGCCAGACTTGAGGGAGCACTAGCTATGCACTCATAGCAGTAGATAGCAAAGTTGCTGTGCACTCATAGCAAAAGAGGGAGCAAAGTCTGCATTAGTTTCAGTTAATGAGTATTTAAAGGCTGTGTCCAGACATATTATTTTCAGTGGTTTTAAAATAACCATTGCTATGATTTGCACCCAGATTGGCCATATGAGACCTTTCTCTAGGAAAATAGCTGCCCTTTAGGACTTCTGTATCTCATAAATCATGTGAAACAATGAAAGTTCCCTTGCATCTTCTGGAGAATACAACAATTCCTACCCATTTGAGAAAATTGATGTATTTATCCTAGGAGACATTAGGCATTATGGAAAATAGTGTTATTTTAACATCATATTTTTGATTTTTAAGAAATTTAGACTCTACAAATATAAGAAAAATTACTGAGAAAACAATATTTTTGTCTGTTTTCTGTGTTGCTAGGTAAATTTTCTGTGTTTTGTGCTTGTAAGTGAATTTATATGTGTGTGTCTTCTTGTACATGAATAACGTATATAGCAAAATCACACTTCTAGTTAAAATTTTCAGTCAAAAAAATAGGTAAAACATAATTAAAATACAGCACTCTAAACTACATTACATTCTTGATTAATTTTTAATAACTTGAGGGGTTTATTTTAAGAGTTTTAAACTTGAGATCTATTTTGCTGTATATAAGTATGCAAGGAGAGTGTGTTTTTTATTATGTTCTGTTTTTAAAAATATATTCTTTTCTGTTTTCTAATTACATGCATGCAAAAAAAGAAGAAGGAAATAATTTTTAGTTATATGGAACAACTTTCTTTTTAATTGAGAATGGAAGAGAAATTCTCTCATGATGCTATAAAATACATGCAAAGCAATTATATCATCAGGATTTCTTTTCGTATATAACTGATGTACTATGGAAATGGAACAATTATTATATCATGACTTTTTGTTGTTAATTAGAAAATTAGTCTGCTGTTTGAGTAATTGCAAAGAGCTTCTTTATTGGATCTTTCTATAATAAGTATTAGAAGTCATTATAAGTAACAGAAGGAAAAAATAGCTTATTTGCAAAATAAAAAACGCAATAATGCTGCTTTGTTACTATAACAGCTTGAGTTACTCACCATATGAAATACAGAAGATGTGCCTTATGTAACAGTTGAAAAATTCGCATTATTTTTGAAAAGCACAGAAAAAAATCACTTTATGCTTTAATTATAGAAAGGCTTGATGAGTTCAATTACACATAGAGTTCAGTACAAAACTAGAAAGGACATGGTATTTTGTTAATTATTCAGACCAAAGGCTAATATCCCCATTAACAGCAGACAAGGCACTAATTCAGAATGGTCTTAAACATGTTGCTGTTGTTCGAGCTTTCTGAGAGTGGACAGTATAGCTGTAAAACAGTCAAATGGGATGATGTGAGAGTTTGAAAGCAATGGATCTGGCAATTATTTGCACTACAATTTGGGTCTGAGTCTGAGCGTGGAGAAAGTGGGACCCAGATACATCGATGGTCTGTCATGGCTCCTTGGACATTTGTAAGAGTTGGGCTCTGTCCAGGCTCTTAGTATTCACTCTCTGAATAAGAAAAAGCCACAGGTATAAGCCAACATCTAGGTTTGTAATGTGTTCTTGGTCAATGATTCTAGATGGTTAAACCAGAAAGAAACACAAAGGTTGCTTCCGTAAGTCTCTCACTCCTTATGTTGACCCATTCTTGTTCAAAATCTGTGCATAAGAAATTATCAGGGTATAATGTAGTAGTCTTAGCTCTCCTTGTCTTATCATCATTTACAAATATAATCCAGACAAAATCCTTATTTATGGAGACATGCAACACTAGTAAAAGTAGGAAAATTCTTGCTTTGCTGCATTGCTCCTTTATAATTTGAAGGGGGAAAAAAATCAGTAAATTATGCCTGATTTGCATGAAGATTTGTATTAGATGAGCAGTTGATCTCTCAATAAAATAAGGAATGAGCTTGGTTTAAGCTGAATATCACATTAGTCATTTTTCTTGTATTTTAAGTTTCATCAATGAATATTTACAAATGTTCAGCCAAGACTACATAGCCTGATTATTATAGTTCTATTTTAAGGTTCAATCTTGTAAAAACTTTCAAGTAGACATCCTGCTTACTAGTGCAACCATTTCAAATTGATATTTTATAGTAGTGATAGCCATGGCCACTGCTTACATGTTTGCAGTTTAAGTCCTCAAACTAAAATAATTATAAGGCATTAGTTGCAATTATACATTTTTTATTAGGGTTTTATTATATTTCTACACCAGATCAAGAACTAAAAATGTTATATCTACCTAAGCAAAAATGTTTCTTGTATAAAATAAGTCAATTATGAGCAGTCTTTCCATATCAAAATATGAAAACTTGGTTAGTGCCACATTAAACAAACAGCTATTTAAACAGCTGTGTTAAATAAGAATCAGTTCTAGCTTACTGAGTCTTTGCTCTCACTTATCTCTATCTTTAGGAGAAAACTACATCAGACCTCATTGTATCTTGTTTAATTTGTCATTTTAAAAATACATTTTGGTTTTGTACATTGAAACTGCTCTATGAAAGCATTGCACAGCATCTCACTTCTCCTTGCCCTTATCTTGAAGCAGAATGCTTTTACATCACTTACAGCCCGTAAAGACCTCCGGGCAGGTTTTCAGGAGTGAGCCAGTAGTTCAGCATAGGTGTGGAACTTGGCTTAGTTTAGCCTCTGTGCTCCCTGGCTACTGCACCGCAGTTAGATCTCCGAAGGCACAAAAGCTTCTCTTGACCTAAGCGGTCTTTCTTTTTGCAAGACATAATATGGCAACTATAGTTCATTTCCCTGGAGTAGAGGTCCCTGTCTGGTCTGTTTCAGAGGCTATTTGGAAGATGAGACACTGAAAGGTCAAAGTTATCTCTATTCTGAGGGGTGTTCTAGTAAACTCACTGAAAAATGAGGAAACCCATTGAAAAATGTGGGTTTGTCAGTCAGAAAAGAGATCCTGATTTCAGATCAACCTGACTTCATAGTTTTCAGCCAGGAAAAGTCTCTAATGATAGGCAGTGTGTCAATCCCCTTCAGCATACTGTGTCAGTGCTTGGAGTTCTCAAGATGCAGCACTCAGAGACTCTGGTTCCCTTCTGGGGGAATCAAAATCACCTGACCTTGTACAAGAGTACTCAAACACCAGGCAAAATTCCCAATACACCCTGCAATGCTGTTGCACTACACCACCATACTTAAACCTTCAGGACCCCAAACATGTACACTGTGCTCCAGGAAGTTCCAGTCTCAGAGTCAAAAGGTGATTTTGACCCTCTGGCTCACTGAATGGGAGGATACAGGCAAGAAGGTGGGATTATTATACTTGGAAAGAATTTCCTTATAAACTTCTGAACTTTATGTTTGCTTTTCTTGCAAGTACTGGAACTTTTCCTCCAGGATGAACAGAAGTTTTATGCTGAGCAGAAGGAAGCTGGTTTTGTTTAAATGAGAAACAGCAGAGATGTTAATTCTATATTCATCTTAAACAACCTTGTCTTCAAAGTGCTGACCTCTATTCCACATTCTTAGATAGAACTCAGCAAAGCCTTACATCCACAGAGATCTGCATATCTTTTGGTTCCAGATAAAGATGCATGTGAAGGCTGCTATTATTTCTGTCATCTGGTTTTACAAAGGAGATGAACTGTTGTGTGCCTTCTTTCCACAATTATTGGTAAAACAGGATTGCTTTTGCATCCACTGATTTAAGCGATTCTCATACCATAGCAATACTGTTTCAAAGATACTAAAATTGTTTAGAACTCTATGAATGTTTGTGGGTTTGGGCCAAATATGTACAGATCTGTCAACATGTATTTAAGATGTTTGTATCTTCTAAGAGAAAAAAAAAATGGTTTAAAGCACAATTCCTCTTTGAAATTAAACCCTTTATTAAAAAACACCGTAGGATTCAGTGTTTACTTTGAAAGATCCGAGCCACATATGTTCTCTTTATAAGCAACAAGATTTTCTTTTCCTAACTGCTACCAATGAACTCATTGTGTGCTCTGAGCTCTTTTCTTTTCTTGCATTACTAATAATAAAGGGTCTCCAAATAAATTAAGCCACTGCTACATCTGAATAAACCCATGCTATTCAAATTATACCTTCAGTGAAAGCCACTCAGTCTCATAGCTCTTAATGCTTTTGAACAGGTTTTCAAGACAAAATTTTACTAGAGGAAACAAACAGACATGGCAAGCTGTTGGAGACCAAGATCTCCATGCTCTCCCATTATTTAAGTCCATCACAGAATCCCAGGTGAACAGTTCCAGCAACGCAAATCTGCAGTCACACTCACAAACAAGACTGGAAGGATTTTTTGGGGTTTTTTTCTATATTACATTTCTATTTCAGTGAAATAGTATTACCACATTACATATGACTAACTTGGATAAGTATTTTGGGCTAAGATTTTTTTACCTGTCAAAGGACTTCATTGTTGTGCCCTTCCAGCCTCCCGAAGAAGTGCCCTGATATAGGAAAGTAAAACTATTAAAATTGCTCATTACGTAAGCCGTAGCAAAGGGTGTTTAGGTCATTTATGAATTTCTTTAATTCCATGAACAGTCAATCATTGAATCATAGAATCTTAGAATGGTTTGGGTTGAAAGGGACCTTAAAAATCAATTAGTCTGACTCCTCTGACATGGGCGGGTTGCTCAAAATCCCATCTAGCCTTGCCTTCAACACTTCCAAGGATGGGACTCCCACAGCTTCTCTGGGAAACCTGTGCCAGTGCCTCACCACACTCACAGGAAAGAGTTTCTTCCTAATATCTAGTCTAAATCTACTCTCTTTCAGGTTAAAGTCATATATGTATTTTTATTTATTTATTCTGTGTTTATTTATTTTCTATTTATAAAATATATAAGGTTTCCAGACAGAGTTCTTCTAGGCTTCCATGATAAAATCATTATCTTTCATCGAAATGTGACAAAAATCTTTGTGCTTTCATTACACGCAGACTGGCTATCTTCCATAGGCATCGTAATCAGAATAAACCTCATCCCTGTTAAAATAAACAGTAGGAATAGATTCCTCTCATGTCACAGAAATACTATGCAAAACCCTTGAAAAAATGAAACTCCTATCAATCAGTTAAATTTAATTAAATCAACAATTTGTTTTTATAGGTCTAAGTCTTAGGGCATGAACACACATGCCTTATAACTGAGTTAGAGTAGCAAAAATGGAAATATTTTGTTGTTTCCACAGCCTTGTGAACATGCTGCTGTTTATCACAAAATGGTAATGGTATCGCTACCCCACCCACAGAGGAGGCCTGAATAAGAACAAGCTAAACAAACTTCAGCTGGTCAGAGTTCTAGTTGTTAATTGTACTAAGCATTCTACATAATATATTATCTCTAGCTATTCATTTATTTGTAGTTTAATTCTGATAGCATCTTTATTTGTCTTCCAAGTAACCTCCAACGAAATAATAAATTCCCTGTGAGTTCCTCAGCCATTTTGTTGTTGTTGCAGAAGAGAAATAGACACAGCATTGGCAGTTACATCTGAATCTGTACTGAATGTGAATTTGGGAACATTCCCTACAGATCTTAAACGCAATCCTATATTATTCTACATTTAGTCTTTATATTACTAAATTAATCAGTTCTTCGTCTATGTAAACATGAGAGGGAAGTCTTCAGAGGTATTCAAGGCAGAAACCCAGGTCAAATTTGCTTCTTGCATGTATTTACACGAATCTACTCACTAACAGAAGTGCAGTAAAACCATGAGTGCGCTTATGGATTCTCAGAGATGGAGAAAACCACCTGTGATAACATTTTTTAAAAATTTCTACAGCATGAAATATCTTTAAGGCTTTTTGTGTTTACTGACAGGTCAGGTTTTTTACATGATTTAAGCATATTTGTAGACTGCAGACTTGCTTTCTGCACACCCTTTAATTATAGTCTGTGAAGCGCAACTAAAAAGAGGGCAAGGTTGAGACTAAGTGAAGGAGACAAGTTGAACTGAAAACAATGCCTCATTTTAAAGACCAGCCCTCCCTACTGAGAACTGCAACTACTGCGTGTCCGCTCCTCTCCACATTGCCCTTCCTCCTTGTAACAGCATTTTACAGTCTCAAAGAGGGCTAAATTCAGTTTTAAGACAGTCCAGCTCCAGTTTTAAGGGTAGGATAAAGAGCAGAAGATGCTATTGGCAAGAAATTATGTTGTTTCTATGGAGAACTAATTTATGGTTGTAAAAATGGCAGAGCACACACACATTTTGGTTTCCAGATTGTTCACTTATGCCCAGAGAGAAATAAGCTCTGCCAGTGCAGGTCATTGCTAGTGCCATACCATATCTGCTGTCAAGTTCTCATCTTTCTGCTAGAAATAAAGAACCAAGCTATCTCTGCTCTTACACTGGTGCATAGTTTGGGCAGCCCATACAAAGAGGAAAAGAGGTGTACAGTATTATGCAGCACAAGGGAGTCTTCATTTGAACAGATATCTGTATCAATCCAGCTAATTCCAGATATATGCTCTTGCGTTTTAATCCACATTTCCCATTTATTTTCTCTTCACCTGAGTGAATGAGGGGATCATTCTCAGTAGGCAAGGTGTCAGTTCTGACATTAGAGACAAGAAAGCTTTATGCATCCCATAGTGGGATCTAGAAAGGTAAAGTAGATGTTCATTCACAGAAGATTTTGTAATCAGCAAATCCAGTCACTCTGAACTAATTGCTTCTTCATAATGATGGTGTATAAAATGGAACAACTGTAGCTTTACACAAGCCTTAGCAAAATTTGCTGGGTGATATGGTATTTACTTAAAAAGTCTACTCAGGGTAAACGCTAAAAGTTCATGTTTACATAGGAGATGTGGAGACTGCATTTTCCATTGCAACATTTGCATTTCCACTGGCAACCTGTGCATTTAATCCTCATTCACGAAATACAAAGAGAAAGTGATGTATATAATATTTAGGATGAAGGCGTGAAATAAGTGTCCAGTTTTGTGTGGAAAATATATGCAAGTTTTAAAGGTTTCAGCAGGTGTTGCTTCCATCATGCAATCAGAATCTGCACACATTCTGTATTCTGCAAACTTATCTCCTTCCTAGAGCTTGTCTTAATGTTAATATAAACAACCTCAAAGTAACGTAAACCAGAGCATAGTGTTTCTCCTGTGCATGGTTACTCTTCCAGTTTTTCCTTGAAGGACCATTTTTTTTTCATCTTTGGACAAGGTTATGTCAAACTCTTCGCTACTTCTTGTTTTGTGGTAACACGAACTGATTTCAAAGCAAGTCAGACAAAATGGCTCTGCATCTCTCCGCAGGGAACTTCCATTTGACATGTCAGACAGGTAGCAAAGAGCTCAGGGCTGAAAACTTGTGACAGGGGAGTGAATGGCGAACACTCAAAAGAGTGGGTTATACATGAAAGGTAAAGGCTTTTTTTCAAAAGCACAGGCCTACCTCATTTGTAAAAGAACTCTGAATGAAGCCACCTTCTACTTTGCCTTGCACATAAGTAATGCCATGTGGGACATTTCCTATTCTTCTGGCAGTCTGGAAAGCTGAAATGATATATCCCCTTGCTTCCATTGCTGAGCTGCCTCGTGTTTCAAAAAAGGCTGAGGGAAAGATGCAGCCACAACTGCTGACTGAGCTTGGTAGCTGGAAGAACGTGCAGGCAAGGTCTAGGTCTGCAAGGAAGAGAAAGGGTCCAGGCTGTATGCAGCCTCCCTCATTTCAGGGACAAAGCCAGTTAGCATTGAAGCAACATGAATTATAACTACTGTTTTCTACTCATTGGTCCTTTTGCATTTTTACAAATATTTTACCAACTAGCCATTTATGCTAAGTAAAAAAACCTTACCATTCACTGAGCTTTTGTTCTGTCGTTCCTTAACTAAAAATTATCTGTACATAGCAATCCCCAGTGCTCGCAGAATGAAGGCAGACTGCTGAAGGCGCTCAAGCTGAGCTAGAGAAGTAGTCACAGTCATTTATTTTCCCCCACAAAGTGGCACAGTCAAATGAATACCACGTTTAACAAAAGAAATTTATTTTGAGCTTTAGTCTGGCCTGCCTTACACTCTAGAACTCCAGGTGCATCACAAATGCTTCTGCTGGTAGTTGACACAAACGCTATTCCTGTGGCACTGGTTGGCATAGGCAGGGCAGCGAGGTGCCAGATAGAGTTGTATCAAGATCCACTGCACAAGGGACACCTTTTAGCACCACCCATCTCACCAGGTTGATCATAAATAGTATATCTTTTCTACAATTATGAATAAAGTAGCTCTATAAATTGATTTGTATCTTTGAGTGTCTTTAAAACCATGTGTTGTATTCCGACATGTAGAGAATGTTCTTCTCTCTGGTATGGAAAATCTCTTCTTGATGAGCATTACAAAAACTATGAATTTTTTCATCCTTCAACAACAATAAATTAGTACAATTAGCTAGGGAACAGAGAAGTGCATCTGAAGTCAGCTTTTCACACATACTATAAAATGAACACACTGGTTTTGCTACTCAACAATACTGGAAAACAAATAAATTTCTGACATGATTTGGCATTTACTATTAACCATGTTTCAGTTTTTTCCCTGGTTCATGAAATAGTTATACTAATTTACTTTTATTTTACTAATTATTAATAATATAGGAATATATTTATTAATTATAAAATAATTAGGCATTTGTAGATGCAATTTAAGGTTTTGTAACTGTGCATATAATTCCAGCCTGAGGACTAATTATTTCAGCAGCCTTGTGTTTAACATCAGTAGCTAAGATCAGATAAAATGCAAAGGTGACAAGTCTCAGATTTACATGTCAGAATTGTAGAAGCCTCCCTCCCTTAATTATGTATGGTGTTTTAGGATACATAAGAGCTATGCACCTTATATATACTCAAGACTTTCATCTTCTCAGTTAAACTGTTGGTCTCTCTAAGAGTGCTTTGAAAATTGGCTGTCCTTTCTTTAAAGGATTGAGACTTCTTTGGCTGGAGGGTTCTGCTCATAATACAGAGAGAAAAGCAAGAGCTTAAATTATTTTTTAGATATGCACAAATGCCTAACAAACTGTCAGTATACGGATTTTTTTCACTTCACTGAGAATAAATGAATAATTTACCCTTGAAATATTGTTATAGATGAAGATAAGATTTAGATCTCATTATTTCTAAAGCAATTTGCAAACATGACATTAATTACTAATGAGATTATTTAATTGCAAGCTATAATAATTAACTCATTATTTTTCAGAACAGTCATGTGACATAGAAAACATAAGAAAATCATCTTAACAGATGATCTTAACAGATCTTCTTTAATTTCTTTTTGAATAGTCTTTTTGAAAGTCTAGATTGTGTCTATACAGTATTTTATCACTTGCTCCAAAATCAACTACCCAAAAAGTTGTCTTTCACACAATAACTTTCCCCACAGCTGAGCAGAATAATCCTTTCCCTTCTGTTTTTTTCTACTTTGTTTGCCTTAAAATTGAAGGGATGGCATTTGTAACATCTTTAGAACTTCCTTGATGTTTTAGGGTTGTTTTCAGAGCCTTGTAAATATTTTTGAAGAGGGGATTGTAATGAAAAAGTTAATGTGATCTTATTAGTTCTTTTTACTATGGTATATCAGTACAATTATTGCATACCCAATGTGGCATTTCTTTACCCTGAAAAATCTTCTCATATCAAACATAATATGTACCACAGTAGGTTTAAATAAGCACATGTACTCATGTGTTATGTGCGCTGACTGGAACTGTCACTTGGTATAAAGGGTAATGCTATCACAATTGGGGCAGGGTAGTGTTACATTTCACTTCATAGGCAAACCTCGATTATCATCTCTGTAATGATGTCCTCACAGTTGATTTGTGGTATGATGGACAAATAATAGTAGTAAAATAATGGTTACCAGCTTGCATATGTGTACTTCTGCAGATCATAATACCCAATAAGCTATTAAAGGCTACAAGGCATATAATAAATATAAATGTAAATATAAATATAAATAATATAAATAAATATAAATCTATCTATATATGGCAGGAATTGCGAATTTTTTTTGGTGTCCCAAAAATGTTTACATCTGAAAAAGCATCTTTTCCAGCTGTGCTGGAGAATACGTTCCATTATTTTCTCTTTTTTATTTTCCAATTTCCTACCACTGTAGACGTAAAAAAAAATAAATTTGAAAAAAGTTTGGAAGGTTTGAGATGATTAACTCATAGATGTATTGCCAAAAAGAACTTAACAGAACAGAATTCAGCAGCTCAACAACAAAGTTAAGAATCCAGGATGGGAGACTCCCATCCATTGGCAAGAGATTTCCAGACACTAGTCTTCAGAGGTTTTTTCTGCATGTAAATCAAGCATAATGCATTTTTCATGGCAGAGACAGGCAATCAGAAACAGAACTCATTGGAGATGTAATTTTGGCAGCTCCTTCTATTAGGAGTGACCAAAGCACCAGCTCTACAGCCAGGGAGTAAACAAATGGCTAAAGAGGTAGGCTGGAGTATGAAGTGGGAGTACACATCAATAACAGAAAAGTCCAAGCACTGGTATCACTGGTACTTCCCATCCTGCCTCCCCTCTGGGCGTATGAGTAGCCCAATGCAGGTGAGCACTGTGTCCTGCAAAACTCTGTTCTCCTAAACCATGTTTCCTTGGACTGTATCACACCTCAGCCCTGAACATCCCTATGCTCATTCTTTTTTTGCTACCATGTCAGGCACAAAGCCCTCTTTTTTCTAGGAAATATCTCTGGAATATGGCTCTGCACCCTGAACAGTGCCTTACTGTGTCTTGAGGGAAACAAACACAAAGGTTATTGGTTGTTGTTGGAAAGGACAGCTCTGGTATACACCCTACTAAAACAATGGGGTCACGTTGCATTGCTACAGACTGGAGGGACAGGGGCTTGAGAGCTGCTCAGCAGAAAGGGACTTGGGGGTGCTGGTTGACAGCCAGCTGGAGATAAGTTAGCAGTGTGCTAATGGTATCTTGGCCTGTACCAAGAAGAGTGCGGCCAGCACAACCAAGGCAGTGGTTGTCCCTCTGTACTCAGAAGTGGTGAGGCTGTACCTCGAGTACTGTGTCCAGTTTTGGGCCTCTCATTTTGAGAAAGACATTGAGACGCTGGAGCAAATCGCAAGAAGGATAATGAAGCTGGTGAAAGGACCAGAGCACAAGTATTATGAGAAGTGCCTGGGGGAGCTGCAGGGGTTTAGCTTGGGGAAAAGGAGGCTCAGGAAAGACCTTATCGCTCTTTATAACTATCTGAAAGAAGACTGCAGTGAGGTGGGAGTCAATCTTTTCTGCCATGTCTCAAGTGAAAAGACAAGAGGAAATGACCTCAAGTTGCATTAAGGGAGCTTCAGATTAGATATTAGAAAATTTTTTTACAAGAGCAGATAAGCATTGGAATAAGTTGCCTGGAGAGGTAGTGGAGTTGCCATCTCTGGAAGTGTTCAAGAGACATCTGGACGTGGCACTTGGGAATTGGTGGTGCTAGGTTGACAGTTGGACTAGATAATATTGAAGGTATATTCGAACCTTAGTGATTCTGTTCTTCTGTGAATATTAGGCAGCAGTAGAAAGTCCTCTCATCAGAAATGAACAGGTATATCTGAATTTAGAAACAAGATCAAATTATGTTTCAAAAACTCAAACCAGACTAAACTCAAGAACTAAGATGTTCTTCTGCTTTTTCAGCTCCCATTGATGCAGGGAAACATTAGATGAATGCCAGGAGTGTCTCAAACATTGATGATTCCAGATGCTCCAGAGCATAGCAATAGGAGGGGAGAATACTTCTCACAGCTATAGTGAAAGCCCACACTCACTGGTCACATAAGTATGAGCCTCAAGAGCCTGGAAATTCAGAGACTCTGAGAAGCCTTCATGATTTATCTGGCTTACTGAGTAGGGTGAGTGTCACCCAAGGCAT
>WEIV01016794.1:56703-111930 GCA_013390005.1 Calyptomena viridis
ATGTGTACTTCTGCAGATCATAATACCCAATAAGCTATTAAAGGCTACAAGGCATATAATAAATATAAATGTAAATATAAATATAAATAATATAAATAAATATAAATCTATCTATATATGGCAGGAATTGCGAATTTTTTTTGGTGTCCCAAAAATGTTTACATCTGAAAAAGCATCTTTTCCAGCTGTGCTGGAGAATACGTTCCATTATTTTCTCTTTTTTATTTTCCAATTTCCTAACCACTGTAGACGTAAAAAAAAATAAATTTGAAAAAAGTTTGGAAGGTTTGAGATGATTAACTCATAGATGTATTGCCAAAAAGAACTTAACAGAACAGAATTCAGCAGCTCAACAACAAAGTTAAGAATCCAGGATGGGAGACTCCCATCCATTGGCAAGGAAGTAAACAAATGGGGACAGGGACAGCCAGGGAGTAAACAAATGGCTAAAGAGGTAGGCTGGAGTATGAAGTGGGAGTACACATCAATAACAGAAAAGTCCAAGCACTGGTATCACTGGTACTTCCCATCCTGCCTCCCCTCTGGGCGTATGAGTAGCCCAATGCAGGTGAGCACTGTGTCCTGCAAAACTCTGTTCTCCTAAACCATGTTTCCTTGGACTGTATCACACCTCAGCCCTGAACATCCCTATGCTCATTCTTTTTTTGCTACCATGTCAGGCACAAAGCCCTCTTTTTTCTAGGAAATATCTCTGGAATATGGCTCTGCACCCTGAACAGTGCCTTACTGTGTCTTGAGGGAAACAAACACAAAGGTTATTGGTTGTTGTTGGAAAGGACAGCTCTGGTATACACCCTACTAAAACAATGGGGTCACGTTGCATTGCTACAGACTGGAGGGACAGGGGCTTGAGAGCTGCTCAGCAGAAAGGGACTTGGGGGTGCTGGTTGACAGCCAGCTGGAGATAAGTTAGCAGTGTGCTAATGGTATCTTGGCCTGTACCAAGAAGAGTGCGGCCAGCACAACCAAGGCAGTGGTTGTCCCTCTGTACTCAGAAGTGGTGAGGCTGTACCTCGAGTACTGTGTCCAGTTTTGGGCCTCTCATTTTGAGAAAGACATTGAGACGCTGGAGCAAATCACGAGAAGAATAATGAAGCTGGTGAAAGGACCAGAGCACAAGTATTATGAGAAGTGCCTGAGGGAGCTGCAGGGGTTTAGCTTGGGGAAAAGGAGGCTCAGGAAAGACCTTATCGCTCTTTATAACTATCTGAAAGAAGGCTGCAGTGAGGTGGGAGTCAATCTTTTCTGCCATGTCTCAAGTGAAAAGACAAGAGGAAATGACCTCAAGTTGCATTAAGGGAGCTTCAGATTACATATTAGAAAATTTTTTTGCAAGAGCAGATAAGCATTGGAATAAGTTGCCTGGAGAGGTAGTGGAGTTGCCATCTCTGGAAGTGTTCAAGAGACATCTGGACGTGGCACTTGGGAATTGGTGGTGCTAGGTTGACAGTTGGACTAGATAATATTGAAGGTATATTCGAACCTTAGTGATTCTGTTCTTCTGTGAATATTAGGCAGCAGTAGAAAGTCCTCTCATCAGAAATGAACAGGTATATCTGAATTTAGAAACAAGATCAAATTATGTTTCAAAAACTCAAACCAGACTAAACTCAAGAACTAAGACGTTCTTCTGCTTTTTCAGCTCCCATTGATGCAGGGAAACATTAGATGAATGCCAGGAGTGTCTCAAACATTGATGATTCCAGATGCTCCAGAGCATAGCAATAGGAGGGGAGAATACTCCTCACAACTATAGTGAAAGCCCACACTCACTGGTCACATAAGTATGAGCCTCAAGAGCCTGGAAATTCAGAGACTCTGAGAAGCCTTCATGATTTATCTGGCTTACTGAGTAGGGTGAGTGTCACCCAAGGCATGTGAGAATCTTTATCCTGGAGTAAGGGTCTCTGCTGATGCAGGGAAGTGAGGAGAAACAATTTCTCAGATATTTTCCTTGAAGCTGAGGATCAGATCTTCAGCAAACAAACCCATTTTGTTGGGGGGTGTCTTGGGGTGACTTTATATCCCATGTTTGTCTTCCCTATGCCAGAAAAAAAAATGAATCTTGTGCTTTTAAAACTGAGCCCCAAGAGCGGAGAGAAAAAAAAATGAGCTAGAGAAATCTTTTCAAAACAATTCTACTGTTTCAAGGTCAATTTTGCTCTGCTGTTGTGCAGTTTTGGTTTCGGGTTTTTTTTTTTTCGAGAGGCCTGGGCTGAAAGGGGGGAGGAAGACACTGGCCTTCTAGTTTTCCAGGGAGAGGGCTGCCTGTTTTCTTCAAAAGGAAGAGACTTGGACTTCTGCATTTTCCTGGACTTTTGATTTCTTCTTCTTCTCTCCTGGACTTGTTGGGACATCGGAGTGTCGAGACCTCACTGGGAGGCCTTTTCCACCTCTCTGGCCTGGGGGGGGCCCCCCCATGATCGGCCTGGGACTCTGGAGGGGACTCGAGATCTTCCAATCTTCCAGTGAGAGACTTTGTTGTTTTTTGTTATGTATATGTATTATTTGGCGTTTGGTGTTATTGTTACTTTTTTCTCGTGTGTTGTTAAAATAAATAGTACTTTTTTTCCCCTTTCACTTTCCTTCGAGGAAATATTTCTTTCCTCAAACCTGGTGGGAGAGGGTGATTGCAGCCTGTTTTCATCAGAGAATATTTATCCCTCTGAACATATTTGTTCCAAACCAGGACAGGGGGGTACAGCGGAAGAATGTAAAAGTTAATGCACTCAGAGTTTACTTAATATGTATTGTATTAAATAAGACTCTGGTGGCAGCAACTATATTCTTGGAGGAGAAACCTAGAAAATTATTAGCAACTAATCCAGCAACAAATCACAGGTCATTGTGGTACAAAGGAGTTGGTTCACGCAGAAGGGGTCCTGTCATGCTAGAATACAAAGGGGGTGCAAGATACGAAACTAGACTCAGCTCTCCAAATGGAGTGTATGCACTCCAAAATCACAGTGTGCATACAGCCATTCTGATTTACTTGGCTGAAAAACTTGAAATAAACCAAAGGCTGTATAACTGGAGTCACTGTTAAAAATATTATAGCAAAATATGTAAGTAAAGGAACAATGCCAGAATTTAAATAATTTAAATATATCATTTAAATTCTTTACTGAGTGACTGACAATGCTTATTTTATTATTATGTGATGCTTCATTCTATATAGAAGTATTTGAAATTTAGCATTTTTGTAAATATTCTTGAAAACCTCTTAGAAACCAACTATTAATAGTGAAATGCAAACATAAGACAATGATTAGGGTTTTTTAGCTTGTATTTTTTCCTAATAATTATTCTGTGATTCAGAATATCTTTTTTATAACTAAACTTATAAGTCAAACTTTCCAGTCTATCAGCTATTTCTGGAACACTAAATCAGAGAGATTAGGCCAGATAAGGCTCATTTGTGCAAACATGTCCACTGGTAAAACAAGGAAGATGAGAGGAAGCTGAAGTACTATCATAAATCCTATTCTGTCCGTTCTGGTTGTACCATCCAGAAATAGGGCATTAATCAACCAGTGCAAATAGCAACATTTTAAAGTGGAGTCAGAGCTAATAGGAGAGCTCCTCTGCTCTGTGCTCTGCCTTACATCAGCCTTCTTGCATGTAAGTGCCATGATTAGGAAGTGCCAGGAATCCATGTGCAGCACCAGGTTGAGTCACTTAAGCCAAACTTTGAAAGATTTCATTAAATAGTGTTGCTCAGCTTCTGGTTCCCCCAGCTGAGATCTTGATTCTGATTTGTAGAAATTAACTTACAGAGTGTTATGCAATGCTATGATGCAAAGGAAAAAATGAAGGTCTTCTCAGTCTCAGGATGGACATGAATAATCCAGTCAGTAGTTTTGACTGCTTCCAGTGATTTTGTACCTAGAGGAGATCTTTGCAGCAATAGCAAGCAGAGATTCTTCTTTACAAGCCAGAGGCCTCAACATAGGATCACCAGAATTTTTTATCCTCGATCAAATATAAGAAAGCTAATTAAGCTTTATGATGGCTGTTGTTCCCATAGTTCACTAGTTGTCCTTGCTACACATGCTATGGATTTCCACTCAGATTTAAGAGTCATCTGGTTTTCATATCTCCTGCTTAGGGCATGATCAGATACTTTCATTTTGTCCATAGTGTGAGTGGGTTAATATCCATGTATCCCTATCACATATAAAGTTCATTTCCACCCTATGATACATGTCTAGGGTTTCCTGTGCATACTGTATTTGGTAACAAACTTTTTTCCTGCAGTATTTTTTATTTTTATTTTTATATTGAATGTAACTCTCATAAAAGGTGGTAGACTGACAGCTCTGGCAGATGAAACCTGGTTTATCTGTACAGGAAAAATAACAAAAATATATTGCAAAGTAATCTTCCTTTAATGTTCCTTGTATCATACATTATCCTTGAACAGGAAAGACATTATTCAAGACTGAAGGCAAAAATCCCTGTAATAGTTTAACTATCATGGATCTGTTACAGTGGTAATGGTTAAGTATAGTAAGGCTTTACTTGTAACTATTTATGCAATAATTTTTGCAGACATAGGAACACTGTCAGATGCTGATGTTAACTTCTGGCCATTAAATCTACACTTGTGACTCCATGGTTCCCACTGCTAAATGTTTTTTCTCACTGATCTAAGAAACATCAGAACAAGCAGTACTGTCATGAGTATTTATACAACTTTACAACTTTACATCATCAAGGATATTATTCATGCTATTTTAAATATGTCTCAGATTTAAAGTTGAGATTGAGGACTGATATTCTTAGCAGCCAAAGTTCCTCATATAGTCGAAGGAAGGGAGAATCTAGAAAAGGTTGCAAAAGCACCTGAAATAGAGACCTACAATCTGGGCAACAGTGTGAGATATAATAATGGATTTAGAGGTAGATTACTTCTTCTCCCCTGTGCATCAAACTGACTGCCAGTATTTTCCCCAGATCATCGTGAATATGGTTGTTTTCTGTAAGTTTTTTCTTCCCTTTAATGTATGAAACATGGCTGGTCTGGGCATTCATCATTTCATTGCTGCTGAAGAGCTTTGAGCAGTAAGGGCATTTCAGCTTTTCCCACTCTATGCACATAACAATTACAAGACAAGAGGTTGACATGCAATAGAAAGAAAATAGATGGTATTATACAGAATAAGTGTTTTAATATAAATTATAAGTTATTTTCTGAAGTAGAATTAAGAAAACACATTTATGTCATTATCTCTCACCTGGGTCCCCAAAGCTCCTTTCCTGTTTCAGCCTCATCAGGCAATATAAAGCAGTGTGTAATACATATGTTACATGTGTGCTGGCTAGAGAGCCAGCTAGTTGCTTTCAACAAAGTGAGTCTGACTTTTGTCTGACTTTTCTATCAGGGTTTTAGAAATAATTCCACCTCTATTTGTCTCAATGGCATTGGAAAATAAAATAATTTCAAGGAAAAGGGAAAGTTCAGATCTTCACAGCCCTGAAGACACATTCACCAGGACTGTGTACTTTGACAACTTGTCATTACAGACAGGTAGAAAACTAAATCCCCATAGGTACAGCAGAGAGATAAATTTCTTCTACTTTCCCCTTCATCAGTGGAGTTAGACTCCCTGATTTACCAATGTCTCTTATCAGGGATCACTAAGGAGCAAAGGAGCTGTAGATGAAAACGACATGCAAAAGCCAGTCCCAGCACGTGAGCATCATGCCAGACAGAGGCGTGTGGCTGAGGGGCCACACAGGAAGAGGCATCACATCCAGCACTTCAGGCAGAGCCTCTCCTCCTGCAACTGTGTAATTTAGGGTTAGGCAGCCTATGTAAAGTGGGTTTAGTATAACAATGTGAAAATTGAGCATCTAATTCAGCCTCAGGCCTACTTGCATAAGGCAAAAGCCTTATCTGAGATTCTGTCCCAGCTCTGGAACACCCACAGTTTGGTAACTTTCGCATGGGACAGCTTGGATTTTAATCACAAGGCTTCAAATCAGATTAATTTTTTCTAAGTTTTGGGAAGGCCAGCCTGCAACCCAGCCTCACACTTTTCTTTCATTCTGAGAAAGGGGAAAAGAGGTGTTGAGGAAATTGGACAGAGACACAATTGTTCAAAATGCAGATAAATCTATTCACATATTGAACTTCATGTCAACAGGCAAAGAAAAAGGACAATTTTTTCTTTCTTTTTCATCATCTTTTTCTGTAAGAAGCAGGATATGTCACACATATATCATAGTGACATATGTCACACTATGACTGAGCTAGTAAAGTGACTGCCACCTCCTGCACAATCCATAGATTCTTGATAGTAAATTTGTACATTTTCAGCTGGGTCATTTGTACCAAACAATTTCAGGATAGGCCTTTTTTTTTTTTCAAAGAGTAGCTATCAAACAAGCTAAAAACTCAAATCATCTTCTATACTATCCAATATCTACCTAAGATGTTAGAGGCAGTCATCAGACAAAGGAATACAAGAAGAGGGTACAATACTGCTACCTTGAGTCTGCTGGGAGTCTGATTATAAATTTATTCCTTCACCCCGCATGCCCAACTCTCAAAAGCAGCATGCTTTCCATTTGCAGTAAAGGAAAAATCAATCCTTCTTAACTTAGGTTTCCAATTTCACTAATAAAGAAAAAATTACATACAGAAGCAATGCACTCAGGAAGAATTAGAGCCTAAGCATCAGCTTTGTACTAGTAATTTCAAGTACTACTAATTTCAAGCTGCTGTCCAAAATATTGACTGGATAGTCAGCCAACCTGTTATCCCCTAAGGTTGTGTGCCAGGAGGAAGCAGCAGCCTCTCGTGCATACTGCTAACCTCAGTCATGAAGTTTGCACTGAAGGAAAGTGGGCATGGAAGTAAAAGAAATATAAAGTCTTGCAGAGTAAGTGGACGGTGGAAAGAGAAGCTACATGAAAGGTAGGAAACTTACACCAGAATTATCTTGATTTGTGGGAAGAGAGAGAAGCTTTCTTTAGTTGAAGCAAAAAAGCACAGATTTCAATGGTCCTGTTGCCAGGCAAATGAAGCTTTTTTTTTTTTTTTTTAATCTCTTTTTAAATTATGGACTGGTTTTATATCTACAGCTAAGCAGTACAGAGAAAAAAAATCCTAATCTGAAAGCTCCTCATCTTTCTAGAGAATACCCATGGACACACACAAAGCCGCTCCTGGAGAGTGCATGTGTGTGGTAGGGATAATGGAAGAATAGAAACAATTTTGATATAAATCAAACTTTCCATATTTTTTTTAAATCAAAGAGATTTAGGAGATTCATAAACCCAAATCTGTTCCCTCAAATGATTTCAACAGCTTGAAGGGAGTTCATTAAAACAATGTATCTCCAGTCTTTCAGCAGAGACAAGTTCTCCATAGGACAGTGCTTTTGCTTATCTGGGAAGAGCTTCTAGCTGAGTTCCTGCTGCTTTATTCAAGACTAGAACTGGGCTCTTGTTACTCTTCTCCTGCTGAAAGTTAAATTGGTTTCAGCCAGTCAATGCTGCCTGACAGATCTAAATAAGGCAATGTCGAGCATACAGACCACACTCTGATACAGAATATGATTACCATGGGAAGCCTTCCAAATTCGAAACAGCAAGGAATTTTAACCTTGGAGCCAAGGCAGTTCTAAAAAGGGGGGAAACTGCCTTCTGAATTTCATTTGCAAAGTTACATTAATAGGAAAAGAAGTAACTGGTACATACGTCTCTTGTCTTCTAGTAAGCAGTATAGTAAAATGTCAGGAAGATTCAAACCCCACATTATCTAAGTCAAAGATCCATATTCCAGACAGAAAACCAAAAGATACAAATACATAAACATAGTAATGAAAAAAATTAAAGCTTGAACATATGTGTAATATTTTAGTTTGGAAATTAAGGTATCTGGGATCAGATAGAATTATATTCATGTGTCACATTTTTAAGGGAGGACTTGTCCAAAAAAAATGTGTGCATTTCTCCCAGTTCCACTTCTCGGTCTGAGATAATATTTTGTTTCTCCACAAAACTTCATCGTCCTTCATCCATTGTAGCTATGACATGTCATTTTCATTACTTATTGCTTGTCTGTTAGTGCTCAGGACTTGATGTGAGAAATGGAGTGAGATAGGAAAGTATTTCCCTATCCTTCATACATATAGTCCCATACATATAGTCCCAGAACCTCTTACTTCCCAAATATGTATCTCATACTACAGCTCTTAGTTAAATGGATAGTGTCTCCTATTAATATTACTGTCTCTGGTTTTGATTCCCATACAATCTTTCACAAATCCTGAAAAACCTTGTCTGCCAAATCTTGAACATACATATAGGTCCTTATAAAAAGCCAGGTGCTCACAGAGTATCTCTTTCAGGAGAAATTTTTTCTGATAAGAAAAACTTGGGAAAATCTAGACACATATCTATTTTCTTATCCCATTTGCTACTGCTGCTTCGTAATTAATCATAAATAAATAAATCATAGTTCCCCCTATCTTTGAAATACTCTCAGTTTTGTAGTGTGATATGTTAAATATAAGATTGATATACTATTGCTGATCACAAATTCATGTTATTTCTACGATAATGTGAGTGCAATGGTACAAATACATGGAAATTTGGAAAGCAAAGACATTTTCTTCAAATATTGCTATTCTTATACACTAGTACAAACTCAATAGAACAACTGTATGCTACAAGGAATTCTAAATTCAGTAAATGCATTCAATATTCAAATAAATTTTAAAAAATGCATCAGGATTATCACATGACTTCACATGATTTTCATTTCACCCTAAATTTTCACAGCCCAGGAAAGGTACTGTAAACAAGTGAATTAATGTAATTCATGAAAAAAGGAAAAAAACCTTAATTATGTTCTATAAAATACTCTTTCATGCATATTCATATATTAATCAAGGGTGCAGCATACACTCATAGAAGGTACATATATTTATTTACTTTGAACCTATGTTTACCATGTTTAATCACAAATAAAACCTATTGATACAGCAATAAAACAATTTATGCAGGAAATTTTGTACCTAGAACACATACACTGAACTTGTTTCTTTCTCCCATGCAAGATAACATAATCAGCAGCAAAGCAGTACGAAAAAGACAGGCAGCACTGTGTAGGGAAAGTAATTTATTAAAAGCCAAATGCCTTAACTCAGAATCAGTGTTCACTAATTCATTAATAGTGTTAGGCTCCTAACAGAGCAAGTCCTTTAAGAGTACCTTGCTTTGTAGGAAGTACTTCTGGTAGAACTGGCAAGAGGAAGCTTTTCCTGTAATATAATGGCATTTTCTGTCTATCTATCAATGTCTTTCTCTTTTTGTCTTTGTTTTTTGGTCTCTAACGAAAGTTCTGTATTTTTACTTCTAAAAAAGTGTGGTTTTTCCCTTTTAATCTTTAAGAAAACAAAAACCTGTCAAACCTTAGGGCTGTGAGATTTATTTTCCACCTAAAAATAGTTGCAAAGCTTGGTGAATGTTAATGCTTTGTGTAATGTCATTTTAACTTTTTATTTGCAAAGAAATCTTCCCAGTAAGAAATAACTCTGGGCCACCTTACTGAGTCAGTTAAAGAGAAATAAAAGCAAAAAATGGTGAAAGATGCTGTGTTTTAGGGATAGTTAATTTCAAAACCCAATAAGAACATCTAAGATGAATATTTTTTTTTCTCATTTAATCAGTTTTGCAGACATATTAATTTATTCTACATGGAGCCTAAGCACCATGTCTCCAAAGTCAGTTTAACTTCTGTTCAGAGATGAATGCAAAGTGATTTCCCCCTCGGTTCATATGGCAGGGTTTCTTTATATCTTTCTATTTAGTTTATTTATTTAGGGTCATGGCTCCTGACCTTTACTTTGAGTTCTGTGTTCAGATGAAGCCCAAACATTGAGACTGATCTCTCTTGCAGCTGCCGTGCATCACCTGGTACTACATGTGGAAAACAAAGCAAGCAAAGAGACAGTCTAGAAGTTTATACATTGTCTATCACCCTTCATGCTTTTCTAGGTAAAGTATTTAAGCATGCTCTTTTTTTCCTGGCTGTTGCTCAGGCATGAATATCCATGGCAAATGGTGACAGCAATAGGAGACAGTGGAAGGGGTGGGTGTGGATGGGACAGACAAAGACATGACAACAATGACCATTTTTTTGGAAAGTCTAGGAAAAAAATTCAGCCAAACAACTAAGTGGTCTTTTTTCCTAGTTCTACATTCCAGCAAAATTGAAACAACACGGTCTCATCTTGAGAGAGAAGCTGTCAAACCACATGCTAGCATCCACAGTAAACCAAAAAGAATCAAAATGAAACAAGCTATACCACTCTTACTTTATGTATATTCAAACACCTAAGTCTTACAGAAAGAAGCAAACACTCTGAAATAGCGTTGTTTACACCCCAACTCTTCCTGAACCCAGGCTCAGTGTGAAGCCAGTATGAGGCTGGACTTGAAATGTAGTTGAAATTGAGAAAGGCTTTTCTTTGATAGGCAGATTTTACTATTTGCCAGCCTCTTGATCAGCAGAAGTCAGCACCCCAGAAAATGTACTTGGTCCCAGTGAACACAGTCCTCAATGACCGCCAGCGCACTTCTGCATCTGTGTATAGACATTGTTTCAAATGTTTGCACTGTTTCCCAAAAGATATTTTTTATTTCCAGAGGGAGATTCTCATCTGTCACATGCATTTTTCATTTCGTTGATTTCTGCTTCTGTGAATTGCAAGTAAACTGTGGCAAAGATAGTAATTAGAAATGTGAAAAATCATGCAGAGCTACCAAAAGATTTTAGAAAATTCTGTGGTATATAGTGATATTTTACAAAACTGCTCCTTCCTTTCACTGAACATGCCTGACCCCTGTACAGTTAGTTTCCTAATTCACAGACTAAAGGTGTGACACAAGCAAGCACCTTGTTGCATCACTGTTAAAATGCCTGAAAGTGTCTATCTCTAGATGAAAGATCCTAAGAAGCAGAAAAAGGCTCTAACAGAGACACTTGCAGTGGACAGTTCCCACAAGAAGCCTTTCAGGGAATGGAGTCATTTGTAACTCAGCCCCAGCAAACAAATGGGCAGAAGGTGGATGTGAACTCAGAGCCACCCTGTAATTTTCACAAGATGTTGGAGCAAGGCCTGCTCTTTCAGAGGATACTGGGAACATTTCTCTTTTTGTGCCTTTTACCCTGTAACAGAAGCTCTAGACGTCTTCCAACTCTCTTCTTCAATAGTAGCATCCCCTCCAGCTCCTAGGGCAGATGTATGCATAGTTTTCCTGCTCCATGGGTCAAGCCATGTGGGCAGGCAGCAGCAAATACACCTGCCAGAGTTTTCATTGAGAGGCCCTAGGGTTGCAATATCCTTTCAGTGAGTATTGGCTCTGTCAGATGGCAGGAACAGCTGGGCCTGCCCGAGTCACCCCTGAATCACAGTGGAACGTGGGTATGAAGAGGTGCTAAGCATCAAAGACTGCAGAGGTGCCAGGAAAGACCATCAACAAAAGGCATGGTAACCTCAAATGGGAACTCTATGGACCACCCACTTGGATTTCATTTCTAAATTCTTCCCACAGCCTCTCTCTCACAAAATCAATCTCTCCCCATCTTTTTCCTCACTTTGGCTGACAAAACTTTAACAGAATATGTCTGCTTGTGCCAACTTAAAGCATCTGGGTTTTTTTATTTTAATATTTATTCACTTATTTTAAGGAACTTGGTGTGAAAATGTGGCTTCAGTGTCATGGGTAAATTTCTGTTCTTTTGGAGACATTCGGATGTTTGCAGTAAATCTCAGAGCCAGGATCTCATCTCAAGAGTTCTCTCTGCCGTGTGGATACCCAAGCTTTAATTCATGATCCTGATGCTGCACAGAGTATGAAAGTTATTATAATTCTTTAAGTTCTGTCATATCTGAGTAGAAATTTGGCCAGATCACGTGACATGTTATTCAAATTACCTGCTTTGCCTCTGCAGATGCTTAGTAGTATTGCATTAAGAACTTTCCCTTTTAAGCATTTAATGCCTCATCCCTAGAAATGTTCAAGGCCAGGTTGAGTGGAGCTCTTAGCAACATGACCTAGTGGGTGACATCCCTGCCCATGGCAAGAGGGATGGAATGAGATTATCTTTAAGGTCTCTTCAAACAGAAACCATTCCATGATTCTATGATTACACTATACATGACAACTGCAAAGGAAGAAAAAATATATTCACTCTTCATACAGAGAAGAATAAAACCCCTGAAATTTAAATAAGTCATCATATTTTTTTTTTTAATGTTTAAACAGTAAAAGTAAGAAGAAAATTAGTCCTTCTATACAGGAATTGGTCTGTCAATGAAGACTCAGAGCAATCAGATTACTAAAAAAACCACTATAATGAAAAACAGACAGAAACATTAGAAACATTGGACTATTTGCCTACACTTTTTATAGCACTTTATAGCATCTTTTTTCCCCTCTCTCTATATATATTTAATTAACTGAGATTGCTTACTAATGAACAGCAGTTTGGTTGGCAGTGCTAGCTAACAAGAACATATTTTCCAAGAACTCCACTAATTTCCTAATTTCCTATAAAGATCTGAGGGTCATGCAAGGTGCTGACCTTATTTATAAAGACCCTGTAATAATTTAGATTCCATCTACCTAGAGATTTTTTTTCTTTTAACATTTTACTGTGATAGTTCAAGTTAACAGATTCTTCCAGTGTTTGAACATCTGGAATGAGTCATGTTTTCCTTTTACAAGGGCTTCAATTCTAGTGTTCTACTTGACCCTTTTACCAAAAGAAGAGTCTAGCAGTGTTCCTTAAGACATAAGATATTGTCTTTAGCTACAACATAGTGCAAACATTTCAGAGTGGAAAGTTGATTCAGAAGGTTGTTTTGGTTTAATTACCTTGTCCATATTCAATCAATGAGACCATTAGAGGAGGGAGGCCAATCTGAATTCAGATCCCCAAGACAACCTTCCGGTTGTAAAGGTCAGTCCTTCAGTAAAGATTAACCACTGTTATCATAATCAGCTTTATTTATTCATATTTATAAAGATGCTTAATAAAGTGATGTTGCAATAGAAAGAAATATATGTAGTAAAATTTAATATATCTTTCAAAATATTAAAGGAGTTTAATTATCTTTTACTTGAAAAATTTTCTATCGGTCTGGCAGCTATGAAACTAATACATTTAAACTCTATCAATAGAAATTACGAATATGAAAGATCAACTACTGACTCTATTTACAGAAGTGTTAATATGAATAAATGTCATTGATATCAGTGAAGCAAATCTACATTCATACTGAAAGACCTGAGATCAGGATTTAGTTATGTGTTGATTAACTACTGAGAGCTCTTGGTTGGGGCATATATTTACAAAGTATATATCTTTTTTTAACTTTATCGTGTTTACAAAATGCTATGGGATTTTACAGCAATAATTTGAAATGTTCAAGCTCATTGTAGTGGCACTAGAGATTAGATGATTATTATGGGGTTTACCATAAAGAATATGTACAGGGAGGAATTTTGTAAGAACAGACAAATGTGAGCAAATTTCAGGGCTAACTTTTGTTACCTTTTCTCTCAAGAGATGTTCAAGAAGCAGTAAGCATGAGAAACATACCCTGGATCATGAAGGGTTGTTTAGACATGCACAGGCCAAAAACTCTCCCAAGACAATTGATGGTGGAACGAGCATCTTTAACCTTCCTGCTAACCTATACAAACAGTGGTGAAAAGAAGATTCATACGACATAATCTTTCTCAGATCTCCACATGAAAATTTTGATCAATACCAGGACAACAGTTTTCTCTAGGTTATAAACCTGTTAGAGCTCCCCATGAAATCTGTAAGCCAGCACTGATTAATTTGGAGGTATTTTTCAGTAAATAAATGTTACATTGTTTTATTTCTGTCTCATTATTCATTCAGCTGAGGTCTTGGATAGACAAGCATCGAAGGCAGCTTGTGAGAAAGAACCAGATATTTCAGAGTAATTGACTTCACCCAGTGAAAAGCTTTTGGATTAGAAGGGACTATAAGGGAAATAAAGCTCTTTTGGGCTTCTTCCCCCTGCCTGCCAAACATAGTGATTTTTAACCTAACAAAATTCAAAGGTATTGGTTGTATTCTGCATGCCAATGCATAAATCCTTTTCTTCAGTTTTTTCTAGTTTTGAGTATTAAAATTGCACAAATAGATAATGTGAGGTTGATCTTAGCCTCTGGGCTTCCCTTTGAGCCTAAAGAGCACAGCTGCAGAAACTTTATAATTCCTTCAGAAAAAAAAAAAAAAGAAGGTTTAACATTCCTTTCATCAAGCTTTTGGAGCAAAAATCTAGTTTTAGACAAAGTAATGATAGTTTTTCCCATATGGTTGAGTTCACAATCAGAGAGGCTACAGAAGACTGTTTTCCTTTGTGCAAAATATGAAATTTGTATTTGGCCTCAAAGGAGTTTCAGCTTACTTGATGCTCCCATTCCGTTTAGTGCCTGCTAATGACTGTAAAGGTAGTAAAAGTAGGTACAATTTTTAACACTTTTGATGTTAAAGATACAAAGTACCTGTCTTCCCTTTCTCCTTAATCATGTCTCTCCTCTTCTTAAGGAAAAATCTTTACTTTTTTTCTCAAATACTTCTGAAGATAGCAGGTTACAACACAAAGTGGCAGTTAGTATTCAAGGGGTTTATATTTTTCATTAGGGAAGAAATTAATCATTGATTCAGACATTTCTCTTGCATTCCTCTGTTACATCCTGGATATAAATATCACACAAAAAAAATCTCAATTCTATACACTCTAGAGCCTTAAGACCAGCAGTGCATTATTTATCTCTAGTCCTAGGTCTAGCAACAGCACATCTACTTTTAACAACAAACATGTTACCTAAATGTGAATTTTTTAGTTTTCACTTAAATGAACGGAAATACTCCTCTGTGTTTCTGATGTTTCTTTGTGTGCTTCTTTAGTGGTTCCATTACTTTGCACACAAACGCTCCTGTCATCTGACACTCACTTCCCCAGCTGCTCATTCGGATGACTGATAATTCACACTATATATCTGAATCTTAACCAATTTCTCAGGAAAAAGTTGCAGTGGCTCTTACTGTTTCAGCTTAACAGCTTTTCTAGTTATCTTGAAAGCTGGGCAGTTATCATAACCTTCAAATTTTCTAAAGTTTCACCTAACGTGATGTACAGAAAAGATGTCTCATCAATGGGAACTTTAAAAAGAGTTTTTAGAAGAAAAAGAAAGATTTTAGGTCACTTTTTCTCCATGTGATACCATTGTGATAAAACCATTTTCACAGTTATTTCTCCAATTGAAGAGTCATTGTCTGAACACTTGCTAACTGAAGTGATTTTCTGGATGTCATCAGACCTATTCTGGATCAAATTACTCAAACCTAATCAAATGCCAAACTACATTAGGCAGAGAGCACATGTAGAAAAGCGAATTGGAAAAATTCAAGTCACAATGAAAATTTTTCGTGCAAATTGCTAAATAATATTCAACTGATTATGTGTGGGAAGCTCCTAAAGGTTTGTGATAACCACGTACAAATTAAGAATGGAAATGAGGGTGTTATTTAAGTCATATAAAAGTATTTCTCTTTCCTGAAAATCCGTGCTCAACAGTATACAGCTTTCCATAACTAACACAATGGTTAGTTTTGGTTTGGTAGCTGATAAAAAACCCATTAGTGTTGTCAAGCTTAGTTCTGTTGTAAACTGTGAGAAAAAATGTCTACAGTACGGGTACAGTATCATCACATACTAGTATACATTGGTTTTATTGAGAGCTGGACTCACAATGACATGGATAGAGATGGAAAGAAGACTAATTGCGTACATTCAGTATGACAATGAGATTAATGTTCAGCTGATATCCTCCCTGCCATGATATTCTGAATTTAAAATGAATGATTATTCCTGAGACCAGTTTAAAATAGACTTAAAGAAAACTAAACACATTTTTAATTAGGAAAAACTAATTCCTAAGAAATTAAATGACAGTAAATTATAAATACTTGAATGAATAATTCATTAAATGCAAAGTGAATATTTATCCAAAAATCTTTTTTTTTCCAGGCTTGGCTAGGTGACTAGCTTTGAGAAAACATTAGAAAATTTGATTTTTTTTTAGCCATCCTTTCTCCTTACTAAACGAAATATGAAAAGCATCATTAAATGTAGCCTGCTGCTGCAGGACAACAGACTCCCACACAAGCAGTTAGTTAAAAGAAAGAGGAACAATTTCTGCCTTTGACTTTACAGAGTCTCCTTGACAGAGCACTCCATACTATCATTATTTCCAAGAAGCTAAATGCTTGGAAATTGCTTCTACTGGTCCACAGACCTGTAAGATGAAAGTGCTGTTGGCCATAAATTTGGAACATATAGAAGAAGACACTGCAGGCCTTGCAGGAGAACTCAGTGGATGACAAGAGGAAGGCAGGAGACCAGCACAGCTGAGTAAGAACCTCCTGGTCAAAGCGAAATAAAAGAGGGAAATATAGTCACTGGAAGAAGGATTATCTTCTCAGGAAGAATATAGAGATACTTCTCTGGAGCGTACAGTGGGATCAGAAAAGCTAAGCCATAGCTGAACTTTGTCAAGGATGTGAAGAATAATAAAAAGGGCTTCTATGGGTACACTCTTAAGAAAAAACAAAACAAAACAAAACAAAACAACAAAAGAAACTGTACCTCTCTATGATAAATGAGACAGGGATCTTGAGGGAACCAGCAGATGCAGTTGCTAAGCCACTCTCCATCATATTTGAAAAATCATGACAGTCAGGTAAAGTCACAGTAACCAGAAAAAAGAAAACACCTCATCCATTTTTAAAAAGGGTAAATTAAGGACCCTAAGAACTACCTGCTACCTTCACTTCTGTCCTCAATAAGGTCATTAAAAAGACCTTCCTCAGAGCTATGCAAGGCATATGGATGACTGGGAGCTGATTAGAGAGAGCCAACAGTGAACACTTGAATTTTCTACAAGATTTAAGTCCCACTGTTTACAGAAGTCTGTTTCAAGTGAAGCAGAAGGTGAAGACTAATGTACAAGATACATGAATTTTGGAATTATGAAATCTGGGATTTTACCTTGATTTGATTAACACTACACAGCATGTTGCTCAAAATTGCCTTGTGTCTTTGTACTCTGTTTTTTCATCTAACCTTTCAGCTATCTTAGTTATTTAAATTATAAATATAAGTGGGTCTGTATAATGTCCCTTTCAACAGGTCTTAACAAGATCTGCTATGAGATATTTTAACAAAATTATAAATCCAAATGAAGCATCAATGCCTGTGTCACTCTGTGACTGAAATGTTCTGAAACGAAAGGACAATTTAAAGACTACCTATAAATGAATATGAAATTATACAGTATTTATAGGAGTTACATGATAAGTAACTATCTGACATCCTTAGATGAATATTTTTTATTTCAGATAGGATTTTTATATGTCTTAGAAGTAATTTGGAGATTGGTTTGGACATATTTCATTAGTATTTCTGAAGATCCAGTAAATATTGGCAAACCAACAGAGGTCTTCCAACACTCTTCTCAGTAAAAGACTGAGATTTTTACTGAAATTTGGTGTCCAGTGATGTCCAATCGGATAATTCCAATGCTTATATTCATAATAACCTCAGAGGCAGGTCACCTGCTGAGAAACAGAGAAGGCTGGAGTGGTTAGTCATAGAATCTCAGAATTATTTGGGTTGGAAGGGACCTTTAAAGAGCATCTCCTTCCACTTCTCCTGCCACGTGCAGGGATATTTTCTACTAGACCAGTGTAGCAGTGTATAATTCATGTTTACCATATGTTTATATGTTCTGTACGGTTCTNCCTGGAAAGCAGTTCCTCTTGCTGCCTCTTTGCCCTTCGCCCTGTGGAGCTACCCTGGCCTGGGGAAGCCGGCAGAACCCAGCTGGACCCAGGATTAGACTAGGGACTGCTTCAGACCAGGTTGCTTAAAGCAGTGATGGGGCATCCTCAGCTTCTCTAGGCAGTTTTTTCCAGTGTCTCACCTCCTTCTTTGTAAAGAGTTTTTTCCTTATATCTAAGCTAAATATAAGTTCTTTTAATTTAAAATTATTACTCTTCATCTTATTAGTACATGCTCTGGTAAAATAGCTCTACATCTTTCTTATAAGCCCCCTTTAAGTTCTAGGAGGCTGCCATAAAGTCTCCCTGGAGCCTTCTCTTCAGGCTGAACAAGTCCAGATCTCAGCCTGCCTCCATAGGGTAGGTGCTCCAGCCCTCTGCTCATTTTCATGGCTTTCCTTTGAAAACATTCCAACAGGTCCATGTCTGTCTTATGCTTGGGGCCTCAGAGCTGAACACAGTACTGCAAGTGGAATCTTATGAGAGTGGAGGAGAATCTCATGAGAAGGGGATAATCTCCTCCTTTGACCTGCTGGCCACACTTCTGATACAGCCCAAGAGGCAGTTGGTTTTCTGGGCTGTGCATGCACATTGCCAGCACACATTCAGTTTTTCATCCACCATTGTTCCCCAATCCCCAATCCTTCTCCACAGGCCTGGTTTCAATCTATTCATTACACAGCCTGTACTGATACCGGTGATTGTCCCAGTCCAGGTGCAGGACCTTGCATTTGGCCTTTCGAACTTCATAAGGTTTGCACAGGTCTACTCTTCAGCCTGTCAAGGCCCCTCTGGATGGCATCATTTCTCTCAAGTATGTCAACTGCACCACTTAGTGTGGTGTCATCCACAGACTAACTGAGGGTGCGCTCAATCACACTGCCTATGCCATTAATAAAGATATGGAATAGTCTGAATTCTGGTAATGACCCATAAGGGTCACCACTTGTTACTCATCTCCATTTAGACATTGAGCCATTGACTGCAACTCTTTGGATGCATCCATTCAGTCAATTCCAGCAAATTCCTTATCCATCAAATAGTCGATCCATCAAATCCATATCTCTTCAATTTAGCAGAAAAGATGTTCTGTGGGACCATGGCAAAGGCCTGACAGAAGTCAAAGTAGATGGTATGAGTTGCTCTTCCTTCATGTATCAATGCAGTCATTCCATCATAGAAGGCCACCAGATAAGTCAGGTCTTTTGTGAATACATATTGTTTTCTAGCTAAGGCATGTATGGTTTCAGGAGTAACTCATCTTCGCTATCTTCTGGACCTGAGCAGTTGCTATAGGAGTGGGAGCTAATTTTTCATTTAAAAAGAAAACTATATATGAAACAACATTAATGCCTCCTTAGTGTGCTTATAATAGTATTGTCACAGTTTGAGAGCCACTAAACTCCTTGTTTGTTAGAGTGAATTCTAGGAGATCCAACTACTGATGGAGGAAACCCACTAGTGACTGGTGTATGTGCATTCATGTTTGCATTTTCTGCCCATAGTCCCAACCACTGACTGTTAATAGCAACAAAGTCACAAGCACACAGAGGTCTCCTGTTGTTGCCATCAGCGGTTTTTTTGTCTGGTAAATCATGCAGGAGAAACAAAGAAGGATTCATATGAAACATGGTCCAGGTTTTGCTCTCCTTCTACAGGCTTCCAAAGCAATTTTTAGTTCAGACAAGTAATCATGTAAAATAAAAACTTTCAGTTGTTTGAGCTAATGTGAAACAAAATAAGTCTTAGCAACAAAATTCTCATGGAGACAGTCATTTCCATGATACAATAGGGCAAAAAATTGTTTAGACAACACTATCAGAAAACAATGGGAATTCACTGCAATGTTGTAAACATTGCTAAACTGCGATAGTCACTGAAAAATTACTATTTTTTAATTGAAGTTAAATGAAAGAACTTACTCATCTGTGTGGACTAATTTTCAGTAAAAAAATAAAATAGGGTTTTTGATAGTGGTGAAAAACTGTGTACAACTTACACGTCAAACTACCAGTTTCTGAGATTTTGTCACAGATCTTATGATATTCAGTGTTTGTCTGAATGACCAGGAAGACAGTTTACATGACTAGTTTCTATTCCAGGTCCAACAGATGGTGAAATCAGACTGTGGAACTTAGAAAAGATGGGTCAAAATATCATGAAAAATTTTTGAATGTTCTTACATAATAAACTTCTGTTGAGCAGTAAAATCCTATGTGTTATGATGCTTTGAAGCAATCTGCAAAAAAAACGTTAATGACTCTATTCAAAAATTACTGAAAAGACTGAAGATGCGTGAGATTTACAGTCAATATGTTTTATAACCTCAAACTGATCTGGATTTGTTTATAGAAAAAGAGATTTTGCGCCCCAAATATGTTTTGAAAATTGGGAATTTGTCCTTCCTGACATAGTCTTTGTTCAAGTTCACACCGATTTCCAAACAGAGCAAATATGGCTTTGTTATCAGGTAAAATATTTTTTGGTTTTGTTCCTAATGTAAAAATCTCCTCAAAAACAAATATCTTGACCAGCTGAAGACTGTATCATCTTTACTTACATGAATGGACAGTACTAAGTAATAACATAATACGCCACATTTCTTTTTACATCAAAAGAAGATAGATTTCACAGAGTATTTCCAAAAAAAATTTTGTGACTCAGAAAACAAAGAGTCAAGAAGACTGAGTTTCATTTTTGTTTCTATCCTCTGCTTTTTGGGCAACCTAGGAAAAATCACCATGACCACTTAGATCACAAGTTCTTTAGGACAGGGTCTGTTTTTACCTGGGGATTTTATTATGCCTAGCAGAAAGAGGTTAATAATAATAACTAGAAAAATATCTATTTAGTGTATAAAACAGAAGTAGGCCACTGAGCATTGTTTAACTTCTAATTGCAAAAAGAAATATCAATGAATATTCTACTAACCACATATAGGAAACTGAACTAAGTAATTTCCTAGCTTCCTCCAGAAGTGGAACTAAAATCACTGACATAGACATCCAGGTGAACATCTGTGCATAACATCCGTGGGTGTCTTCTCTCTATTAAACTGCCTCTCTTACTTTCTAGGATTTTTTTTTAACTTTTATTATTGCAGCAATTATTATTGTCACATTGAAAGGAAAGGACGAGACCATGGTTACCTGATTCATACCCTACGGAAGTTGAAAAGGGTGGTGAAGGGAACAGATTTACCACCTGTGTGGTCACTGAACCACACAATAACAATGGATCCAGTAGTAAGACTAAGTATAAAAGCCTTCTACATCAAGTGATTCAACTGCATGACAGATCGAGACTGTTCTCTAAAGCATACTCACTAATGTGTTGTCCAGATAAGTTTTAAACATCCCTCATAAATGTATGTAGTGTGCACAAAGTTTTCTTGTATTGTAATATTCCTGCTGGGATGGGCCAAAGATCGAAACAGCCTGCCTTAGTGTCTGTACCACCTAGGAAGAAATTTATGAAATGTTTTGGTCCCGCTGTTTTCTGGTTGTTCGGGCATCAGGGAAATACAAAACTAAGTTGGTTGGATCCTGTAAGTCTTCTTTTCCTGTTGACTCTGGCACAAAAATACATATTTTGGAGCTGGAAAACTGAGATGTTCTCCCTGCACACCCAAGTGGGTTAAATTTCGTAACAGAGGATCAGCCAGTAAAGAAAGAAAATATTCTTTTACTGAAAATATTGGATGAATTTTACAGTGAGTGGGATGATATGGAATGGTCTCATCATTCTGTCATTCTATGAACCCACAAAGGAGAATTAGAGGAAAGCAAGAATAGTCATATTTACTTGAAGTCTAGATACAAGGATCTGTGTTTGATCATGTGGGCAAAATAAAAGTACAATAAATGTATGAAGAGAAAACTGGAGCATTTTTCTCTGAATAATGCATTTCATTAGCCCAAGTATTTCTGCAACATGCCTGCTTTCAAATGTTACCGAAGAACAAATTTTAATTACAACACGATAAAATAGTAGATACACTACATAGTAGAATACAGTAGTTTTTCATTTGTGGAACACATGCTCCTCCAAAATACTAGTCCCTAGCAGAGGTCTAGAAGTTGTCATTGGCACCAGTACTATAATTTACCATTGCCAATGATGGAGGTATTTAGAAGTTACTATTAGGTAATATGCAGTATCTATATTATCAAAAAGGCATTCCTAAAAATTGTAATTATTCTAATACTTAACTGATGCCATTCAGAATCTATCAAAAGTGGGAAATGTTCAGTTAAGGGCTGGTGTCCAGATAGGGAAAAGTCGAGATCAGAGGAGTAATATTTGGTAATGTTGTTTTCCTTGTAAAACAAATGATAAAATGGAGGAATGACTGACAAGTGTTTCTTTCCAGAACAAAGATACTGGATGGAAAATTTCTTGTATGCACGGCCAAACAATACTACTAGATTTCTAAAACCAGCCAGGCTATCATCAATGTGTTTATAGGAACCGACCACAGTGGTTGCAAGTTGAGTGTAATGCAATGACCACCTCTTTATGTGCAGCCTCCTACTGGTTTGCAACCCTGGAGCAGCACTATGTTGATCAGCATTTGTCTGGTTTATCAGCCTGGAGCAACTTCTAGTCAAGAATTCAGTGGAAGGAGCTGAAAAGAGCTGCTCCAAGAGGAAAGTTGGCCTGCACTACTTGGGGCTCTGCCAGCGACCTCTTAATTTCACCAATAGTTTCACCACTCATCTATCACTACAATGACATTTGTGTGCAACCACACACAAAAAAACTAAGACATTTAAATTTTTTCACAAAAAGAAAAAGTTTACTTGAATGGCCTAGCTCAAGATACTAAACTGAACTAGTTTAAACCATTCATAGATTTTGCTTTAAAAATATAAAACATGGAGACAAAAATACTGGTGAGTTGATGAAAATGTATTCAATTGCTTGTTGTACATAAGTTCTGGATTTGGCTCTGTTTGCATGTTTAAAAATACATCTCTTCAGTGGGTAGGAGACTGCTTAGCTAATGAAGCAAGAAATACATTAAGACATGCATGTTAGTGGTTGAGCTGTCAACTATCTTTTGCTGAGGAATCTTTTATAATATGATATGAATCAATATTTAAAGAAACAGTGCTTGTATTTGGCCACTTTTAGTAGCTTAGATGTATAAATCTTTGAGATTAGCATAAGGCTAGTGTGGAATTAAAAACTGGATATTTTTTATAGCAAGTTTCTGTCAGATTGAGCATGAAAGACAGAGAGGTGCTATGCTCCCCAGGATCCTTACAGCTCAGCTCAGCTGAGTTCTCCCTTCATGTCACAATCAGCTAGCCCACTACAATGACTAAAAGGGAAAAGTAAAAAACAATCCTTTTTCTCCTCCGGTAAATCTATGTGTGAAATTCCTTCCTTTTAGGAATACTGATAAGCCAGTGAGAGAGTCACACAACATTAGTATTGATATACACTATGCTTTCAGGTATAGATGCGGATATACAACTTATTTCAAATACGTAAATGCAAAGCTGGATCTGATTTATTACTACTTGAGAAACTACCTTAGGGAAAGCACTAAGATGGGACCTTTTTTGTCTAGTATAATTTCCCTGTGCATATGTTGCATTTTCATCACCTAGGATGCCTTCGGAATTCTACCTAACCAAATGTGGGATTAAAGAACTTTTGACAAAATGAAGAAGGCTGATCTGCACAGTAGAGAGAATGGTTTTTGAGGAAAAGTAACTCAGTGTCTCTGAGTCCAAGTGGTGGGATGCACCTACTACAGAAACTACCAGAAAAGCAAATGAACAAACAAGCAAAAAATGAAAGGTATCAAGAGGATCTGAGCTCTCAGAAACTGGGGACAATGACAAAAGGGAGTCAAGGTCACAAAGATGGGAACAAACTCTAGCAGAATTTAGAGACCATTGTGATGCCTTTTGGGAGTCTAGACCTTTAGACCAATTGTTACCTTTAAAAATCAATATTACCTCCAGCTTGGGCCTAGACTGCATTAGAAATTATGGGTAAAACAGAGTATCAGCTTGAGCTGACCTGGCTTTCCAGCAAAAATCTTGCTGTCCTATGCCAAGTCATATTTAGCACTGTCTTAATCCATGATGACATGCATCCCAGAGTCCTGAGGGAATTGGCTGATGTAGTTGCCAAGCCATTCTTCATGGTATTTGAAAAGTCATGGCAGTCAGTTGAAGTATCAGGTGACTGGAAAAAAGGGAAACATTGTGCCCATCTTTAAAAGGGGTAGAAAGAACTCTGGGAACTACTGATCTGTCAGCCTCCCCTCTGTGCCTGGGAGGATCATAGAACAGATCCTCCTAGAAGCTATGTTAAGGTGGGTGGAGGACAGGAAGGTAGTTCAGGACAGCCAGCATGGCTTCACCAAAGGCAAGTCCTGCACGATCAACCTAGTGGCTTTCTATGATGGGGTGACTACCTCAGTGGATGAGAGCTAAAGATATCATTTATTTGGGCTTCTGTAAAGCCTTTGACATGGTCCTCCGAAATATCCTGCTCTCTAAATTGGAGAGAGATGGATTTGATGAATGGACTGTTAAGAAAGTTGTTGTACAGTGGCATCCAGAGGGTAGTGGTCAATGGCTCAGAGTCCCAATGGACATCAATGACAAGTGGTGTCCCTCAGGGGTTTGTATTGGGACCAGTGTTTTTTGATATTTTATTAATGATATGAATGAAGGTGTTGTAGTGTTCTATTTATCTGTTTCTATATTTATATGTTTTAATATGTAGCTCTGTATCCCCAGTTTAACTCTCCCCTCACTCCCTCCATTCTCCCCACATATGGACTCAAACCACTCCTATCCCTCCCTAAACCACTCCCACCTCCCCTTCCCATTGGTCATTTCCCAATTCCCTCCCCGAATCCTGGACCCCTATATAAACCCATGCAAACAGGAAGTCGGGGTCAGACCCTGTCCTGGACCCTCCTGGGTTTGACCTCCTCTGGAGCCTCATGGCAACAGAGGATCAATAAACCATGTATGTCCACCACGAGGGTCTCCATGCAATCCTTTACCCTTCGATGATGCTTTCCTGGATGGACTGAGCTAGTGAAAGACCAAGAACCAACCCAGGAATTGCATCATGAAGGGATCAAGTGCACTCTCTGAAAATTTGCTCATGATACCAAGCTGTGTGGTGTGGTTAACACATCTGAAGGAGAAGATACCATCCAGAGGGATCTGGATAAGCTTGAGAGGTGAGCCCGTGGGAATCTCATGGGGTTTAACAAGACCAAGTGCAAGGTGCTACATACGGTTCTGTGCAAAACCTAGTATCAGTATATGCAGAGGAATTAAGGGATTGAAAGCAGCCCTGTGAAGAAAGATTTGAGGGTGCTGGTGGATGAGATGCTGCACATGAGCCCAGAAAGCCAATTGTATCCTGGGCTGCATCAAAAGGAGTGAGCCTAGCAGGTTGAGGGAGTGGATTCTGCCCCACTACTCTGCTCTGGTGAGACCTTACCTGGAGTACTGCATCCAGGTCTGGGGTCTCCAGCACAGGAAGGATGTTGACCTGTTGGAGCTAGCCCAGATGAGGGCCACTCAGATGATTAGAGAGATGGATCACCTCTCCTACAAGGAAAGGCTAAGAAAATTGGCTTTATTCCACCTGGAAAAGAGAAGGCTTTGAGTGACAAAATTGCAGTCTTTCAGTAGCTAAAGAGAGCCTACAAAAATGATGGAGAAGACTATTTACAAGAGCATGCAGTGACAGGACAAAGGGGAATGAATTCAAGTTAAAAGAGACTAGGTTTATCTTAGACATTAGGAAAAAATCCTTTTCTGTGAGGCTGGTGAGAGAGTGGAACAGTTTGCCCAAAGTTGTGGATGTCCCATCCTTAGAAGCATTGAAGGCCAAGTTGGATGGGGCTGTGAGCAATCTGATCTAGTGAAAGGTGTCCCTCCCCGTGGCAGAGGGGTTGGAACTAGATGATCTTTAGAGTCCCCTGCAATACAAGATATTCTATGATTCTATGATTAAATGTCACTAGACTCTTTAGAGCATGAGGTAATTGAGTTGTAAGTTCCCTAGAGCAAAAGCATCTCCTGTGGACAACTGTGTCTAACCAAGTGGGTAAAAATAATTAGTATTAAGGTATAATAATAACAGAAATAGTAACAACTTGTAAACTTGTAGATAGGTCTGAAGAGGGTCTACAGATAATTACTCTTGGAAATGTTGAAAATTGGTGAAAAATCACTGAATAGTTATTTAGTTTGGCTTTGAGGTCTTACACTGTATCTCAACTAATATCTCAATAATTTTGAGATTCAAATAAAAATCCCTTGTGTAACACAGTAACATATGCATAAGTGTACTTTATTAGTTGTCAAGAAAATTTCAAGGGTAGGTAGTGATCTTATTAAAACGAACCTCTTATATATTAATAAAGAAAAGCTCTGATGATGAGCAGGCCCTCTTCTCTCTCTTGAAATTGTGTGATAAAGACATTCCCCAAAAAGTTGAGCTTGGAAGACTGCTTCCTTTACTTCTTGAAGGAGAGAATAGAAAAACAGTTGGAGACTTCCCCAAATAAGCTCAAATCTTCATTCACGGAAATGAACAGGGAAAGTAATTTTGACTGGAACACCTCTCTCAGTTTCTCACTCTTGAGTTCAGATGAAGTGACTAAACTCTTCACCCAGTAAATATACATGACAAGAAAACCTCCTCAAAACAAATCCGTAGTAAATATCCTATAACAAAGAGCACAGCCATAGGCAAAAACAAAGAGAAGGCTCCAGCCATCTCCAGCTTATGCTCCAGAAAATTCCCAATTGGCATGAAGGTAAGAGTAGAATACAGACTGCAGTGTGCCAATAGTTTTTCTAAGGTCAGTGTCCTTACAGACTGGCACTTATATAGCAACATTTTCAATCACATTGGTGTCTGACAAGCATCTTAAACTTTCTCTTAATTGCTCAGTGCAGAGACAGTTATAGCCATGAATTTGGAAACTTCTGTTTCATGGAGATATTTACCTATTTACCAATTTATTGCTAATTAAGTCTTTTGTAACAGAGAGCTGCTTTAGATTTTTTGGATATGGAGTAGCAATACCTTTGGTATGCACGGTAGGAAAGGTCCACTTTGGGACCCAAATTTAAAGAACTAATATTAATGGAATAAAACACACACTTTTTACCTTTTTTAGGCTATTTCCTTGACTATGGTAGCACTGAAGGGTCATGCTAAACACATGGAGGTTGAGTGTTAAATTATTCTGCCTACATGTTTTTACAGTTTTTTCTATACTCTTCCAACTCAGCTCATAGTCAGGAAACTAACAACTTTCAGAGAAAATGCCACGATTCTTTGCTGTTTGCACGGACCTCTCCCTGTTAACTATAAACTGGACAAACCTTAAATGCTTCCCGGAGCTGCTGATAAGCACCCAGTCCCTCTGAATGGCTTGCATTTGCAAAGCTAGGAGGGAAATCTTGTAAAAGTCTTTCCTGTAATTCCAGACAATTCCTGTTTAAGGTCAAGACAGAAATTCTTCACAAATAGTTTCTCTCAGGGTACAGAGGTATTTCCTTTTCAGGTTCTGGCTGGGACCCAAAGCACAAAAGAATGAGGAAAAAAAACTAACGATAATCAGAAAGTTAACCAAAACTCTCCTATCTCAAAAATGCTCTCACTAATACTTGTAGTACAGTTTGGCAGACACTCATTAAAATCTGGTATCAACCTGAACACAACCAAATGTGATATCTTAACAAGTTCCCCATCTTGACAGCCTCATAGGTAAGGTGGCATCTGAATTCCAGTTTCCTATTTTAATATGGTAATTTTCTATCTCTGCTGATAAAGCACTTTCTTAAAAAATGAAAAATATTTTTCCACTTCAGTCCATATGCGCAAAGGATTACAATGGCTGTCCTGTGCAGTGGGTGGAATTTCTTACCCACCAATGTGAGGAGCATCTTCATGCATTTTTCTCATGGCTCCAAACACCACCACAGATAAAAGGTGATATTAAAGATCTATACCGAAAGCAGACATATTTGTTCTCACTTTCTGACTACATTCATTAATTTCTTTTATAAACCTATTGACATTATTTTATCTTTTTCCAACATACCAGTGAATGTATGTACTTTCTTCATTTTATTTACCAGAAAAGAGTAATCAAAGGCAGATGGACCATCTGGATCAAATGTCAAATTCTCTAACATGTAAGCCCAAGAAATCTGAGCTCTGAACTATACTTTGACTGCAGTTCTGGTTTGGATTTCAGGTAAATAATTCAAAATAAGAAAACTGTGCCAACATAAATCAATTTCCTGTGTTATTTTTGTGTTTAGTATAACAGCAAGTGCCTCATTCCTGAGTGACATGATGAGACCACAACATAGCAAGAGCAGAAATATCCCCCCAATAAGGCTTTGGTTTAGCTTACTGATTCCTTTCAAAATGAACCTTGCCAAAAGGTTCATATATGATTAAACCAGAACCCATCAGAGACCTCATCATGGGTTAAGTATTGTGATTTGCAGGTCTTCTGTTTCTACTTAGAGCAGGAGAGGAATGGAAAGCATGAATTCAAGGTAACAACTCCTGCCTCCACTTTTGTCACCAAAAATTTATTCTTATAGTCCATCTAACAGGTGCATTAATTTAGGTTCAGCATTCTATTTCATTTTATCATTCTTTGCTGGTGTGTATAGTCACAGGCAGTAAAAATTCCAAAGCAACACCTACCCCATTAGAGGACATTGTATCACTGCCCATTCTCTGGGTTTAGTTGTGTGAGGTCTGGCCCACTTCTACACTTTTAAAGTCTCACAACTTCCAAGGCAGGGTGGCAGCATCCAGATTATTAGTCAGGAATGGTTTATGCTTCATGCTAACTTCTGGACTAACTTCTCCCTGGAATATTCCTGAGAAAACATCAGTTGGCTTAGGGCAAAATGGTCCTAGTAATTATATAGTGTAAAGTATTTTTAATTTATTAATGTAGTTGCAGCCTAGAAATCCTTGAATCCAGCCGGACCTTTTCCTTACTGAGAAGGAGGAATTTTCAAACATAATACAACTCTGAAGGCAAATGTCTTCTGTTAGTAGTTGTATCGATATTGCTAAAATACATGACATTCACTGGAACTGCATCCAGAAATTAAAACTTTCATCTGTAAATGAAGTTATGTAGCAGGATTAGGATAAACACTCTTCTGAAGACTACATCAGTCTGTTCAGAGTATTGAAATTCTTGAAAGAAACAATTTTCTCACGGCCTTTTTGAGATGTCCTCTCTCAGTAAACTAAAAATTAGCTTTCCTGAACTTCCACCTCTGTTCCTGATTGGGAAATGAAAATGCAAAGACATATACATTAATGGAAAAGATGTTTAAAATAAAATGGATTCAGGAAAAAATTTAACATGAATTGAAGCTGATTTGGCGTTGCTACGGATCGGTTCCTATGTTATCTGAAGGTTTTGCCAACAGTAAACATAATGTCTGGCAGACTACTGGAAATCATGTCACCCCTATACACTCAGAAAATAAAACAGTCTTATGTTCTGGATATTTCCAAATTATAATCTGGGTTGGAAAATTATTTTCACTTGAGCATTTTAAGGGCTTCAGGAAAACACCATTGATATAAGTGAAGCATTTAAAGAAAATAAAAAACACATTCAGATTTTGCAGTCTTCCCATTTGACAGTTTATTTAGTTCAATTTTAGGAACAGTTGGAGAAACTTTATGCAAAATGGCTGTGGATATTAAAATGTATTCCACATGGCTTAATATGGCTTGGTCCTAGTCTACTTTGAGGAGAGGAGCTGTGTCCCTAGGCACTTGCTTCAGAGCTCCATTGGATATGGCACACTGGAGCTCTGGAATTTGCTTTTCCTGAACTGATTGGAAAGATGATGACACTCTTACAGGTTGTGGAAGAGAAAATCAGAAATTACTGGATGGCTGAGGGGGAAGAGAGAGAGGAGAGAGCAAGGAATTTATCAGACTGATCTTAGACTTCTGCTTTAGGATGAAACTACTCACACTGTAGGAACTCCCTACTTGTCTTTACACATTAAGCGAACTGCAGAGCATCACTCTTCAGATAGAGTGTAAATTTTTGTTGTGCAATGTTAACCAAGATCAATCTCATTTTGTACTTGTAATGAAGATATGAACACACATATGTATATGTGTTTGTGTGGGCACATGTACAAATACATTACGTATGCAGCTTCTTGTTCTTTCTTTGGCTCCTTGAGTTTGTTTCTTCCCTTCACAAGTGCCATTTTGCACAGCAACATTATTTTCCTTTTTCCATGAGTGAAGAACTCACGTGTTTGCCATTAAGAGCAATTTACAGAAAATATTTAACCACTTTTCACAATGTGGAAAAAAATCTCAGTATTATAACCTGCCGTTCTGATATACCTGTTTGTCAGTTAGTTTGCACATCGTCTTTACCTAGTGCATGTAAACCACGGCCCAGAACCTGTCCTGCCACATGCAGAGGTGGAAGTGGGCAACAAATGTCTAGCAGCGATCATACCACAGGTGCTCTCTGCTCCCTCCATCCTCCCAGGATGATCAACCAATGTATTCTAATACCCCGTTCTGCTAAAAAAGTCCAAAACACTATAATCACAAGAACAAATTAGCATATATGGTGCCTTCAGCATCAGACAGTGAAGAGAAATGGAGCAGGAGAGACCATAACTACGTTCATGTTCCTAGGTTTAATCCATATTTCCAGATTTAAATTTTCTGTTTTCAGTAGCTTGACTTTTTTTTTTTTTTACTAAGGGTCAAACTAACTCTGTGGGAAGCAGACATTAATCATAAACAAAATATTTATTTGCAAAAAGAAACCAAAATAAAAACTCCCACAACCTAATTAAAGATTTTTGTCAGCTCCCAGAATATACTAAAGTTTGTATCTACTGTTTCACCAGTTCCTATCACATGTTACAGTGATTAAAAAAAGCAACACTCCTACATGAAATTTCACAATTAAGAAAAACACTGAAGTTTCCTTTAAAAAGGCTTTTCTGCCTTTGTATCTCTGAGACGTATTACTTGGAACCATTTCTGTACATCCAAAGCTCAGGATACTGCAAAACCATTAACAGTACCTAAATATTACTGCAAAGAAACAGAAAGAAAACCCATTGAAAATATGTCAATCTTATGTGTCAGATTTCAAATGTCAAAACTGATTGCTTTAGCCACTATTGATTTCTTTTCTACTAATGCAGAAAAATCTTAGAAGTAAACACTAGACAGTCAAAATAAATTTTATCTATTTTTAGGATGTCATGTAACCATTTACTTAAGAAAAAATATTCTAATTGTGCATTGTGTTTTACAGCTTTGAAGGACAAATACAGAAAAAAATGCAGAAATAATGCAAACTACAGTACTTCCACTACAACAGAAAGGAGAAGTGTGGACATCAGATAAGATAAACCCTGGCATTACACTGGCTAATTTTGGTTTTGGTCTTCTGCTGACTGTTTCTCACATGTGGACATGAATGTTCATAATAGCAGCCTTTAAAATAACACACTTCTTCATGTGTGTCCCATCCACTCACCTTGTTGGACATAAAAAGAATCAGTTAGACATGCATAGCCAAATATTTCTTGTTAGAAAATGATGTTTGTTCAAGGCCCAATGTCCAATATCTTCACAGAATTTAGCTCTACAGAATTCAGCTCTACAGAATTTAATTTTTTTTAATTGGTAGAAACCTCAGGTTTTCATAGCATTTCTCTTCTGAACCTTTTCATTTAGAACCACAGTTGAATACAAAGTGTAATACCAGCTATTTTGTTGAGAGAAATATTTTAATAAATTAAGCATTTTGCAACTACTGAAATAATCCAGACACCATTGTTTTCCCCAAGATGATTGTAATTAAAAATAGTTTTAAAAACAAATAATGAGAGTAACTATTCATAGTGATCCAGAATGGAAATTTTGAACTCTTGAAAATCCACCTGGGACAGGAAAGGCTCCTTCTTCCAACAGGTCTTACAACTGGCAGTCCAGTCAGCCCTTGCGTTACCTGCTGGCCGGGTATACTTTTTCCTTACATTCAAACCTTAAATTCATATGTTTAATACAAAATGGAGAATAAAATCTATACTCCTGTTGCCATGACTTTGCAGTGCTTTATCCTACAATTTACAAACTAAAACCATTATTTAAAGAAACACATAGGAGTGGGGCCATCTAACATATATAGAAATCAGAGGAAAATGTTCCCTGCACTGTAGGAAAATAATTATGCATAATGTTGCTTATCTTTCTCTTTAAGACAACGTAGCTGTAAGCATCTATCCAGAAGAAACAATAATTGCACTTTTGTGTGAGGCATTGCAGCCACCACTTTGCACAAAAATTAATATAATGTTTATATATGGCTAATACAACCGAGAGTACATTTTGACCACAAGGTAAATACTGTATTTTCTTCTACTCTCTTTCTACTTTGGTCTCAGTATTATTAGGTATGTCAAGAAATGTGTGAAGCTGAAAGGCCACTTACTCAGCTAATATATTCCTCTGATCTATGGTCAGTTCATTTTGAATGTGGACACTTTGAACATAGCCTTTAGGCCCCTTCAAATTACCAATAGATAAACTCCTATTTAACAGAGTTATTTAGTCTCATAGTCTGCTCATGACCTGTCCAAGTTAGCAAGGAACTGGTCCTCTATGGAAATCTTTTCAAGGTTATGGCAAAGGATGTAGTTGTTTGTGAGTTTTCACAGGGAATAGAGGTAAGAATTTTCCAGGTTAGAGCAGTTAGTGAGGAGCATGACTAAACCTTCTGCTTCTTTGTGTGCATGAGTCCTTTCCTATAGACAAGACAATCTGGTTATAACCAAAGGCCCCTCAATTTAATCTGTAGGCTTCTTGTCTATGTTAATCTTGCAGCAATCTTAAATTAAACAACACTGATGATGGTTTCAAATGAAAAAAGAAAATTCTGCTTACTTTTATATAGAAAGGAATTACACTAGGCTTTCTCTCAGCAGTTGAACAGAGCACTAATATAGGAATGGTTTCTCAGTTGCTTCAGGTTTATGTCAACAGATTGCCCAGCCAGGGGAAATTCTTTAGCAAATATAAAAAGCCTGCAGTTCTCTAATATAAGTAATGCCTTGCTCTTTCTGCCTTACTAGATTTTTGTTGGATTTTTTTTTTTATGGTTTTAGGTAGATGTCTGTTATGTCAGTATCACATTTCCTGCTTAAAATTGACACAACCATGAAATTATAAGATCCAGAAGTATCATAAAGTAGCTTCACCAAGAAGACAACACAGCTATTTCCTTCACAGGTAAAGATACAGTAGGTTATTTTCCAATCACTAAAAATTTACTCCATAATTCTATTATATGAAGAAATCCAAAAGCAGATGTTATTGTAGAAGAGGATAATGCTCCTACAAAATAGTAGTAGTAGTAGTAGAGGTAGTAGCAATAACACTGATAGTTAAAAAAAATACTTATATGAATGTTTTACAATGCGTATCTGGTTGGCCTTCACATCAGCTCTGTATTGAAATTTACATGTCAGTGATAAAAATAATTATTGAGAGTAATTTTATATACAGAACAATAAATCTGCAAAAAAGGTGCTTTCCTCTAATGTTGGCCTGAATGCTGCATGAAGCGTCTGAATCCAACACTGGCTTCATTCAAATTCTCTCTGTCAGTGGGACCTGAGTCTTTATGTTCCTGTCTGTGAGGTCCTCTGTGTGCCTGTGCCCATAAATCACTTCAAACTGTACAGCACTGAGCATCTAAGCACAAGGTACCACACAAATCCCGTGGGCTTTGCAAACCAGGTGTCCCCCTCTAATTTTGCCTCTCTGGTCTGACCCACGCAGAGCTCTGGGACTCATCCAAAGAAAGGCATTGAGCCATAAAATATACCAGTTGTAGAGGAAGGATCCTCCAGGGAGACCTGCTGCTATCTGCAGAAAACCCTGGAGTGCTGATTGTGGACCTAGTGTCTTTCTTTACCCTCAAGGACACACTGATGTGTTTCAAGAAAGCCATAAATAACATCTACATGAATATTCCCCAAGGGTAGTGTCTCCAAAAATGAACTGTGAACACTCTAAGGCAAACCTTTCTCCCTAAGAAAGGGAAAGGTATGCATATGCAGACACTGAATCATTCTATTCTCATTTATTTTCTTTAGGAACTTCAACTGAAGTTTGGACCTTTTCAAAGAAACCTCAGAAAATGTTTCTATGTTCCTTTTTTACATCTGATCTTTCTAGAATACATGGTTGTTTTGTGATAGGAATTGTTTTACGTGTTTTAAAACCATATCTGCATGCAGAGCTCCACCTCATGAAAAAATACATTAAAAATCTTTTGTGCCAGTGGTAATATTTCAGTAAAGATTATCTTCTTGATCACAACAACACATTTCAAGGAAATAGATGTGTATGACACAATATCCTATTGGTTCAACTGGTGAGTACTAATAGGCTTTCCATTTGTAAGCAGCAACCTCTTCTCTAATTATAAAAAACCAATTTGTTGTTGATCTGCTAATAGCCATGCTAACTCAGACACGTTGTAGCTTGCTGAGAATAAGAGATTGAAAAATAAATGGGTATCGTACCTTAACTGACTTTCCTTGAAATAGCACTGAAGAACAATATGCTATTGTCTCCAAATTGATGTCTCTCCTTGTAAATTCCCTGGGAAATTTCAGGTGCTGTACATAAGGAAAGGCAAAATATATAAAATCATACCAAAGTATAAGATTCAAGCTTATCTGAGAGCCATATTTCATATATTTTGATTACTGTTATTTTTAGTTTAATTGCAGCTGTTTCTTGTAGAAGTGTTGGTACTATGTCATCATTCAGCCTTCATTTATTCTCTGATCTGACAGCCCTAGATGCATTTGTGTTGATGGCTTAATTGTTTCTTTCCCTGAGCAAGTGCAAGGGGGGGAAGCTCACAGGGTGCCATGCCAGGTTATCTTAACTACAAGGACTGCAACAATTTGTGACTAGCAAGCAGACATACTTAAAAACATATTTCATGGAGAAAAGAAAAGAATTATTTATGAGCATGTTTGGGATACAAATTAAATCTGAAGGCAAAAGCAAGAGCAAAGAATACTTAAAACCAAATTATTTCATGTGTAATCAGAAAAGATAATTGTTTTGACTTTTTTCCGCACAGATTTCTACTTTTCATGTTTTCGTTTTATTGCCTTTTACAACAACTAGAATGACTACAATAAATAGAAACAAAAATAAAGGAGAGAAATTTCAGCAGGCAAGAAAGAAGCAACCCACACACACTTTCAAAGACAAGAAAATCTGTGGAATAAAATTTTTTTTTTAAATCCTTTGTAGTAATAAAGGTTTAAAATGGTAGCGTTTTACTCTACCAGCTAACTTTTTTACCTACATAATAGGCTTATTTTGTTGGTCTATCCAATGGCATTTAAAGGCAAAAAGAAATTAATCCTGGCTGTGTCTCTGCAAAGGTGACCCATTGGGCTAGGCTGGCTAGGCTAAGCTGTATTTCCCAGTCTGGGAAAATTCAGATGTTCATAAAAATATGAAGTTTTTTTCATTAGCAGGCATTTAAAGTTTTTTTAACTGTTTTTCCTCCCCTGTCTGTTGCTTGTGTATTAGTGCTGCCATATGGAATGTAAGATTCCAACCTATCTGTTATATGACATCTTACAGCCTCATTTTGCACCCTAATATTTAACGTCTTCAGAATTTTCAGAGGGAGAAAAAATGGTTTTCTTAATATATAACTAACAGCTAGTTATGCTGAGAAAAGTGGAGTTGTGTTACTGAGAGAGTGAGCTAGGTCCAGTCTCCAAGATCCTTTAGCTGTACTTCTTCATTTGAAGTGAGTTTGAACTTTGTTGCCTATAGTGAGCTACTCACACATAAAGATTTTCATTTGTGAGAGAAAATTATAATGGAGATTTTTTTTGTGCCTATTCTAATTAAAAATACTTGCAGCACTGTAGCACCACCTGCAGGAGGCCTTTTATTTTAGTAGGGTACTCAGCATACTATGGGCAAGCTTCTGTGGGAACATTTTAACCCAAAACACTAGAAACCCAGAGATTTTACAAAGGGATTAATAAAATTAAAAAAGAGAAAAAAGGAGAGAAACTCATGATAACCCTTCTGCACACTTGGAAAAATCATGCAATATGTGCTATTTCAGATCATTTTAGATCTTGATTTTTAATTGTTTTCTTTTTACCAAGTTGCTGCAAGAAATTGCTCTTAAAATTAGTTTTCCAATTGATTGCTTAAATTGTAGAGAGTAATATTGCAAATTTTCAGACTGATGTAGATGTATAGATTAGACGTGTTTAATACCCAAGGTGCACACACTCCTACAAGCAATGGAGATCCTGGGGCCTGACTTCTAGTAGATCAAAGCCAGGAGGGACCAACCCTATAGGTAGGTACCTACCCTGTAGGGTAGGGAAGGATTTCCCATGCACAGAGAAGCTGCTTGAGGGCTTGGGTTTGCATGGCTGAGCATGGGTCACCAGCTCCAGCTTCTCCACAGATTACGCCTTTCCATACATGGTGGAGGCTCACACTGCCCTAGGACCAGTGGAACAGCAACCCTTTCCTTGTGCAGCTGTGACATCCATTATGGCAAATCCAAGGAACCTCAGGGATTGAGTAGGGGCCAGAAATGTAATAGAAATTCATCTGTGTGGCCTTTTTGGTTTTTTTTTAAGTAAGTTCAAGNGTTGAACAGAGCACTAATATAGGAATGGTTTCTCAGTTGCTTCAGGTTTATGTCAACAGATTGCCCAGCCAGGGGAAATTCTTTAGCAAATATAAAAAGCCTGCAGTTCTCTAATATAAGTAATGCCTTGCTCTTTCTGCCTTACTAGATTTTTGTTGGATTTTTTTTTTTATGGTTTTAGGTAGATGTCTGTTATGTCAGTATCACATTTCCTGCTTAAAATTGACACAACCATGAAATTATAAGATCCAGAAGTATCATAAAGTAGCTTCACCAAGAAGACAACACAGCTATTTCCTTCACAGGTAAAGATACAGTAGGTTATTTTCCAATCACTAAAAATTTACTCCATAATTCTATTATATGAAGAAATCCAAAAGCAGATGTTATTGTAGAAGAGGATAATGCTCCTACAAAATAGTAGTAGTAGTAGTAGAGGTAGTAGCAATAACACTGATAGTTAAAAAAAATACTTATATGAATGTTTTACAATGCGTATCTGGTTGGCCTTCACATCAGCTCTGTATTGAAATTTACATGTCAGTGATAAAAATAATTATTGAGAGTAATTTTATATACAGAACAATAAATCTGCAAAAAAGGTGCTTTCCTCTAATGTTGGCCTGAATGCTGCATGAAGCGTCTGAATCCAACACTGGCTTCATTCAAATTCTCTCTGTCAGTGGGACCTGAGTCTTTATGTTCCTGTCTGTGAGGTCCTCTGTGTGCCTGTGCCCATAAATCACTTCAAACTGTACAGCACTGAGCATCTAAGCACAAGGTACCACACAAATCCCGTGGGCTTTGCAAACCAGGTGTCCCCCTCTAATTTTGCCTCTCTGGTCTGACCCACGCAGAGCTCTGGGACTCATCCAAAGAAAGGCATTGAGCCATAAAATATACCAGTTGTAGAGGAAGGATCCTCCAGGGAGACCTGCTGCTATCTGCAGAAAACCCTGGAGTGCTGATTGTGGACCTAGTGTCTTTCTTTACCCTCAAGGACACACTGATGTGTTTCAAGAAAGCCATAAATAACATCTACATGAATATTCCCCAAGGGTAGTGTCTCCAAAAATGAACTGTGAACACTCTAAGGCAAACCTTTCTCCCTAAGAAAGGGAAAGGTATGCATATGCAGACACTGAATCATTCTATTCTCATTTATTTTCTTTAGGAACTTCAACTGAAGTTTGGACCTTTTCAAAGAAACCTCAGAAAATGTTTCTATGTTCCTTTTTTACATCTGATCTTTCTAGAATACATGGTTGTTTTGTGATAGGAATTGTTTTACGTGTTTTAAAACCATATCTGCATGCAGGGCTCCACCTCATGAAAAAATACATTAAAAATCTTTTGTGCCAGTGGTAATATTTCAGTAAAGATTATCTTCTTGATCACAACAACACATTTCAAGGAAATAGATGTGTATGACACAATATCCTATTGGTTCAACTGGTGAGTACTAATAGGCTTTCCATTTGTAAGCAGCAACCTCTTCTCTAATTATAAAAAACCAATTTGTTGTTGATCTGCTAATAGCCATGCTAACTCAGACACGTTGTAGCTTGCTGAGAATAAGAGATTGAAAAATAAATGGGTATCGTACCTTAACTGACTTTCCTTGAAATAGCACTGAAGAACAATATGCTATTGTCTCCAAATTGATGTCTCTCCTTGTAAATTCCCTGGGAAATTTCAGGTGCTGTACATAAGGAAAGGCAAAATATATAAAATCATACCAAAGTATAAGATTCAAGCTTATCTGAGAGCCATATTTCATATATTTTAATTACTGTTATTTTTAGTTTAATTGCAGCTGTTTCTTGTAGAAGTGTTGGTACTATGTCATCATTCAGCCTTCATTTATTCTCTGATCTGACAGCCCTAGATGCATTTGTGTTGATGGCTTAATTGTTTCTTTCCCTGAGCAAGTGCAAGGAGGGGAAGCTCACAGGGTGCCATGCCAGGTTATCTTAACTACAAGGACTGCAACAATTTGTGACTAGCAAGCAGACATACTTAAAAACATATTTCATGGAGAAAAGAAAAGAATTATTTATGAGCATGTTTGGGATACAAATTAAATCTGAAGGCAAAAGCAAGAGCAAAGAATACTTAAAACCAAATTATTTCATGTGTAATCAGAAAAGATAATTGTTTTGACTTTTTTCCGCACAGATTTCTACTTTTCATGTTTTCGTTTTATTGCCTTTTACAACAACTAGAATGACTACAATAAATAGAAACAAAAATAAAGGAGAGAAATTTCAGCAGGCAAGAAAGAAGCAACCCACACACACTTTCAAAGACAAGAAAATCTGTGGAATAAAATTTTTTTTTTAAATCCTTTGTAGTAATAAAGGTTTAAAATGGTAGCGTTTTACTCTACCAGCTAACTTTTTTACCTACATAATAGGCTTATTTTGTTGGTCTATCCAATGGCATTTAAAGGCAAAAAGAAATTAATCCTGGCTGTGTCTCTGCAAAGGTGACCCATTGGGCTAGGCTGGCTAGGCTAAGCTGTATTTCCCAGTCTGGGAAAATTCAGATGTTCATAAAAATATGAAGTTTTTTTCATTAGCAGGCATTTAAAGTTTTTTTAACTGTTTTTCCTCCCCTGTCTGTTGCTTGTGTATTAGTGCTGCCATATGGAATGTAAGATTCCAACCTATCTGTTATATGACATCTTACAGCCTCATTTTGCACCCTAATATTTAACGTCTTCAGAATTTTCAGAGGGAGAAAAAATGGTTTTCTTAATATATAACTAACAGCTAGTTATGCTGAGAAAAGTGGAGTTGTGTTACTGAGAGAGTGAGCTAGGTCCAGTCTCCAAGATCCTTTAGCTGTACTTCTTCATTTGAAGTGAGTTTGAACTTTGTTGCCTATAGTGAGCTACTCACACATAAAGATTTTCATTTGTGAGAGAAAATTATAATGGAGATTTTTTTTGTGCCTATTCTAATTAAAAATACTTGCAGCACTGTAGCACCACCTGCAGGAGGCCTTTTATTTTAGTAGGGTACTCAGCATACTATGGGCAAGCTTCTGTGGGAACATTTTAACCCAAAACACTAGAAACCCAGAGATTTTACAAAGGGATTAATAAAATTAAAAAAGAGAAAAAAGGAGAGAAACTCATGATAACCCTTCTGCACACTTGGAAAAACCATGCAATATGTGCTATTTCAGATCATTTTAGATCTTGATTTTTAATTGTTTTCTTTTTACCAAGTTGCTGCAAGAAATTGCTCTTAAAATTAGTTTTCCAATTGATTGCTTAAATTGTAGAGAGTAATATTGCAAATTTTCAGACTGATGTAGATGTATAGATTAGACGTGTTTAATACCCAAGGTGCACACACTCCTACAAGCAATGGAGATCCTGGGGCCTGACTTCTAGTAGATCAAAGCCAGGAGGGACCAACCCTATAGGTAGGTACCTACCCTGTAGGGTAGGGAAGGATTTCCCATGCACAGAGAAGCTGCTTGAGGGCTTGGGTTTGCATGGCTGAGCATGGGTCACCAGCTCCAGCTTCTCCACAGATTACGCCTTTCCATACATGGTGGAGGCTCACACTGCCCTAGGACCAGTGGAACAGCAACCCTTCCCTTGTGCAGCTGTGACATCCATTATGGCAAATCCAAGGAACCTCAGGGATTGAGTAGGGGCCAGAAATGTAATAGAAATTCATCTGTGTGGCCTTTTTGGTTTTTTTTTAAGTAAGTTCAAGGCCATAATTCCTATATATTCAAGAATTTTTAAAATTTAGACACCTGAGCATATCAGCTTAAGCTTTTTATCCCACCCCTGAATATCAAGGCTACTGTTGTAGGCAATTTATCATGACAGTCCAGACACCATTAACAGGGACATCCCTGGACTCAGGACTGGGTCATGGAAACAAACACTGCATTTCCATTAACTTTACTGGCAGGACTGAACTATCTGGCGGGTAGCATCCAGTCTCGATGATGGGATCAGAGATGCCCATGACTTTCACCACCCGCATCCAGAAGTCTCCAGTGCAGAAAGGACTGACACCCCAAAGGGAAGGACTGAAGCCCCAAGAGAAGAACTGCTCACTGCCAGGTGCAATGGGTGCAGATGAGGGAAAACACTGCCACACCGCTCCAGGGCCCTGTCACTGCTGCAGTTTTCTGCATAGTGCAGATATAAAGTAGAGTGTCCAAGCCTCCCCGAAGAGCCAGCCACAGCACATTAGACGAGATATCAGCAAGACCAGCAGACCGTGGAAAATTAGTGGGGAAAGGGAGGAATGAGGACCTGTGATTTGCAACGGTTGGTCACGCTGTGCAGATTTCTGGGGTATTTCATGCATGTGTGACTGCAGATACAAAACACATATGTAAAGCAGCTTTGCTCCTCTGCATGCAAGCGCTCACAAACTGTAAATCTTCAGTATGCTTCTGACTTGACATTTTTTCATTGTGTGGCCCCTCCTTACTTACGGCACAGGATGTGTGCAGACCAGGATCAGCAAGGGAAGGAGCAAAGGTAAAACTACATCAGGTAAGACAGAAAGGTTCTGTGACATACTGCCATTCGGTGCAGGGGAAAAAGGCTGAGGGTGAAGAATGCATAAGAGCCTGTCTTCCCTTTTGCCCAAAACCCCTGCAAACCCAGCCCTACTGGTGGTGGAGCTGCATACCCAACCTAAGCAATGCTGCTCCTCCCTGGGCTGAGCACCTGAAGAAAGGTTTCAGGGAGACAAAAACACTTCTATCCTTACAAAGGTTGTGCGAGCAGCACCCCATGAGACTTTGCTTCACCTTTGAAAATGTGACTCTAATAGCTGCAGTCTTGATGTGTTTGCTTTCCGTTTTAGCTGATTTTCAAGTGTGTCACTCACAACAGCCTGTTCAGTGGTGCTGAAGGAGACATGGGTACACTAGCTGGCAAAGGGATTTTGCTTTTTAAAAAGGTACTTGATTTTGTGAGAAAAAGTACTAACAAACCTTCTGTTTCCTGGCAGCAAATCATGTGGGTGCTATTGTTTCAAAGTGATGCAAAGAAAGGAAAATGGGGTTAAAAATACAGATTTGCTTGTGAAAGTTTGTCTCTTTTTATTACGATTTCCCTCATTCCCTCTTTTCCATTCCCTCTGCCCCGGTTCACTCTCCTGTTTTCTCACTCTCTTACACTCTGTGCACACGTACATGTGCACATGTATGCATATGTCTTTTTTTCTGCCAAGAAGGTCAAGCCTCAGTAAATTACTGTATAGTCCTGTCTCATAGCAGCTCGCCTGTTGTCTCTTCTAGGCAATTTGGTGCCAACTGGATTAAATCAGAGCAGTTGCTTTCCCCACAAGAGCAGAAGAAGGTGCAGGAGATTAAAATAAAGATCACCCAACTCCGTAGCACAACAAATTAGCTCAGGCCATTAAGCATAATGGCCTCTCAGAGGCCAAAGGGGTCAGCTATTAGTTCAAAATAATGACCTTCAGTCCAGGCAGGAGGAAGTATACACACAGATGCCTGTCATTCTCCTGATTCAGTTTTCAAAAGATCTACCTCGCTCCACATTTTGTTCAGCTAAAACGTTTAACACATTTAATGGGACCTGATGTGTTTTGTTTTGTGGGGGTTACTTTAAGGCTGATGTGGGAGTTTGAAATTAACCATGTGGAGGCTTCTAAAAGATCCAGGCACAGTTATTCCAATTAACAACATGGAAACATGGTTTGCTTAATTTTGAACCTACTTAAACATCAAAGGTTCAAAAGTTCAGTGCAAATGTTCATAGATTACATTCTTTCAGAAAGGAAGGGAGAATTAAAAACAAAAATAAATAATTTACCAGGCTATTTTATATAGACTGCATATCATATGAAATATGAACTGGTCAAGGAAAATGTTGAAAGGACTGGACTGGGATTCGGGGGATGTAGATTAAATTCCCTGTCTCTGTTGCAAACTTCCTGTGTGGCCTGGAGCAGACTGCATTACTGACTCTGTGTTTTAGTTTTTGACACGTGCGTGGGGTGCAGCTAATGAGTCCTTTCTCCTGCACTTTGTCTCCTTTCCCTGCTTAGAGATGCCCTTTAGAGTAAGGTCTGCAGATCTTCTCTTAATGAATATATATACAGAAATGAATACTCAATACAGGATTCACCTCAACTTTGAATACTGCCAAAGAAGAACTAGAAAAACAATAATTAAAAACAGTAGGTTGGCTTTCAGGAAATTCTTGGCTCCATCACAAATTTCCTGTGTGACTTTCACAAAGTCATTTAATCTCTCTCTGAATCAGCTCCACGACCATAAAAATACTGCTCAGTAATGTAGTGTGTGATACATCCATTCATGATTGTAAGGCATGTGACAATATAATTGGAGGCCCAAGATGCATCTAGGTAGGCTTTGTTTGATGAATAAAAGCTCAATATCTGTCCATATCACAGGCATGCCTTTTAGGGAGGGTGTCTTGAAACTCCTAACATATGCAGGGTTCAGCCCAATGAGGGAGATGGAGAACTAGTGGAACACAGATACGTCACACTGTATATGGTCTCCATATATGTCAGCCTTGAATTTCAAGCCCAATTATAATGTGAAACACACAAAAACCGCAAACCTATTTGTCTGTTTAAATTGGGGTGAAGAGAGGATTAGAGGAGAGGGAAAAGTCTATGAATTCGACAAGTTTTGTGAACCACAATCGGCAGGAAAGAAAGTTCACAAATGCTTGAACCCCGTTGCTTTTTGTCGTACCTTGCTCCAACATGGAGAAGTCTGAATTTATGACTGTTTATGGTATGAGAACTACACAGTTTTTGTGAAAGTATGAAAGCTGTTGTTGAGTATAATAAAAAGAATTAAATCACCAAACTGTTTTCACAGGCGGTTAAAAGGTCTGACATAAATCTTCAAAGGGTAGGCAGAAACTCTGTCCTTAATCTGCTTTGTTGTGCTCAGGTCCTGCAGGCAACGCATATGGTATGTAGTGTGAGACTTTTATAAAGCCTATTGGGAAAAAGGGGCTGATAAGGGTGAAACTGTATCATTAGGCTAACACTGGATTTTTCTGCTTTCATGAGCAGATATTGAAAAATAAAGCTTTTTATTTAAAACTGATTATTTTTAGAATAAGTGAATGCAATTGTGAGCCCTTCATTTTCTGTGGAGGTCTTGTGAGCGTGTGTGTTTAAGAGAAGGAAAAAAATGTATAAGGGATGGGTTGGTGTATGCAATGGTCTCTCCATCTTTCAGTAATGCCAATTAATCATGCTCTCTGCTGGTAAGATGAACTTAACCAAATGAGCTTTCACCATACATCATCTGCCAGCAGGATTGCAACAGCTGCATGACAGGGCCAAGAGTCCCAACTGCAAAATGCCCAATAGCATTTCTGGGGATCTACTTAGAGAGCTTCAGTGGGACTTTGCCATTACAATTTCGTACTTGGGATGATATTTTTTCCTAGGTGATATAGTAGAGCATTATAGAAAACAGGCTTACAAAATATGAACTAGATCTTTGAAAATGTTTTTAAGATGTGCAAGAGTGAAAACCCCCCTAAAGTTCATTTATACCCAAAGAAACTCATTAGGAGACGAGGTACCTTATGATTTTAAGTTTAATGACTAAAGAGGAGACCATTCTTATTAATTAACATTAATCAAATGTTGATAAGAGAAAAACTAAATTAGAAAAATCATTAAAGAAAATATCACTCCCAGGCCAACACTGATGCCATTTATATATAAATGAGTTTTATATTGGAATTATAATATAAACTGCTGAAAATAGGGTTTACAATGGAAATATTGACAGATCCTTAACTGAAGAATCATAGCATGCTACAGGTGCTTTTATAAACATACCAGGCATGATGGTCTTGAGCCAAAAAAGTGCTTCTTAAAAAATGTATTAAAAATTAATTTATTCCTTATGTACATCTAAGTTAAAACTTCTCAGCACAAGCTTTATCATTTCCCTCAAGGCTCATGTCTATCCATTGCAGACAACAAAAATGCACTCTATATAAGATAAACTGGAACGCCCGAGTCCTCCATGGAATAAGTGGAATGTTTTGCTCATAGATAGCATACTATGCACACTGCATGTGTACAAAACTGTACCCAGAATACAACTATGAAACAGCCAACCCTAATGAAATCTGGGTTTGCCTTATCTTCTAGCTTTACCATGCAGCACAGGCAACCACGCGGTGCACAGGAGAACATATGAGGGACATATCATGATGCAGAGTTTAGGTGGGGTCACAGCTTGTGGGGGCACAGCTAGTGAGGGCATGTGACCAGTCCTGCTGGCCCTCTGCCCAGCCCTAAGGACATGTGTGGGAATCTACCCCTGGGGTACCAGGGAAGGACACCCATCACAAAGGCATAGTGTGTGCCTATATGACTGGATGTGCTTTGCGCCCATGGTCTCTCTTTTCTCCTCCCCTTGCTCTCCCTCCTCTATTGGGACAAAGCAAGGCAAGCAAAAAGCTTCTTTCCCAAACAGGGTCCCCCTCTGCCAGCCAGGGAGCATTGGGGTTTGGCAACAGTTGCCGCCACTTCTGCAACTGAAAAAGAAACAGAGTACAATTTGAAAATTGGATATGGTCTGCAAATGAAATCTGACATGCAAACAGCTAAGAATGTGGGTTATTTGTGATACCCAGCCCCACATCTGCACACAATTTGCACAATGGATTCCTGTCATTTTCTAGGGCTGAAACAAAACCCAAGTTCATCAAGCCCCACAACTTTTGAGGGCTGAAATTTTTAGCAGAATCTTGCAGTTTGGTTTCCCCTCAGACAGAAACATTTCTCACTGTAACTCCTCTTCTAATTGGTGAGCATATTCTCAGCCACAGCCACACATGGCTGAAGATAAGCCTAGGGCAACATCAAGAAGAAGCTGCAACATTTCTTTAAGAAACGAGTATAACTATATTTCCTGTTAGACATGGAAAATAAGATTAGAGGTGATATTACGACAAAGGCCTTGTGTGAAATGAGGAATAAATGTCATTAATACCCCCTAATGGGCAAAATGGTCTCCCACCTGCATGAATGTATCAGGCCTGTATTAGATTGTCATACATGACTGATAGTGAAATAAAAACACTTTCCACTGAACAGGAAAAAAAGGCTCATGATGTAAATTCATTTACAGTGGATTCATTTGCAAAGAGATTGATCCAATCAAAGACTAAGAAATTGAGTTCAAATTGATTTTATTACATGAAGACTAGGATCATGTTATAAATGTCTGTAATGTACACAGCAAGTAAAAACTAAACAAAGCAAATGAAGGAAAATCCTTCTTCACCCTGAAAGGAGTATGTGCCCTTTATTTCTTCCTGCTAGTATCAGATACAAGATAGTGAAACATAAAATGTCTCTCTTAACAATGGTTCCTCTTAAGATAGTTTTCTCTATGTGACATTTACTAAACAGTGACATCTATTGGGGATCGGTATTTAAAGAAATTGGGAAACAGGAGTTTCCCAAGACTTGACTGATCAAACCATTTGAAATTACCTGTTATAGGACACAATTCTGAATTAAAGATGGATGAAATGAATTTATAGATCTTTTCTATCTCTAGGGCTAAATCATATTAGGAGACCATGTTATTAGGAGACAGACTGAGGCAGCTGTGGGTGGAGAGGTATTGGTGTGTGAAATTTCTCTGCAGTATTTTCTGGGCCTCCAGTGCAGTATATGTGGCAGAAAAACTTTCTCCATACTTCTAAAATACGCAATATAGATGCATGTTCTCCACTATGGAGTAGCTTCAAAGCTAGGGGTCCAGGTGAAGGACTGTGTCTCCTGTTCTTTCCCAGGCAGTACTCTTCCCTTCGCCAGGGGGAGGGTGAAATGCCTGTCCTTCCACTCACCTAAAGTGGCCCTTTCTTTCTAGGACTGTCAGAATGAAGCAAATCGCACAACTATTAGTGTGCAGTCTTATCAGAAATGCGAAAAAACCCTGTTAGAATGGACTAAATAACAGCAAAACTAGAGCTCTTGTTCCATTGCTGTGAGGAAACTGGGTCTGACTTCTCAGCTCCTTCCACACACTACTGGGAGTGGTCAAACTGGTGCTGCCAGCCTCCTCGGAGCCATCTCTGCCCCACGATAAAACAGCCCATTCCTCAACCTCTCCTCAAAGGGCAACTGCTCCAGCCCTGACCAGCCAAAGTCCCCTTGCTGAATGCACACCAGTTTGTCCACGTTTTGTACTGAGGAGAGCCCCAAACCAGTATTTGGTCATGGTCTCATGAATGCAGAGAGGAGGGGGTTAATCCCATCCCTAGATGGACGGACCAAGATCCTGCTGCCTGGTGTCTGTTGGCTCCTGAATGGCTCATGGTGCCCCAGGACACAGAGCTGCTTCCCAGCACAGCCACCCTTGCACCCTTGCAGTGTTATATCCTCAGAGGTCCCAGAGTTTGCATTGATCCTCCTTGAATTTCACAAGATTGCTGTTGGCTCACCCCTCCAGCCAGACTGGGCCCTGAGGTGACAAGCAGTGTTGTTTCTCCTGAAACAATTTTGAAACAATTTTAAGAACAATACACATGCCTTGGAATCTCTTCAGCACATTTCTGAAGGCAGCTCCAGGGTTAGATGACTTTCTGAAGTGAAGCTGGCAAGCAGTGGCTGAGAGGCAAGCCAGGCTATTTCCCACAGTAGTTCAGTTGCTGTGTTTTTGATTTATATTGTTATTTTCTAAATGGTACATTTTAAAAGTAAAAATATAAAAACCAACTTAAGCTATGTAGCCTAATACATGCTTAGAAGAAAAATGAAATGTGTGCTGAGAACCTGCATACTTAATTTCTGTGGCATGGCCTCAGTTTCAGGTTGACCTGGAGTTTTTCAAAAGAAAATACAAATACTTTGCAATTAAATTTTTCTAATGAAAATATATTGATTTTCCATAATGACATCCAGAATGGAATTTCTAATCTGAACCAGAACAAATGTGTAGCACCTCTAAATAGTCCCTGCCTAGGGCCCACTTTTGGGAGAGCAGAGACCCAGACCCATAATCCTGTGCTCAGCTCCAAAAAAGGAATTCCAGCCTCCCAGTGAGTCCCTAGTAGATTGCTCTGCTCAGTTTCCAAAACAGTTTTTGGAAGACTTTGATTTTATTTCAACAGAGAAAAAAAAAGTTTCCAAACCTCAACATTTTTTGTTAAACAGAATTTTCCCATATATTATTGCTGTTGCAAATCCCCCAAGAGTTTCTATAATAATCAAAAAGGAGTGCTGCTTCCAGAAAAATCCCAAATCAAATCCAAGGGGTAGAAAGAAGAGATACAGCATTTTGGGAGGTCACAGGTTGTGTGACCCCATTCTAGCACACAGGGAAGGAGATTGTTACCATCATGTTAAGTGCCCACAGCAGTAATCCAGCCTGGCCTGTTTAGGGGAAAGGAGCTTGAAGTTGTGCAACCTCCCACATGCTGTTCCCCACATAGGCACTGCTCCCTGTGCACACAACCATCTGTCTCCACATCCTCCTTTCCCTGCCTTGGCAGCCACCTCCTTTTCCACATTTCCCTACCACAAACATAGCAGCCCTCCTCAAACATCCCTGTGGCAGGAGCTGCCACTGCCAACCCTATCCTTCTGCTCGCTTGCCAGTAGGAGCAGGGTGACAGGTAAGCAGGGGAGAATAATGCTCTCATATGGGAAGGAGGAAAAGGTGTAGATATGAGTATGCACAGCCCAGCCCTGCTCATCTGGGAAGAGAGAAGGGAGTCAGGGTCCTTCATGAAGCAGAGAGGGAATGGGCTCATTCCCTGCCTGACTCTCCTTCCTTCATCTCCCAGGATTGCCCAAGCACATTGCTTTGCCTGCTGTTGATCTACTAACAGTCAGAACTATGCTATGCCTGGTATTAAAGACATTTGCAGACACATCACCTAGATGCTTTATCCAGGTCAGGTACCCCCAGGCTATATCTGTTTGGGTGTCACTGACAGGGTGATGGTGAGAGCAGGAGCTCTAGGTCTACACAGACACTCGTGGTGTACACGTAGGTGTTTGGCTGTCAGCATCACTACCTTGCTAATTTGCAGCAGCTTGAGCATAGCTCCTACCTCTAGTTCATGGGGCTGCTTAGTTAGGCTCGATTAACATGTGATAGTTAGTCCACTTCTACCTTAATTCTCCATCTGCAGTATGGGGAAAATACATATGTTTCCCTGTTTTCCAGGATAAACACATTACAAAATTGTAAAGGTCTGTGTGGGGACCAGAAACAGAAAAAATAAGTTTTCCTGTTAAAGTGGGTGGAGTTTCTAAGGGAAGGGAGACAAACTCTACTTTCTGTAATAGAATAATAGTTTCAGCCTGGAGAAAAAACCTAGAAGTGGTCTCAGGTAGGAAGCTGTACTTTTTTGTCAAAGTGCTAAGACACTACTTCAAGACTTAACAGTTTTGCATTTTTCTTTCACCAAAAAGGATGAGCTCTTGGTTGAACGCTCAGCAACAAACAGCTGATAGTGAAGTGGGGATTTCTCATGTCCTGATGTCAGTGAGAAAACACCACCTTTGTGGAAAAAAGAAAGCACTGTTTGCTCAAAGAGCAGTTTCACAGATAGTTGATCTTTTTGCTCCTATGTGGACAAGAATTTTTCTGGCTCTGCAACCCTCCTCTCTCTGTCTCTTCCCTCAGACCTTTCTCTGCTCTGCAGTGGTATACACTTCCTCAGCCTCTTGTCTCTGAGATAAAAATGAAAAGAACAATACTACTAACCAATCCAGAGCTGCACTGTATTTAAAGCAACCATAATTAACATCCTCTTGAGCTGACCTGAAAGCTCCTGAGGTTTTTTTGCCCCATAAGAGACTCCTTAGGGGTATAAGCAGCTCTGGGAAGAGATCCCTGTGGAATTTTTAATTACCAGAGATCCTGTATAGATCTGGGTCTTCAACTCAACATCCCCAAATACGAAAGGGAAACAACCAAGTGCAGGTGTGAAGAGGGTGAACACCTCATCTATTCCCTGCAACAGCTCTGGCTGGCACAAATTCCACCAACAGGAGCATCAGGCTTTCTTCAGGATTCTCTCAGCAGGTTTCCACAGACCTCATGTGCTTGGCCCAGCATGTGATAAATTTGCCAGCTATGCTAACACACACTCTGCATGGTGCTTTAATTATTTGCGAAAACAAAGGATTAATGCAAAACCTCCTGATCTGACACATAGAAACAGTTATACCCCAGGATAGAAAATGGGTGTTTCTCCACACAGATCTGCAAAGGCACCTGCACTTAATATCCCAAGCTGTGTTTACTAGAGCATTCAGCCAGCACTTATTTGTGTCTATTTTCCCTCTGTAGCAGGAAAATAAAGGTTTTTTAGATTAGTTGGATACTCTCCTGCTCCATGAGACTTTAGGCTCTCTCCTAACCCTGTTCCCAATCCATGTCTTCCATCAGCTTGGGCATCACAGGGCACTCCAGTGCTTGGAGGCTGAATGTGAAGGACCATAACTCCCTACACACTACATCTCTTGTCTCAAAGAGCAGTTGTTAATTTATTTTTCTTTAATTTGAAAAGCATTTACCCAATTGTATCATTACTTTTGTTTATATGATATTTGAAACCTCCCATTATTGATGTTGTCCAACACTTCAATATAAGAGTGCTTCTATTTACTTGTTTCGCTGCCAAATTTCCACATTCTCACGCAAAGTGCTTTCCTCTGTCTGATTATTTTTGAGCGTTTTTTTCAAAATCAGCCCAAATCCCATTTTTTGGAACAAAGCTGAGAATAAGGTTTTCATCTCCCATATTAAAAGTTTTTTATGATACCTTTGTATTATGCAATATCTTTCTATCTCAGAGCAGGGACTGGAAATTGACTGGCATAATATCCTTAGTATTAACGCACACATTTAGCCTCTTAAAGGAAAATTTTCTACTTTAGGCCCAATTTCAGAAAAAAAAATGTAGTTGTTAAGGATAAGGGTTAAGGATATACATGCAAAAAAAAACATTTTAGTGCGTCATTTGTCAGCCTTATTGATAATGATTTCAGTATATTATTTATCTATGTTATTTTATTAAAGTACTTTAAAAACTTATTTTCCAAGTCACCTTTTTACATCTTTCTGAGTAGATTCTTTAGCATATTAAAATTCACAGACATATATGTGCATGCACACACACATACACACACACACAAATCTCTAACTACAGCATTGATTAACAGTAAACTCAAAGCTTACAGGCTGGAGTAGCACAAATAATTATTACAATCAACATTAAGAGATTTTTTTAATATAATTTATAAAATAGCTACAGTGGCACTGTGTGTGGCTTCTTGTATTGAAAACAACTATTATTTGCCATTTCTACCACACACATTGCTGATTGAATTATACTTTAAAAATAGTGCCTCTCCTTTGCCAGGCTTTGAAGGCACTCAGCTGGAAGGGTAGAGAAAAGAAGTGTCTAGGGTGTTCACAAAGAAGATGTGTCAGACCTTGATACCAGTGCTACTGGTGTAAGTCTCTAGTAAATCTACTCACTGTATTCATGGGTATTGTGGATCAGTATAAAGCAATATACTTTGGTCCTTTGGGTAATAACAAGATACAGAAGAAAGTAAGATAAAAAAATTAAATGTAGAGAAGATAGGCTGCACCACAGTGATGACTTGGCTGTTAGGGCTGAAATATCAGCCTTTTGAGTCTTGCTTGTGGTGCATGTTTCACTTCAGGAAAATGATCAAAGTATGATCTACTCTAATCAGGTTTACCCATTCCTACATTCAGTCACATCAACTCCACAGATCACACCTTGCAGCCATTTTTACAGCAAAAGAGCAGAAGTATAGGGATAGTCAGACACTTGTAGCATCTGCAGTTCCTTGACACTGGCCAAAGAGGACCAGGAGAAAAGTCAGCTCTCAGTAGTTCCGTGAAAGACCATGCACTTTTACACTTTCACCTCGTGTTTTGTGTGCCTCCATGCTATGCCCTTGTGATTTGGTCTCACATGACCTTTTCTACACATACTTCAGAGCTGCTGATATTGCCAATGCAGTGCATGACAAGCTGACTGCATACAGAAACATGGATTTATATCACATCTATTTTCTTTTTTGTGTTAAGTCTCATCTCTCATCTGTCTGTGCAAAGGAGCTAATAAAATCAGGGTGGGTTCCTGGGATATTCATCATGTACAGTATTATGTTTTGTTTCAGTATGAAATAGCTGTATAAGGATTATAAAAATGTGATTTGCCAAAAGTATTTCAGATATTTGGAAAAGGATTTAGTGCAATTTTCCTTATAAAAATAGCCAATTCCTTCTGCATTGACTAATGTGATGTACATAAAGTTTTTTGGCAGCCACACAGATGGACGTGTTTCAGCTGTTGTTCATATAGACAGATCATTCTAGAGACTTACAGATGTGATGCACATTAAAAATGTAGCACTACAAGCCTTTGTAACATTCATAGGTGTTTTAGGAGGTGAAGAGCAAAACCTTGACATTCCGCTGGCATCATACTGTTTTCATTGGGGGAGGAATTGTGTTCATAAAGTCAGAGCAAAACCTCAGGACCAGTCCTAAGCTAAACACCACAGCTGGAGTCCAGAGGAACCTGAAAAAGCTGCAGAACTCTGCACAGATGCTACTGTGCAAGATAAATGTATGGATGATAAAGTTCCTGAACAGTGATGGACAGGGCTCCATGCTGAGCACCTACTTCATACCCTATTTCAGGATCCCCAAGGGGTCCTTCATGCTCCTGGGTGCCAAAACATACTGGAGGTATTGGCTGAAACCAGATCCCTCTGTGCCTCCCATATCTCTGCTGAGAAGAAGTGTATTACCTCAATGAGATGGGACCATCCAGACCTGCAGAGAAAGGGAATGTGTTTGCTTTTGAGGATGCATTTGCAGAAGCAGGAGAATGCTGAAGCCTGGAGCATGTCTACTGTGCCAGCTGCAGGACAAGAGTCACTCTCCACAAGCTTGCTGACATCCTTTGTAAGACGTTGCAGAAAGCCTGGCCTGACTGCTTGATATGCAGGAAAACTGGACTCACACACTGCAAACTACATGCATATCATACCTCTCCTTGTGAAAATGAATCCTCTGAGCCTGCCCATTCTGCTATCTATACACTCCAGAGCTGGTTTTGTTAGGTTTAATGTACATGAGCTGGAAAACTCATCTGCTCACGTGCTGTAAGTCTGATACATCCCAAATTTAAGCAGGCTAACAACATATGTGATTTGCATTGCACACAGCTATTTTCTGTCTAGTATTTCAGAAAAAAAAATATAGGAGCCCTAGGCCACTTTATCATATAATTGGAGTTCACCTAGCACTCCCTTTGAGAATCAGGGCTCACTAAGCCTTGTATATATTGCTGTGTGCTTGTTATGTGTTCAGTGTTACACCAGGACAAAAATAGAATCTTTCCATAAAAAAAATTATAAACTCAGAGATAGAGAAAGGCAAGAAACACTGGAAACCTAGAAATAATTGATTCATACTCTTTAATAATTAAAAGCATCCTTCTGAGCATCCAGGCAAAGGAGGGATACTATTTGGGAGTATCTTTCATTAAAACTTAAAATACAGAAAATAAGACTTATTTTGAGGGGAAAGGTGGGAATGTGAATCACAAGAAAGTCACATGTCTGTATGAGGAGAGAATCCTAGTAGGTGGTTCTACCATTGACTCATTTTTTATTTTATGAAATAAAGTCCTGAATAGTAAAATTCTACAGATCTTAAATTGCCTTCACTGAAGAGAGCCATGAACCTTCAGATTTTCAATATGTATGAATCAATACACAGCTGTGGATGTCCTGGTGGTTTAGAGCTTTTTGCTACACTGTAGTTTGAGCGGGAAGAGAAAGCCTGCATTGTGAGAATGGATGAGCTTACACATTGAAGATAGATTGTTTTGGTTTACTACATAAAAATGACTGGGAAGAGAGAGAACTGAGGTCAGCATATGCACACCCTTGTGCTGTAACCCACAGACTGCCTTTTCTTAAGCTGGGAGAGTAACGGATATGCATAATGCAAAGCTTGCTACTGCAACATGTTCTACATTTTCACCTCTCATGGGTACGTAAGCACCAAGCTGAGGTTGCCAATCATCCTTAAAGATGCAGTTGGAATTATGCAGAACTGAGCCTGAAAGCACTAATACTGCAACTTGCTCCAGGCATCACTTTAAAGATATGAAAACGTAAGACTTTTCATATGCTCACTTCATTGTGTATAGAATATGCTGATATTGGGGCAATAAAACCATGGCAAAGTTTTGTGGCAGAGCAGGTCTAATCAAACAGTGGCAGAGCAGGTCTAATCTATGTGTCATTTCAGGTGTTAACAGTACATCAGAAAAGAGTGAATTGCAAGTTGCTATTCTGAAATGTCTTTCAAATGGAAGAAAATCATGTAAGTCTGAAAAGGCAAGCAAACAGATCTAGATACCTTTAAGTTCTAACAGCAGAAATGCAAAACTTTACATGTTGAAGACTGCATTTATCCCCGTTGAAGGATAAAAAAACATCCACCAAGATGTGCAGATATATAAACAGTCCTGCAATTTTAAGATGCAAAGAGGTGGGCCTACATAATCTGCATAGATCAGTATTTTTCCAGTAAACACCTACACTAATCTCTATGCTTGACCACAACCTGCAATTTTAAATTTAAATTTACACTAAATAGGGCAACCCTTTTTGATCCCCTAGCTTCCTTTCTCAGTGCTTCCACTTAGGGCACAAAGATACTTTCTCTGTATTACCTCCAAAGGAAGGTAGAAAGAAACCTGTATTTTAATGAAAATGAGGAATTTCATAAGGTTGACACTTCCAGGGTTTAACAAGTAATCATATTTACTCTACAAATACTAGCTCTTGCATAGGCCTCCAGTTATTGTGCCTGACACTAGCACAGCAAGAATGCTGGGTCAAATGCAATTAGACTGGAAGTAATGTTGGAGTAAAACTCAAATCTGTAACAGGATGAGAAGCTGACAGCAAAAGCCCATTTTCCTCCCTCATCACTAAGGTCATGGACAGTACAACAGAACACACTTATTGCATTACTTCTCTCCATCACTGTATCTAAAGAGAAAACAAATCACAAATTTATTTCTTGTTTAACATCCAGCAACGGCTCAGGTCTCAGCCTCTAGACTCAATTCAAATACTAATGTTCACACAAAGCTGCTAGACAAACAGAAGAATGTCAAATACAAGAATGTTTTTCATTTCTGTTTCTTTTTTTTCCCAAGAGAAAGATTCCTTAAGACATTTTGCATGAACTTCCTCCAAATGGTGCCACAGAACAGAGAAAAGAAAAATAAAATCCTTGTTATTTTGACATCTCAGTGTTGGCTGTAAGCAGTTGGTACAATTTTAAATCAGTGGTTGCACTCTTGAATCCTCATCACTGAGAAGAGAGAACTAACTCATACCTTGAAAAATCCTTAGTGAAACTCTCTGGAAAATAAACCAAGCTGTATTACATGCAATCTCTGAAGGAAGACTTA
>WEIV01016796.1:557-16088 GCA_013390005.1 Calyptomena viridis
AGGCTTTAACATCATCACCATATGTCAGACTGACTCACATTTTGCTTGTTAAAATATAACCTATTATTTTTATATTTGTTGTATAAACAGTAGCCAGGAAATACTTCTAAACTTCTATTACTCACACAGTATTTCCTTCTCCTCAGTTATTTAAGAGACTTATTCTTAAGCAGGCAGAGAATGGTCCTCCTGTTCATGATTTGTCTGTTTGGAGAAGTGCAAGCTTTATTGATTTCTCTTTCTGACATCTGAGTAGGAGTTGAACTCTGCATTGAGTAAGTGATGAGTGCATTTTGGCCTGTAAGTGTTCAGGCTACTTATTCAGTGAATATATTCAGACTAGGGAGACCAGAAGGTCTCTAGTTTCAAATACTTTGTTTAAAAAATAAAGTAAATGAACAACATTTTTACCAAACCTGTTTACAGTAGAATGTTTTTTATTGGATTTAAAGACTTCTCTTATTTTTTAAAAGTAGAGAAAAGATTTAAAACAGAAGCCTTCTTTAGCATTATATATGTATTCAGACACAAAGACTCTACCCTCACTGTTTACCATGTACTATCATATTTTCACTCACATAAATAAAAAATCATGTGTAAATCATACAGATTTTGAGCCTGGCCCCATTTCAGTTCTAATGCTTTAACAAAACTTGATTTCCATATGGCACAATTACCTACCTTTAGCTGTCAGTGAGGTCTTACAATATCGTTTGAAAAATTACTATTTCTCAGAATATAGTTTTTGTTACAAATGCAGAAGTTAACTGGCATAAATAGGTACTAGTAAAGAGGTACTAGCCAAGTGTTTGTAGAAATCAGGTAGTTATATCTTATCATATAGAGTATTTTCTGTCTACATTTAAAAAAAAATGGTTCACAAGATCATATTTGTCAAGTATTGCAAGAATCAACCAAGAGAGATTCAGGGGCTTGTGTTTCCTCAAACATCTCTTTTTTAAAACTTACACCTTCCGTTTGTCTGCATTTTTCAGTGTTGATGTAAACAATGCATAGCTTTTATTCTACTCTGTTTTTTCCTAGAGGATCTTTAGACACCTCTGGAAGTGTTCAAGGCCAGACTGGATAAGGCTTTAAACAACCTGGTCTAGTGTCCCCTCCAACCAAAACCATTCTACGATTCTGTTCTGTGAAGAGGTGGGCAGTGACTACAGAGATTATTCAGCGCTGCAGCAGCATCACCAGTTAGCAGAAAGTTAGGCAGCTCTGAAGAATGAGGTAGAAGTAGATGTGTGCATATGAGAAAGGTTCTCACAGCTGGAAGGGCCAGGATCAAGAAGAGAGCTGAGCTGCTAGTGTTGTCTGCAGAATTGGTTGTGAGGATAGACTGGAGAATCTCCAGAAAATTGATCTGGATTTGTCTCTGAGCAGCCTAGTCCACCTTTGCACCAGGGCATAACCTGGAAGTTGGCCCTACTTTGAATGGGGTTTGGTCTAGTCCACTATCTCTGGATCTATTTTTTTTTGTAATATCTGTCTGATGACATCTTCCAAGGCTGTTAATATAACTGCATAGTTCAAAACTGTTGTGGACTGTAAGAGTGAAAGTTTTAGCCAACGACATCTAACCTAGTCACTCTCACTTCTCTAAAAAAAATGGTATGATTTGTAAGATTTAATCCATGGAATTTTATAGAAGAGACTCGAAACAAAACAAAAATACCTGAAAAGCACCTATTTCTCTGACCATTTGGATGTAGATGACTGCAATGTGGAGATATGCAAGGTCTATTTTACCTCAAGTGTCAAAACAAGTGACAAATTATTAGAATAATGGTAAATATCAGAGGAAAAATCACATTCTCAAAATTCTCTGAGGGACCTATCAATCCAGTTTGCTTCCCCCAGGAGTCACTTATGCCTATTAGGTTCTTATGGCTCTGAGAGTTATTGTGGCTTAAATGCCTAATTCTCTCAAGTATATTTTAGAATGTGACTAGTACCCTCTATCGACATATAAGTAAGTTGATCACATGGCATAAAAGGAGGAAATCATGTAAATAAAGACCAAGACATTACTTAAAAACCTGTGAGACTTTCTTATATATTGGCTTATATTGAGTTAAATTATGCAAGCTATACAAAACATGTATGTGTGACTTTTACATGTAATGCTTTCTAACACTTCCATTCATGAGATGTCTCACCAGTGTATGCAACCTCCCACTTGCTCATTGCTGACAAAAACAGCAGTGGGTAAATCCATACATTTACCCCACAAGGAAAGAGTGGCATCAGTCACAAACATACTGTAAAAATCTGGGTTTAGAAAACATCTCTAGTCTTTCTTCATTACTACTACTAGCAAGATGCAACACAAAACCTTATGAAAAAGAGTGCAATAATAAAATTCCACAGATTACACTAACAATTCAGAATGAATAGTGTCTTACCATAAAAATCACGCTAGTGCTGATAGAATATGTTCTTTAACAATATGTTGGTGCTGATTCATTATTTTACAAGAGCAACTGGAGTAGAGATTACAATAATGAAATCAATAACAAAAGCTGTTCAGTTTACAAATTTGTTTTGGCTTTTTATAATCAGCAGTGGAGTAACATAATCTTGAGGTTAAGCCTCAGTGTTAGTGCTAGAAGAGCTCTTGAAGTCTTCAGCTGATCACATTATATGAGATGACAACAAAGACTGTGAATATTGTTTTCAAGAAGCAAGTATGACTACATTTTTTTGAAAAAGTGGACATTTGATTAGCCTTGCTAGAAGGTTACAGAAATTAAGAAAAGACCAGTTCTTCCTCAGGGTTCTGGCAGATAGATCACATATAGATCATATAGACGCCTTGAAGAAGCCACTCAAAAGCCGTTGCAGTTATTCCTTTGCATGCTGTGCTTTAGAAATATTCATTTGGGTGATGGCGACAAAGGCAAATGATGTGTGCATGACTTCAAGGTACACTGTAGAAGGTTTGCTACCAAGTGTAGCAAGCTGAACAGTTGTAACTTCCTGAGCTTTCAAGTCATCAAAATTATTTTTAAAAGACTACTATTTTGTGTTTCAAGTTAAGCAACTTGCTCAGATATGACTCAGAATTCTCTCAAATAATATTTTCCTCTTACTTATCTTTATACTATGAATAAACATATTCTGACATAATACAATATACAAATAAATACTGATTTAATAGAATTTTGTTACAGTGCTTGGGGGACAACTGGACCATTAGAAATGTGAGGAAAAGGTGTCTGTGGACAAAGTCAGTGTTGTTTTGCATAGGTAAAAAGGTAAATATGGCTGTATATCATCAGTCTAAAGACTAACTTCAACAAACACTAGTGGTTTTTGCTCGGAACACCAAAATCCTAGCAAGTACAGAGTGGCCTTTTCACTGGAGCATTGCACTAAAATCCAGCTACTAAATCTGATTAAGAACATTTTGGGCCAAACCTTGATCTAGACTATCATGTTTACTAACCATCAGTGGATATCTCTCGGCATTACATCTAATCTTTCTGGAATACATTGGTAGCTTTGATATTCACAGAACCTTTTAGAAATAAGCTCCACAATTTAAAAACTATTCCGTTCTCTTAGTGTGCATATCCCAAGGATTTAAGACATTTATAGGGTGCATAAATGTGTTTGTTCCTTGAGGTGCAACAAAGCTTGGGAAAAGCTGAAAGCAGGTAAAGCAACTGTGACTTGCATTAGTGCTGGTAAGGTTAGATGCTTGTAATGTGAATAAAGTGCACACAGTTTTCTTCTTGTGGGATTCTGATGAGCTTGAGGAAAATCAGGTTGACAAACAATCTCAGTGCACAGCACAAGCCAGGCTTTCACTTACCACTGCTTTGGCCCAATGAGGAGTATTTTAAGCTGATAAAGTATTAATTTAAATTGTGCTTTAGATGACCCTTATTTAAAAAAGATTTTCCACTTTCTAAAATTATTTGTATGTTTTGTAATATGTTTATGGCCAAATTGATTCACAATCCTTTGTTGGCTTTCCACCTGTCCTGGTTTGGGACAAATATATTCAGAGGGATATTCTCTGATAAGAAACAGGCCACAGTCACCCTCTCCCACCAGGTTCGAGACAAGAAATATTTCCTCAAAGGAAAGTGAAAGAAAAGATACAAAACTATTTATTTAACAAACACACAAGAAAATAATAATAATGCTAAAAAATAAATAATGAAGTCTCTCACTATGGAGAGAGAGCGAGAACCTGGCAGATTCAGAGTCCTTCTGTTAGTATGATGTCCCTTTTCCCCTTGCAGCTGGCTGATGGCGGGGGGCACCCCAGGCCAGGCTGGTGAAAGGGTCTCCTGGTGAGGTTTCGATGTTCTAGTGTCCCAAACAAGTCCAGAAAAGAAGAAAAGGAAACCAAAATCTCAGGAAAAAAAACAGGAGTTCGTTCCTCTCTGAAGAAAAAGCTGAGAGAGTGAGCTGCCTGGAAAAAAAACCCAAAACCTAGCCTGCTTTTCCCCCCCTTCCTCCCAAAATACAACAGAGAGGAGAGTGACCTTGAAACACAGGACTGCTTTGAAAAAGTTCCTTCAGATTTTTTTTCCTTTCTCTTCCCAGCCTCAGTTTAAAGGCACAAAATTCTTTTCTTTTCTTGCATAGAGTAGGCAATATGTGATATATCATAAAGTCACCCCAAGACACCACCTCTGTAGTTTCAAAATCTTTGGGGGTGAGGTATGGCAGGGAGGGCAGGGGACGGAAAGCAAAGGTCTAAAACTTGCCTACCACAGTCTTTCTCTCCACCATTGTAAAAGCTGATGCAGTTCATCTCGTCTGTAACCTGGTTTGATCACAGAGGACAAAAAACATTTGAGTTACCCTAGGAGGCCTTTGGTCAGAGTCCAGTAACAGATTCATGGCCAGATGCCTTACTTACTTTGCAGACCATGACTAACAAACAGCTATATAACCTTCAGCCTCTGTGGGTTCAACTGTTCCCAACCAGCTGGAAGATGCCATCAAAAACTTCATTTGCACTAAATATTTGATGATATTCAAAGGCTGACTTATTTTCTGCTCACTAGAAACATGGACAAGAGAAGACCACTGAAGGTACATAAGGGATAAAAGCAGCAATAGCCTTGTTGCAGAGTGGTCATTGGTTACTAAAACAGATAGGCAGATGTCTCAAACTGGAAATCTGTGCTTTTCTGAATGAACACACTTAGTAGCCCTACCCATGCTAGGAAATTAAAAAGCACCAGGGAATCTTCCCTACCACTGGATCTGGAGGCTGTACTTAGTCAGTTGTCCTGGTACAGTTTTGGCTTAAGCAATTTAGCAGCCTCAGAAGTAATTCCTGGGTATAATTTGTCAGCAGTAAAGACCAGAAACCACTCTTGATATCAGTGTAGACATATCCACTATATATGGCAGGGTAGGACTGTTCAGTACATTACATACAAATCATTCTGTACCTCAGTATCAGAGAGAAATCAAAGATGAATGCAGTTTTCTAATACGGATGGAGCTTTCTCATGTCAGCTTGCAACTTGTACATATCTGGCTCTTAATGCCTTAAGAAAAGGAAATCCTGGAGGAATCAGGTAATATTTTGTAAGTGCTTGGCAGAAATTCAGCTTACTCTGAAGCTGGCACCTGGTGACTGGTTGGCTAGTTAGTTAACTAGCCTGTATTGACTAGAGCTTCAATGACTAATGGGAACATAAAGGCAAGATAAACATTTCAATGTCATGATCAGGATCTGAATCCTGTCATCCTGTCTACTACAATGTGGTGACAACTTTATGGTGATTTTTCTCTGACTCTTGCAAATCTTTACCTTAAGTGTTACTGGGAGGAGTCCAAACTTCTGTGTTTGAACAAGAAACACTTGTCATCTTTTGAAGAAATTCCTACGTGTTTTTAGTTTTCATAACAGCCATGCATATTAACTTTTTTATCTGCATATTTAGCTCAGCAGAGACACTCAAGGATGTGCAGTGGCTGTTCAAAATGTCTGATTGTCTAAATAAATAGAAGATTAAAATGACCGCAAATACACTGCTGCAAGAAGTATCAACTTTATTAAAGGCTAGTATTCTTAATAGCATTTTCATGTCACAGCTAATTGAAATTAAAAAAATGTGCTCATGTGCTAAGGAACACAAGAAGTAAAGTTCCTAGTTGGTGGTGCAGGTGGAAAGAACTCCTATTTCATACTTTCCACATACATACAGGACAGACTGTAATGTAAATGGAGCAATATTATCCTGGAACAGTGAAAGGAATTCCATTGGAAATATAAGGCATATTACTGGAGGAGGTACTCATAATCTTCTCCACTGATACAAATTGTTCTCATATGTACTGTTTTATCTGAGGCATCTAATCTGCATTTTCAGAGCTTTTCTCAGAGGAAGACCTGAACTACGATACTTCAAAATATGAAACAAAACAGCCCTGAAATATATAATCTGTCTGTAGAACTAATGAAAGTATTTTCCTTAACATGACTGACATAAAACATTAAAGCGTCTTCATTTGTCTAACCTCTCAAACAAGAAGCTTCCCAGATGTTTTGCTCTACAGGGAGTTTAAAGCTTCTGAAGTGCAAATAAAATGCAAATCCAGTGAAGTGAGTAGCTACACTTTTTCTTTTATTAGGGAAAAATTTGTTCTTCTAGCTATAATATATCCTTTGTTTCCTTCTGGTTTTAAAACTGCAATGTTTTCATCTAAATTCAGCAGTGACAGCAACAGTAACTTAAATCTGCAGTTAAGCCCTATACAATTTAAAATACGATCTCCTAGAAAAAATTTCCCTGTCACATCAATGTGTTCCAGTCCTGAAGAAATGTATCATCAGGACAGGTGAAACTCATGTTTATTATTATTGGCAAATTTTCACCCAATTCTCAGTTCCCAAAAGATCATATTTCTTCTCATTGTTTTCATACTATGTTTAGGAAAAAATAAGCAAGTACGTATGAGACCCCCAAGCTGGACACATACAGGGTGAAAGTAAAATTGAAATCTGAGTGTACAATTTGTAGACATATATATGATGAATTTATAAAAAGGCATATGTGTAACTGTTAAATGTTAAGGTAGAAAACCATGCATATTTGTAGTGGGTTGACCCTGGCTGGAGGCCGAGTTCCCACTAAAGCCACTGTATCCCTCCATCTTCACCCGGGCAGAGAGAAAATGTAATGAAAGGCATTTGGGTCAAGATAAGGGCAGGGAGAGATCACTCATCAGTTATCATCATGAGCAAAGCAGACTTGGCTTTGGGAAATTAGCTTGAATTTGCTACCCATATAACCAGATCAGGGCATATGCAAAACAAAACCAAATCTTAAAACCACCTTCTCTCCACCCCTACCTTCTTTCCAGGCTCAACTTCATGCCTAGTTTCCCTACCTCCTTCTGCCAAGTGGTGCAGGGTGAGGGAAAATGAAGACTGCAGTCAGTTCATCACACATTTTCTCTGCTGCTCCTTCCCCCTGAGAGAGGGGGCTGCTCTCTTCACTTGCACTCTTCATCGGATCCAAAGTGGAGTCCCTGTCTTAGGAGACAGTCCTTCTGCACTTATCCAGCTTGGGTCCTTCCCACAGGCCTCCACGGGGTCACAAATCCTGTCAGCAAACCTGCCCCAGTGTGGGGTCCTGTCTCCATGGTGCCACAGGTCCTGCCAGGAGCCTCCTCCAGCATGATCTTCCTATGGGGTCATAGGCTCCTTCAGCTGCATCCACCTATTCTTCTATGGGGTCCTTTATAGGCTGTCAATGGATCTCTGCTCCACTGTGGACCTCTGTGGTGGTATGTGAGCTGAGAATGGTTTGTTCAGTTACCCCCCGTTACCCCCCCCTATATTTGGTTCATTCTGGTGTATGTATACTCCCCTGTTATGTAATCCCTCCAACTCCTCCCCAACTCCTCCCCTTCTTCCTGACCCTTCCCTGTCCATCACCCAAACCACCCCCCCCTTTTTCCAGCACCTTCCCTGTCTATCATTAGGCCCCTCCTGGAGAATCCCCTAATGCTCACCAGGTGACTGATGCACATGACCTCCCCTACTCCTCCCCTTGTCCCAGTTGGCTAATATACCATGTCAATCTTTCCCTCATCCCTCCTATCCCTCTTCCCCACTGGTTCATCCTAATCTCCTCCCCTGTTCCTTCCCACTGTTATAAACTGGTGCACCAAGCCCCAAACTGCTGTTCTGGGCTTGCTTCCCTCTGGCTGGCATAGGGGGAGACATTGTAACATCTGCTTGTTTCTCCTGACTGTGGTGAGGGCTCTGGGGAGTGATTGCCTCAGAGCCTGGAATAAAGTCAGATTGCAGCACCCCAGGAAAGACTCCCCGGCTCCTTTGTCCGTCGAAGTCGCTTGCTCAGGACCGAGTCTGTTGAAGGTCAGGCAGAGGCCTGTCCTTAAGCGTGGCCCTGTCTAAGCCCTGCAGAGGCAGGGAAAGTAACGGGGCTGTGTCTCCCCCTGTCACTGGCGGCTGCTGTCCAGCAAGTTAGCCTGGGGAGGAAAGTCGGCGGTGGACTGGACCACGACAGACCTCCACGGGCTTCGGGGGAACAGCCTGACTCACCATGGTCTTCATCACAGGCTGCAGGGGAATTTCTGCTCCAGCACCTGGAGCACATACTCCCCTTTCCTCTGCACTGAATTTGCAGTCTGCAGGGCTGTTCCTCACATATTCTCACTCCTCTCTTTGACTGAAGTTCCACTGAGTTTTTTCCACTTTCTTAAATCCATTATCCCAGAGGCACTGCCACCATTGCTGATGGGCTCAGACTTGGCCAGCATTGGGTCCATCTAGGAGCCAGCTGGAATTGAGTCTGTTGGACATGGGGGAAGATTCTGGCAGCTTCTCAGAGAAGCTACCCCTGTATCACCCCGCTATCAGAATCTGGCCATGCAAATGCAATACAAAATTTTAATTTTTTTTAAGTTCATCTCTCTCTATGAATAAATATTTACATGATCTCTAGTTTTTATATTCAATCATTTTTTTTGCTTTTCAGACTCCTGGAAGTATTTATAGGATTTTATATACAATGAGAGCAGGCCCAGATGCCACAGCTATGGCTGCAGATGTCACAGCTATGAAGGAGATGTATTTCATTAGGGACTGCTTCAGTATTCTGGTAAGTTCTTCATTTGACAATGTATTTCTAAGTCTTTTGGTCTGAATAGCCGCTTATGTAGGACCTATAATCACACAATTATAGAGTAATTCCACTGAAATAAAAGAGCTGAAAGATGCCTTGTATGGTCTCACTTATAAAAGTTATACACTAAAAAGGTTCAGATATATGCCCAGGCAGGAGAATTAGTACTGTTAAATCTTTGAAGTGTTTACAACCCTGTTGTAAACAAACCCATTGTTTACCACAGTGCAAGGCAGCTGCTGAAGGTTTGTATTGTGACACAATAGAATGATATGGCTCTGTTTCACTGGCACTAGAAATGTGCTAAACAATAGGTGTTTTGAGGAGCTCCACCTGCCCTGCCTGGGTCAATGGCTACTTTTTCCAGTTGTGATGTGCACACCCTCTCAAAAGATGCAGGGTCAGGTCCTTGGGTCTAACTTTGGACATTTTCTTATGCCAAAGAGCTCTATCAATCAAGTTAAACTCAACAACTGCAACATAGTAAGGTACCTGAGGAAGTTCCTTTGTACAAAGGGTCATCCTTGGCCCACCTCTGATCAAGAATTATAGCAGAGCTATTCATGGATGGTAGCTTAGCAGTCCCAATACTAATCTCCCACTTTAGAAGAGGTTTAACGTACTTGTTCTTAACCAAAAGACAGAATGGTGTTGTGCTTAATATACTCTCTGGGGATAACATTTTTAACTTCATTAATCTTATCATAATTCAAATTCACATTAAAAATCTGGACAGTCAGGTTCTTTTTTATTTTACCCACCTACCGGACCTCAAGAACTATCAGAGGGATATGCCACAATGAGGGATGAGTGCACTGCAGAGGGACCAGGCTCCCCAGATAGAGGTTTTTAGCCTCTCCTTCCCATTAGCTAAGTGTGTGGTCTGCAGAAGAACAACAGTGTAGGAGGCCACAAGGGTGGCCCAAAGACATGGGAGCTAACAGCAGGGACACTTTCAGTGACACTCCAATGTTTTCTTAAAAAAATAAGATATTTGGAAAAGCAAAGATTTTAGTCAAAATCCTTTTTTTTTTTCCCCTGGGTTTTGACGATACATTTTCAAACAGCAGGAGCTGAGAATTATTTCAGCAAGTTCAGCAGCAAGGACTAAAAATGTGTCATTATATTGCTGGCTGCTATTTAAGCTCCCTCATGCTAACAAGCTATTTTCTCCAGTGTTCCTACTTCTTCTCCCCTCACAGATACTTCATAGCAATCTCAGTGCTTTTGCGCTTCTTCTCTCCTGGTGTTTCTATGCCTGCCACCCTTTTCACTGTCTTTTTCAACTGTGTTCCCACTTAGCTCACTGCTTCCTAAACATAAGGCCAACATATCAGAAAAAAAGTCGTTGATGCAGTGATCTACCCCAAATCACATGGTAACAAATTAATAATTAAAAATGGCATGCATAATGTTTTTGCTTTGTGATTTCCCTAAACCACTATGCCTGGAGAAAGCCACTTGGGGCTAATACTGCATTCTTTGCTGATCAAATAGTGCACAGAGTAGCAGCCCAAAACTGCCCAGTTGTTAGATAAGAGGAAATCCTTCAAACATAAATGCTCCTTCACTTGTTCTTTTATATTCTGTGTAAACAGTGTAAGCTACATAAAGGATTGTGTTTCCATTACAGGTTTGTGAGGAATTTAACTGAATGTTGTCATAATTCACAAGCAGGACAGCATTTAGGAATAGGAAGGATAGAGTTGCCTGTAGGTTGTTATGATGGACTTTCAGAGACATAAGTATATTTAATGTGTGAGAGAAGAAATTTCAGTCTTTTCTGTGACTGAGATCACTCAGATCAGCTGTATTATAAATAGCAATGAAGAAAAATACGTGGAAAAGTGTGTGCTTATGGTGCTTCTCAGGCATACACAAAAATGGTAAGACATTTAAAGGTCTTACCTGAGGTCCTTAAACTCTGGTTACGAAAACAGCTAGACTGGACCCTCCAGTTCTTTCTAAGCTCATTTTCTTTGACCATCTGAGCTGAAGACAAAACTGCTTTGGCCAGGGAGGTATGTTAAGTCCAAGACATGCAAACCTGATGTCCTAGCCAATCTCTTTCTGCAGAAAGACAGAAGCCAGGCAGAAAAAAATTCCTTTTAACTTTACATTTGGGATACTGCCCCACATAAGAACTGACTATATGAGTTAGAGTGAAGAGAAATCATTACACAAGGTATGAGTTTATGGGGGAAAAAATCCATAGTGCATAAGATTTGCAGTTTAGATAATCCATCTGGAGCCTCTGAAAAATCATTCCTCTATGGAGGGCTTCATTACAGCATTGAAGAGACCTTTGTCTGTTTTCATACAGGCCCTAGTACTTTGCACATATTGTGTCTGTTCTTAGGGGCTCAACTCTCATAAGAAAATGTGACATTTAAATTTTCTGTAAGCTCTGGAAATATATCCCTTTGACAAAATAGGCAGTATATATTTATTAAGCTAAGTGTTCTAACTGCTTTTTGGTTTACTTCATACACCTCTCCTCGTAACCGTACCATATTGTCCTCCATATCTTACCCAGGAGCTATACTGTTTTCTGCCCTACAATTAGTTACTTCATTTATTTCAAGTGTGTTCTATCCATCTGTTGCAGACAGCTCCACATGTCCCTGGACTGCTGCATCTCGAGTTATGTTACTTTCGCAGTCAGTTTTCATTGAGGTAATGGAAAATATCTGTACCCATAAGCCCTTTCAATGACAGTTCTAAATAACGGCTCAAGCTCTCCAGAACACCTGCCTGTACATCTGCAGTTAATCCCTCTCTGATTTTAGATCTAGCTTCTTAAAACAAAGTGTTACATCGTGCCAGCAGAACCTACCTGCAGCCAGAGTTGTACACAGAGGATAGACAATTAGAATTACTTTCAAATGAATGCATCTGTCACTCTCCAGTGTTATTCAGTTCCTCGTTTCAAGTAACAAATCTGATCTTTTCCCCAAATTTATGATCTTCTCATGATAGTAGACTTCACAAAATAAGAAAATAGAATGGGAAATATCTCTCTGTTTACCTTTCAATTTAGAATACATCAGGGATCCACATAGTTAGAAGCTTGAAAAGAAGTCCAGGATTTAGAGGAAAAGCTTCACTTCTTCTTGACTGATGACAGCTTAGACATTGGAATATAATTTTCTAATTTTGGATAAAACTTTCAATTTTTATCTGTGATGATGTGTTGTTTGACCATTTCTTGAATTACAAATACCTTCCATTTGTTCTAGAATTATTGAAATAACTGTAGGCCGACAGCTGGTCTGATTTGGCTCTATGGTTAAGATGGACCTGAAGCCTAGCTGTTCTCTGTCCTTAAAAGATGCTAACACCAGCAGTATGACCTTAAGGAGTGAGTCAGCATTTCCTGCTGACAGTGGAAGCCTGCGTATGTGGCTACTCGCTTAAAGTTAATGGTGGGATATTTTTGTTTCTTGTCTAATAGTCCACATGTGTTCACTTACCCAGTACCAATGCCAAGGTGACACCTGGACACTGACCAATTGTTAATCATAAACATACTTCATGTACCAATAGAGTTGCTAGGAGTCATGATATCTAAAGGGTTAAGAAACGCCCTTCTCAGTTGTTCGCCATTGAACAGACCAGAAGTGCTTCTGTGATCCATGTCTCTTCCTTTATCTTGCCTATCCCCCTGGACAAGCCTACAAAATAACCTTCTAAAAACCCAAATGACCAAGAAAAATAAATCCAGAAATCAACACAAAAATATCTTAGCAAACAACAGAAAAAAGTTGTGGAGATGAAACAATAAAATCTAAATTAGTTTAAAAGTTACAAAAATATTAACAGACTGTTACAAAAGGGTAAACTTTTTATTAAAAGTGTTGTATGAATGGATGGCATGCAAATTTTAAGACAGAGAGTTCCTGAAAATTATACACCGGGCCTCTGACCTTGCACCTTCAGCAATGTATTCAGTCAATGTTTTTTGGTGCTCCACTGACATCAGTAGAGTTTGTAGGCATCCAGGTCTTGATCTGCAGGAAAAATGGAGTGAAAGAAAAGTCAGCTCTGTGAAATAAGTGTTCTCAATGAGTGAAAAACTTGTTTCTCTCATGTCCTTCCTTTCTTCACAAGAATGCTTAAGTGCTATGAAAATGCTACTCTGACATATTCTGAAATATCCATTTGGAAATTGTATTGTGAGAGTGACAGAATAAAAGGTAAATCTGATTGTACTATGTAATACCTTTTCTGAATTTCTTTTTTTTTTTTAAACCTCTTCACATAAACATGACAAGAACGCAGGTGTTCTTCTGTCTTCAGCAAATAAAATTACCTAAATTTTCTGTTTGTGTCTAAAAATCCCAGTCTTTGGTAGTCCTTTGAGATGAAAATGAGAAGGTTTTTATTTTTGTATTTTGTGTAAATTGCAATATTTAGTGCACAAGAGACTTTTGTGAGTTATGAAATACTGGGAATCCTACCTACATTATTGTTTGCAATAGATAAAATGTGAATAACACCATGACTTTAATTTAATGTTCCAAGATTGATACCAGCATTATTAGCTTTCTTTGGCATCTCTCTCTCCTTCTACCGTGAGTTTTATGCATACATCAGGACAGCTGGCCTCTAGTGGTGTGTCTTTCAACCTGTCTGCTTCTTGGTCTGCATATCTGCATTTTCTCTGTTCTCAAGCCAAACAATCTCTGTTCTTGGGCAGATACGTATGCCAATTTTTCACCTTGANCCAAAGTCTCAGGAAAACACAGAAGCTCCACTCTTCATCCTCTGTCCAGCACCTCCAGAGGAGACCTTTTCAAGCCTTATATCCTGCAGCTGTGGGAAGGAGTGTTAATGAGCCCAAAGGCTCTGCAGCTGAGACCTGGGCATTCCAGGGGTCTTGCTGGAAATTTCCTCCTCAAACTGCTGTCTCAGCTCTCGGGCCCAGTTTAAAGACACAGAGAGGCCCAAGATTCATTTTTCCTGGTGTAGAGTTGGCGATATGGGATACATCATAAAGTCACCCCAAGACAATTGTCATGATAACTGGAGACTCCAACATACACAAAAGCATTTTGCAATGTTAATTGTCAAAAATATCCCAAAAAGTACCTACATTGAAAAGCCTTCACAAATTTCTCTTTTTAAATGGACAGAATACCATAGACTCTACCCCTTCACTAATTATACTAGGAAAACTGAGTGTAATGTTTTGTGGCCATGACTCCTTTATTGTCCTCTACCCTTATCCAAACTTCAACAAAGATATCTGAAATTCCATACTTTTAGCATTTGAATTCACCTTGTCTTTTCATTTCACCATGTTCCTCTTCTAAATAGTTCTGTTCTTTCATTCTCTGTTGCACAACTCCTTCCATTTTCAGATTATTGCCAAATGTCCTTATATGTGAAGTATAGTTATAATTCTATATAAATCTCTGTCAGAGTTAAAGCATCAATGATAGGTTGGATTGTCTGAATTAATTTCACTGCTGGCATTTATATGAAAAACAATAATTTTTATTAAAAGCAAATTCTCTTTTTAAGCACCATAGTGATGGCTTCATTACTACTGTTCCTGACATTATCATTACTAAAATCAGCATATGCATAGCTGAGGAACACAAAAAAGAAATGGAGTTTAATATTATTGAGATAGGAAAAACATTTCTTTACTTGTAAAATTCAAGGCTTCTGAAGAAATCTAAGTTTGAAATCTGATGCAGTCCTTGTGACTGTTTGGTAAAATGTGAAATAAAACCAAGTCAAATAAAGGTATAGACTGCATCTATGCTAGCAAACTGAACAGCATGAGGGAACCAGGCTGAACTCTGTCACCTGTATCTGGTTTAACTGTTCCCATGCTCCCTGGCATCGTTTTGGTCCAAGTGTTAACAGGATCAGAGACAGTGCTTGGGAACAAGGACAGGTTAAAGACTGTTAATAAACAAGCAGCTTGGATGCAGCATGTGGTCTTAGGGGCTAAGAGATATCAGTTGAATGCGCATATGCCAGGGAATTGTCCCTGGCATGTTTCTCTACAAAGAGAAATATATAATTATTTGGAAAGAAGTTCCAGATTTTAAGATAATAAATTTTCAGAGGGAGAATTTGAAATCTGCTTACAAAGTCAGAAAATTTGGGTTTGTGCATTCCCTTTGATTTCTTAATACATATTATTCCTTCACTAGACTGGAAGAAATCAGACAGGAGAGCATTTAGCAGTTCTAGGGATAATTAAAGTATGCAATCTGTTACAGTGAAATCTCATTTCTTCTTTGGAATCAGTGAAAGACACCTGGTAAAAGCAAACTACTGACTTTTACGTTATCTACATCTCAAATGCAGATGGAAAATTTGGCACGGGTGATCTCTTAGTGGGTATAGTGGTGTTGCGCTTTAGGAATGGTAT